>JAWNZC010000229.1:3497500-3658284 GCA_035771165.1 Paragorgia papillata
CTATGAGGCTAATGGTGAAGGTCGCTGACCGATACCTAAGGACCGGACTGATGACACATGTTTTTAAAACTGCCTGTATATTGCTCGGCATTCAGTCATTCAGTAGACTGAAAGCACTTTAGTATTTTATTCTGGCTGACGCCAGGCGATTTTATTCGCCTCGGGGAAAGCCCTCGGACAGGAACGATTTATAAACTATCTCTCCAACTCTTTCCTGTCCGAATTGGGCTTTAGTATTTTATTCTGGCCAACGCCAGACGATTTTATTCACCTCTGGGGGGAAGCCCTCGCACAGGAACGAGTTATTAATAAAGTAAGAAAATCGCTTTGTATTTACATAAATATTATTTTTTCCTGCGAAAATGTCAGTGGTCGCTACCATTAGCAGAAGGACCACTGACCTATATATATAAGTAACTGGACTGCGGGTGCTGGCCAAAAATGTGTCCCCATTTTCACTTTCAAAATGAGTCCTTCTGCTAATGGCAGCGACCACCAGGGCTCTCACTTCCTGTTGCTGGAATTCCCTAAATTCTGGGTAAAAATTCCTTAGATTGACTGGAATTTCCTTAAAATTGCGATTGGCCCTTTTTGTGGATAAATAATGCCCTGTGGGTTTTTAAGTAATAAAAAGATCGTTTTTTATGACATCCTGCATGATTCGGGATATTAAAATAGTGAAAAATTATCAAATTGTTCGAATTAATGAATTATGTTGCTGCTCGGCCCAGGTCTCCATCTGTCAATGTGCGCCCATTCCCCAAGGTAAAAAGGCGGGAAAATTCTCAAACGTTAACATTGTAATAGTCAAGATCAGAATAAGTAAACAACTTAGCATGGCAGATTCTGGGTCGTCTGACTCATCTGAGAGTGAGGATGAAGGAAGCCCTCCGAAAAAGATAGCCAAAAAAAAGTACGAGCAGAAATTCCGATTGGATTGGATGAAAGACCCAATATTTAAACACTGGCTTGTCGCACCGACAAATCCAAACAACGAGCCATCATGCAAGGTATGCTCGAAGAAAATTTCATGCTCAAAGACTGCTCTCCAAAGACACAGTGTTTCAAATCAACACAAGCAAGCGTGCTCACGCCAATCACGCGCAATGAATCAGACTAGCATTCATGTAAGCCTTCAAAAGCAAGAAAAAACAAATACATACAAGGAGACCACGACGGTTCAAGTGGCTGCCTTTCTTGCCGAACACAATCTGCCGCTTAGACTCAGCCCCTTTCTCATAGATTTGTTGAAAGCAAGGGCACCTAAGAATGGTCAAGAAGCTAAATCCCTTGAAGAAATCCAGATGGCAGCTACTAAATGTACCAATGTGATTCGCCAAGGTGTCGGACTGTATTATGCAAACGAGTTAATTGAGATCCTGCGCCACAAGCGATTCAGCATCATACCTGATGAAACTACAGACGTGTCCTCGGATAAGCAATTGGGACTTTGTGTGATGTTTGTTGATGAAAAGGACTTAAAACCAATTACAAGATTTTTGGACATAGTCGAGGTCAACGACACTGGAGCAGAAGGGCTATACCAGGCGATAAAGGGCATCTTCGAGGAGAAATTGATACCTCTTCCCAACATCATTGGCTACTTCTCAGATACATGCAATGTCATGTTCGGGCAACATCGAAGTGTTTCCACTCTTTTGAAGAAAGATTTGCCACATGTTGCTGCAATCAAGTGTAGCTGCCACATGATTCATCTTTGTGCATCTCATGCTTGTTTGAAGCTATCAACAACCCTTGAAGATTTGTGCAGAAATATTTACTCCCATTTTAGCCGGTCAACACTCAGGCAAAAGGATTTCGCACAATTCCAAGAGCTTGTGGAGGCTCAGCCTCACAAGTTGTTGAAACTTGCCCAAACAAGATGGCTGTCCCTGGAAAGCTGCGTCACCAGAATTCTGGAGCAATGGGAAGCCCTTCGTCTGTATTTCATTGCATTTGTCGCGGATGGAAAAGATCCCTCTTACACAACAGAGAGCATTTTAAAAGGCTTGAGCAACAAATTTGTGCTTGCTCAGTTGGAGTTCCTAAGTGCACAGCTGCACCGTCTCAACGAGTTTAACACCATGTTCCAAACAACAGCACCAATGCTACATCATCTCAGAGAAGAAGTGAGAAAGCTACTACGAGATATTCTAAGCGACTTCATTGTTATGGATGTGGTCAGGAAACAGGATCCCTTCACCATCGACGTAGATCGCATGGATATTAGATTGCCTTTGGATAAGATGTACATGGGAATCTTGGCTACAGACACACTGCATGAATTGAGAAATGATCCTGATAACGTGGTGAAAATCAAGAAGGCTTGCGTAGAGTTCCTTGTTGAGCTGGTAAAGTAAGTAAGGTCACGATTCAACATGAATGATCCAATCTTCAGAGTGGTAGAATTCCTGATTCCAAGCAATGCCATTGAGTGTATACCACCCACACTACATGAACTGTTCTTGACGTTCCCATACTTGGCTGACGTCGCAGACAAGAGTCATGCCGATCTGGAATGGAGAAGACAGTCCTTGGAAGAATCAACTGAATTGACGCCCAATGAACCGTCAACTGTTTTTTGGCAGAAGAGGCTAAACGCAAAGACCATCGACGGATCTTTTAAGTACCCAAATCTACGAAAAGTTGTCGCCTGTGTGCTGTCCTTGCCATTTTCGAATGCTTCCGTTGAAAGGCTTTTCAGTTTATTAAAGTTAATAAAAACGGATGCGAGAAATGCACTGAAGAGAGAAACACTCGTTGGTCTGATGCACGCCCATGAGGGCATGAAAGCAAATGAAGTACATGCACATGGAATTAAGCTGGATGAGGAATTTCTTCGCTTGATTAAGAATGTGAAGAGTAATGCCACTAATAGTCAGGCTCACACACTTGTTACGAAGGAGTATGCAACCAAATGAACCAATAAATTATTAACATGACATAGTTAAGACGAATTTGTCAGTGTACGTTATAATGACACTGAGTTTTGTTTTTTCGTTATTCGAAAGACCTTTTGTGTCTTAGCATTTGATACAATATCTTAGTATCTATACAAATCTTGTTCAATATTCTAATTTAATATTCTTAAAAGAAATAAATATTTTAGGTAACATCCAGAAATTCCTTAAAAATTCCTTAAATATTCTAATTTCCTTAAAAAATCCTTAAAATTATAAAAAAAGGTCAAAATTTCCTCAGTTTAAGGAAATTTCCTTAAAAGTGAGAACACTGAGGCATGTATCCTTCAAAAGAACGTTAAAACTGCCGTGGGGAACCTGCCAGGATTGCGTAGGATGGCGTAGGACCTCTCTCCTCCGCAGAGGTTAAATTTCGGGGATTGGAGGTTTCGGGGGTCGTCGGAGATGCTCGGAGGCGTCAGCTGGACATAAGTAGTGCTGGCGAAACTAGTCCAACGGAAAATTATGTCTTTCTTGTATATCGGCCGACGTGTAGCTCGACGATCCCCGACATAGCCGATCTCCGAAAGAACCTCGGCGGAGGAGAGAGGCGTAGGACATTGCGTAGGATCGCGTGGGATGGCGTCGGATGGCGTAAAATATCGTGCCTGCGCATTGAAGAAATGCGGACAAGTTGTCACTCGAGTTGGGCTTCTGGTTGTATTTCTATTCTGTGCTACTACAGTCCCTTCAATTTCAAAATAAATTTCAAAACAAACGCCCTCATGTTTACAACAATTCTTTAGCCTGCGGTAGGCAGGCAACGCGAATACGTACGTGGCACGCAAACTCGAGCCCATAGTCCCCCCTTTTTGGTCAGCGGGAGAGCGCGGGGAGACTCTGGGGAAACTGGATTGATTCTCCGTTTTGATTGGTTCATTTAAATTTATTGAATTAATCGATTCAAAACATACAGATTGTGAAATAGTGAAAGTTAAACATAGTGCTTTATTCAATAACTTATTATATCTTCAAATTTAGACGCCTCATTTACACTTCTTCCCTTTGTTTAATTATATCTGGGTCTCATTCACACAAACAAATTCATAGCAAAGTACAAGACGAATTTCAAATAACAAATAGTCGCAATGAACAAAACAAACCCCGGTGGGATTTGTCGTTGATGTATAAATGTAAAACAATTTAAACAACGAAAAAGCATCTGATCTGCGTTTTATGCAGGGTTCTCACAAATATAGTATACGAGTATTAGTATTTGCGATTTCAAACAGAAACGAACTCATGAACACAACGCATATTCTGCGTCTCTGGTGTTCAGCAAGGTTCGTTTGCAGAACCTTTTGTTGCTAGCGCTGGGAGAGGGCTCTCCCGGCTTGCCAACGGTTGCTCCACCGTTGTTGCTCTACACCTCTCCCACTTCCCACTGTAATCTTGGAGCCTCTCTATTCCTTCACCAGATGCGCCTCTGGTGTTCAGCAAGGTTCGTTTGCAGAACCTTGTGTTGCTAGCGCCGGGAGAGGGCTCTCCCGGCTTGCCAACGGTTGCTCCACCGTTGTTGTTCTACACCTCCCTACTTCCCACTGTAATCTTGGAGCCTCTCTGTTCCTTCACCAGATGCGCCTCTGGTGTTCAGCAAGGTTCGTTTGCAGAACCTTGTGTTGCTAGCGCCGGGAGAGGGCTCTCCCGGCTTGCCAACGGTTGCTCCACCGTTGTTGCTCCGTCTAATTTGTAGAAGGAGTAAGCTGTGAGCACAGACGCCGTGAGTCTTGCTCTCCATGGCATGCCAGGTGATACATTAATTTGTTAGCTAATTTGTATTGTACGTTGTCTTCCTGTGTTGCTTTTTTATGTTGCTTTATGTTGCTTTATGTTGCTTTCATAACATTTATGTTGCTTTCATAACCTAACTGTTCTATCTTAGACAGGATATTACTTGAACTCTCTCGGTCTTGCTGGCCGGGTGATCTGCATTGCATTTGGCGTCCAGTGTGTTGCAGTGCCTGCTGCAGCTGTTTCCTACGCCTTTTCTATAGGTTCAGGTTTGTGCAGCCACATCATGGGTGAGTACTTGTATTATTTACTTTCTTTCTCCACTAGTCTAGTAGTGTGAACCGTAATCCCCTGGTTGAGAGGAGTTTCTCGGTCGCGCAGGAACACCACTATTACCTAAATGAGTAGGATCGCGCCTCGTGTGCCAGCACCAGACTGGTCTGCCATGCAGGCCTTGGCGACTCGCTAGCTTGGTGGTGTAATGATTGCCGGCCCGAGATCCCCACCGGGGATTGCGACCCTCCAAATGTACTACTGTGTACGTCTATTTACTGACTTATCCATGCATCCTTGTATCTCGTTACTATACAGCCCAGTTATTAATAATATAGTAAGAAAATCGCTTTGTATTTACATAAATATTCTTTTTTCCTACGATAAGTACACGTCAGTGGTCGCTACCATTAGCAGAAGGACCCATAAATGCCGCCATTTTGAAAGTGAAAATGGGGACACATTTTTGGCCAGCACCCGCAGTCCAGTTATATATATAGGTCAGTGGGTAAATCGCCTAGAAAATCGGCCACTTTCATGGGGCAGTTCGTAGGCCACGTGCGTGCTGGCTCAAGTGAGTTGTCGGCAGAGCTTGATGAAATTTACTAAATTCTAAACACACACACGCAAAACAATAACAAGTGAACTGTCCATATATAGCCCAAAACAAAATCAAGACAACGAAAAAACCAACCAAAGTTATCTAATAGTTGAGATCTTTATTCACCCTCCATAGTTGATTGGGTTTGTTTTATGTTAACTCGTCACTTCGTCAGTCGTCAAGTATACTAGTCCACGACTGATTCGAACTTTAAAATCCGTTTTAAAGGCCATTTGGGTACACAAATCTGCCAACAAAACAACTCGACTTCCTTTGGGGGTAGTTAACGGCCAACAAACAACAGATTTTAGTCATTTTACATGGAAGTTTACGATACTAGATCGCACCTTGTTCTTCGTCTAATTTTTTCGCCATATTTGATTTCAAGTCAGCAAATGATTGTTATCCTACAATATCCCTGGATAATTTTTGCAGCTTTTTCTCCCGGCTGGGTTAATCTGTATCAGTGCTTTCATTCTTATAAACGAACAGGTTTTTTATATAGAGGAAAATTACGATGGTGATATTACGAGTGTCGATTATTTCTAAGACCCGACCGAGACCAGTTGCGAAAAATGCAACTACCGGGCATTCGGCGGGAATCGAACCCACCTTTATGTAACACCGCTGCCAAACGTTTTGCGCATGTGCGACGTCCGAGCTCGTCCTCGGAAAAAGAGCGGGAAAACACTGAAATATTTGGACTGCTCCGAGAGTCCGACACAAAAGTTAAAATTATAAGCATACTACCGAAAAGATAAGGTAGGTAATTTGTGCATGGCTTCTTTGTCAATATTGTAACATATTCTGAATTTACCCCTTCGTAATTTTCTTTACCCTTTTTTTAAAACACAAATGAATAGTCGAGTCTTACTTAGTCTTCACTGTCTGGTTGTTGTCGCCACGGCTAATTCCCACTTCTCTTGCAATGTTTACTCAGCGAATTCACGCATGCGCAAACGTTTGGCAGCGATGTTCCTTAAAATGGTGTCTTCCTGTCCCTGGGTACGGGTGTAATGTATGCATAATTATGTATGCTGAAAAGCATGGGAAAAAATAATATTTATGTAAATACACAGCGATTTTCCTACTTTATTAATAGAGACCTTAAGATACCCCGGGTTCGGTTTACGGGTACGGGTAGATTACCCGTACCCGTAGTCGTATGTACGGATAGACCATGCATGATCTACCACGGGAAAACGGGTAGATATTACGAGCAAACAAAAATGGCGGTACCCGTATACCCGTAAACCGAACCCGGGGTATCTTAAGGTCTCTATTAATGCATGCACGGTTGGTCATTGTTAATTTCTTGTGGAACGACTCAAGAGGCCTGCTGGATTATTTGTCTGACCAAATAGGAATATCAGTAGAACATGATCTCGAGTTTGTGTAAACAAAATATTTCGGTGCAATCGGTGGTTTTTCCATGTATATTATTTATGTTTGTTGCTGAGCGGCGCGGGACGTTTTCATGATAAGAGTCTTATTGTAGTTCTGAACTACAATACTGATAATAATATTGCTAGACAATTACTGTTGTAGCTTTCTAGCAGTCTGAATTAAAGACGTGCCGGCTGGCGTACGGCACGAACACTTGGCAATAAAATAAACAAGAATGTCAATACACATATATGGTCATGGAAATCTACAAACATTTCGTTTTATGATTAAGTCGCCAGTTCTATAAAGAATCGCTGAAAATCACGAGAAAATCGTAAAGAAGCGAGGCCTACCGAGTTCTCGACTTAAAGTGTCTTTATCAACCTTTTCCAAGTGTTATTAATAGCAGACGAGAAACTCATCAGTTGTCAGGTGTTTTAAAATCCGGTAAACGGCGAGTTCGTCCGTCTATTTCCAGTCGTTAAAACAAGAAACCTGACGACAAACTATATTAGACTGGGACAGTGGAAGACCGTCAAAACCCGTCAGTCAGAAAGCTTTCATCTTCTATAAATAATTATGAAGACTTTATCGAGTTATAAATAACATAATTCGACTGAAATCCGAGCAAAATACAGGCAGTTTTAAAAACATGTGTCATCAGTCCGGTCCTTAGGTATCGGTCAGCGACCTGCACCATTAGCAAAAGGACCCATAAATACCGCCATTTTGAAAACTATTTTGGGGACACTTTTCCTAACTCAAAGGTACACAGCCAAAAATAGCACAGGTTGTTGCAACAATGATGGCTGAACAGTACTGTAACAAGGCGGCTATCATGCGTGAACAGCACTGTTGAACCAACAGTATTGTTCAGCAATGATGAAGCAACAGTAGCTGTTCATGGCTGTTGGAACAGGAGAGAACAACACTGTTAGAACAGCATTGTTCACCGTCGTTACAACATGGCTGTTCAGCACTGTTATTACATCATGCCATAACAACCTGTTGTATCATGCATGAACAACACTGTTGGATTCACATGGTTGTTCAATGTTGTTTCAACAGGCGTGAACAGTGTTGTTGGATAAAAATAGCGTATGAAGTATGCACACGCGATTTTCTCGCGGTTATTTTGGCGAATTAATTCATGAGCGATAAAAGAAAGGGGAAAGTGAATGCTTTTAATATGTGGCATGGAAAAACGAACAGAAGAGAGCCGAATTCTCAATTAAAGCACTCAAAACTTCACGTCTTTTCAAAAATATAATAGTTCAATGTTAATTTCAAGTTGTGGCATCTTTCTGCAAGTGTTTTTGTCGCTGAAAATACGTACCAAAACGGTGTGGATTTACAGTGTCTTGAAGATGAAAAAAAGACAATTTTCTTGACAGGCGAAGACTGACAAAGCTATTATGAAAACTATAAAGAAGTGGATGCTGTTTTTTCTAAATACGAAGAAACACAAAGATTGTAAAGAGGTTAATAAAAGGTGAAATCAAAGATGGACTGCTCCACAAAAAGTTATGGTGTCAGCAGCAAGGAAGTATTTTTTTTTACTTTTTCTATTCAAAGACAAAGTGGTTTTGTTTTCAACTAAATAAAGGTGAGTGTGAACTATCCAAATAAATATGTTTAATATTGTAGTAAGAAATATATTAATAGTAGAAAATAAGTTTCTTCTGACAACTTTTGGCACCCTTCTCATTGATAACTCCACATAATTTTTAACAACTATGATTTCTATTCCTATTTAATATTTTTTACCTGATTATGAGCTGCAATCATCAGAGCATTATAGCTTCAAGCTCATGCATAGCTGACCATATTAAAAAGTGGCCCCCATAATAATTTCACTTGTTGACATTTTTGTCATTTTTGTCAAAAATTAGAGGTGGGTATATTAATTGTTGCAATGCCTTTTCACATGATGTACTATTAAAAATGATTCCTTGGCAAACCATGCCATACAATAAAATTCAGTATGCAGTAAAAATTTTTTATGAGGTGTGGAAGATTATTTATATTCAATTTGGAAGAAAATCAGCCATTCTAGCTAAAGGAGATTAATAGTTGTTCAACCTATTGGGAGGTAGGGTGCATGTGTGTGTTTTTTTGTTTTTTTCCATTTTTTTGCATTGCATTTCACATAATGCAAGAAACAAATATGGATGAGGCCCAAGGTTAGATGCATGCATAGAGGAGGTGTGTGTGTGTGTGGGGGGGGGGGGGGGAGGTGGTGCATGGAGAACTTCCAAAAGCATTTTTTTATAACATTGCATGTTAGAAATTCACAAATCACAATACAGTATTACGACTCATAAATTACATGATTTGTTGCCTGCAAGACACACGCCCAAATACAATCTAAGAAATAGCAGAAAGTTTAACTTGCCAATCATTCACACCACCCGTTTGCAGAAAAAGTTTATTCCGACCATATGTGCGGACTTTGAACCATTATAATGTTTCTTAACTCTTATTAGATTTTATTCCAGCCATGTGCAGACATTGATCCATTATATTAGTAGTATCAGTTTTTAATAATTGTTATTTATTAGTAACGTAGTTGATCTTAATAATTTTAGTTGAATATATATTGACACATTTGTATTATAGTCTCCTATACTGGGACAGCGAACTCAGGTGGAGGATAATGATATTTGGTGCAACTCCGAGTGACGAACCATATTGGGATTCTCTACACATAGTTTTAACACATTGTATTGAAACTTAATATCTTTTAATAAAATCTATCTATCTATCTATCCATTCTGGGGGATAGGTGATCAGGAATGGCTTTGCCATTCATGTGTTCCACCATCAAAACTTTGTAAAAATGATTAGTTTAGTGACAGCCAATTAAGCCAACGTTTTTATTAAATAAATAAGTTTGTTTATTTTTCACATGCCTCGGTTTCCTTTGTTCTTTTAGGGGAATATATTCAATAGCCCCCTCTAATATTCCCCTCTAAGGCTCTAATATTCCCCTCTACCATTCCTCGCTATAATATTCTCCTCTAATCTTCCAGTCTAATATCCCCCGCACCACTCCTTATCTTATGAAATCCTGTCAACCTCGCCATGTGAAAAATAAGTACGTTATTTTGAGGCCCCTCGGGGATATGTGTTTATTCACCTCGGGATTCGCCCTCGGTGAACAAGACCCCGTTTACACGATGCGGGTACAATTTATTTTATTTTATTTTATTTGCTTTGCCACAACATTATATCACATGAATACAACAAGTAACATAGTGGCTGGGAGAAAAACAGGAATATCGCCCCAATTGACATTTTCCCCCAAACAAGTTGAGAAGCGGTAATATATATATAAAAAAATTAAAAATTAAAAAGAAAACTTAAAAAAAAAAGAGAAAAAAAAGGAGAAAAAAAAAGTTGACTATGGCGGCTGGTAAGTTGAGAGCTTATCCTTATAGTAACACTTTAACTTACACTTAAACTGACTAATACTACTGCAGCAATTGATAGTAGGAGACAAGCTATTCCAAAGGCTGATGGTTCTCGGAAAGAAAGAACATGTAAAATAATATTGTTTGTGGGTGGTCAAAGGACGGTAATTATTAGGATCAAAGTTCCTAGTATTGTGAGAAGGACAAGCAGGTGTAAAGTATTTATCAAAGTTAACATTAATAAGATCATTCTTATATTTAAAAAGTAGTGAAACGTCAGACAGTTCGCGTCTAGATTCAAGCGGTAGCAAATCAAGTGAGACGAGTCTTTCCTTGTAGCTTAACTCCTCGGAGGGATAATTGAGAATAAACTTTGTGGCTCGACGTTGGATGTTTTCAATTAATCGGCGGTGTTTCAAGGTAAAGGGAGACCAGACGTTGGAGCAGTATTCTAGGTGAGGCCGAACAAGGGAGCAGTAGAGCAGTTTTCTGGTTTTGACATCAGATAGGTCTCTGCCGCAGACTCTTTTGATTAGGCCAAGGGTCTTGTTTGCCTTTGCGCATGTCTCTTCGATATATCTGGACCAGGATAAGTCCCGGGCAACAGTTACTCCCAGGTCCTTGATATAAGGCAGGCATTCCAAAGAATTTCCCTCGAGCTGGTAGTCATAGGTGTTACTGACAGGAGATGTTTTGCGAGACATGTGCATGACTTTACATTTGGAGGCGTTGAATGACATGTCCCAGTCAACACTCCACTTATGTAGAGAGTTGAGATCAGCCTGAAGCCCGTGGGATGCACTTTCTAGATCCATATAGCTCTATAGAGCTTCGAATCGTCAGCAAACAGAGCCAAGTTCGATCCATTTTGGATGTATTCAGGCATATCGTTTGCGTACACAAGGAATAGAAACGGACCAAGTATAGATCCTTGTGGGACGCCTGAAGTCACTGGGAGCCAGTTTGAAAAAGTACCATTAAGGACCACACGCTGTTGTCTGTTAGATAGGTAGCTTGAAAACGGAACAAAATCATGCCGTTTAGGCCTTGCGTTTACACGATACCGGCACAAAAATGACATGAAAACGGCACAAAATGAAGACGGGTTCCTTGACGGCATGAAATGAAAACGGACACTAACCGGTAACGTGTAAACGCCCATGCCGTAACAGTTTGATGACGGTAATCACGACATATACGACCACAGTATTCGGATCAGCAGTATTCACAAAGTCTTCTCAATTCTCATTGGAAGAGAATAGTGATCACATGCTAATCCGTCATTATATTATACCGGCACCGTGTGTAAACGCAAGGCTTTTTGGCCTGTATTTACACACCGGCATGATTTTGTTCCGTTTTCAAATTGTACCGGGATGTATGCGATATAAAGCCCTTGGGTCTTTATATAGCATACATCCCTCGTTCTCGGGATTTATCTATTACTTATTATTATTATTATTAGTAGTAGTGGTAGTAGTGGTAGTAGCGGTAGTAGCGGTAGTAGTGGTAGTAGTGGTTGTAGTGGTTGTAGTAGTTGTAGTTGTAGTAGTGGTGGTGGTAGTGGTGGTAGTGGTGGTAGTGGTGGTAGTAGTGGTAGTAGTGGTAGTAGTGGTAGTAGTGGTAGTATTAGGTGTTCTATTTTCTTGCTGTTCCGCTGTTCCGTGTTCCGCTGTTCCGTGTTTTACTAAACGCCTTTAACTTTTAGTTAATGAACCATGAATATAGGAGACGCGGGGGAGCATATAAACAAAATGTCTTACCTTCAAGCATGCTTCAATCACGGTACAATGTTGAAAGAATTGTATCACAGGCAGACACCATATAAAACTACCATATAAATTTCCTTGAATTCTACCGGAATTAAAACCCCGGTGAAAATACTCGCCAGTCCGCGAGTCCGCCAGTCCGCGCCCGCCTTTTATCTACACCCATTAAGAACTTTATTATTTCAATGGTAAATAAATTGAGGCGGTGATCGCACTACATCCGCAAATGTTTCATCGTAGAGTGTTCAACTGCTGTGCAGTTAAGTGATTCACGAGAAGAGATTTGATCGTTTATAAATACTCTTCAAGGGAGAGACCACGAGTACAGAACATAGTTCCAAATAGTGAAATAAAAGTAGCGTATATACTGCCGAAACAGAGAACGTAGGAGTCTAACGTTTCGAGCGAAGGCCCTTCTCTCTTTCTCTCTGACGAAGGGCCTTCGCTCGAAACGTTAGGCTCCTACGTTCTGTTTCGGCAGTATATCTAACCTTACTATACTTCGACTGTTATTAATTAAATAATTCCAGACATTTTCATCGTCTCGTGCTTCGCCAGAGCATACACGGTAAATATCATACTTTTACCAAATCCAGTTGGCAAAATTGCAATCACATCTCTACCAAGCAATAGATATCCAATTGCAATTCGTTGTTCACTCTTCAAAACGACGTGACGACCCTCTGGTGATGTTTAAGAACGCTTGCTTCATCTACCACTACTCGAGAAAGTTTACTAAAAGCACTAAAGATCTTCTAGTTTTCTTGCATGCAGGTACTTTATTTGACAACAATAAGAAATAATTAGCTTTAAATTTTAACAAATTGTTCTCCGAATCTCCTCCGCCGAAATCTTGGCTGCCATATTTGTTTATTTTGTGCAGAAAGAGCCTGGGCACGACGTTGGAAAATGCCATCCGTCAAAATCAGTGGTCAAAGTTGTAGAACGTGATGGCTCTTTTCAGTTTTTATTGTTTTTGATTGGCTTATTCGCTTCAAAAATTTGCACTGTATTTCCTTTTTTCTGCACTGTATTTCCTTTAAGCCCTAATCAAACGAGAACGCAAGTCATCGCAAATTTTAGCTTGTGTCTCGTTTGACCGTCTGCTTGCGGTGACTTGCGTTAGCTTGCGACTAATTTGATCTTGCTCAAATTTCATCGTAAGTTTCTTCAACTTGCGAAACGTTTGAACACAAAACACAAGTCGATGCAAGTCTTTCGTGTTCTGTCGCCATATAAACTACCATGAGAACTAGCGAAAAGGCGTGGGAACTAGCGGAAGTGCAGAACTTGCGACGACTTGTTCTTGTGCCGAACAGTAGGGAATTTCCACAATTTTTAGAACGAAAAAGTGTCGTTAAAATTTAAGAAAATCAACTAAAGACTGACAATCAGTAAAAAATATTTCGAGGCAATCGGGCAGATTTTGCAGAAATTGACAATATTTGCATGTCGTCGTCGCCGCAATGAAATTAGTGGCGTAGGCATGTCAAACTTTATTGTAAGATCTGAATGAGACAAAAAAACTGATTATATATTTCTATGTACGAACGGAATTATACATAAATTTAGCACAACGTTGTTGCAGTTAAGAGGTCTTGCTCGACATAAGACAGAATCTGAGTACGTTTTAAAGACAGCACTAACTAGTAAACAAGTCGTCGGATGAAAGGAATAAATACATAATTTACCCACTTTCCCCAATTTTCCCATTACGAAATACCTCTCAGATATCAAAAGCAGTAATGGAATAAAATGAAACCAGTATTTAAATTTTGGGGAAGAAGGTAGATTTCGAGTTATAGTCGATCGAACATTCTATCAATTTGACTCCAATGCGGCTACTTCGTACCATCACTTCATCATCGATATTTATACACCTTCCAGGCTAAATGTCTTCTTTCACCTATCAGAAGAACGTCAGTGTCTCCACTAATTGGACAACATAGTTTAAAACTCTGGTTGACCGACAGATCGTTACCTTCTCCACATTTTCAAAATTTCGCCACAGACGATACCATACAAAACACGATGAACCCGCGATTTTTTTTTAACAGCGCAGACAAAATTCCCTGCTGTTCTTGTGCCGACGATGGACTGCAACCTCGTACCCAGGGTCTTATCTCCGTGGGCGGGGGTGAGCGATTAGGGCTTAAAACTGCACTGCTCTTAGCCAATCAAAATTGAGAATTTTCCCATGTATATTAATATTAAAAGTGCGATCTCTAAACTTGCATGTAAATTCAAATTGATATATACTGTAGAGATCATTGACCTTATTGATCATTGACCGTATGTATAAAAGTTAACTACTTTGAAAAATGTTTTTGAACGTTCAATATTGAATGGATTTTGTACTGGACAGCAACTAAAAACACAACTTTCTTCAGTCATTTTATTTACTTTGTTCAATTGCAGTGGCAATGGGGGACAAGAATGTGCATAGGTGTTTATTGAAGCAAAATCTACTTTTTAAAAACAAGGGTATAATGAAAACTTGCTCAGTCAACGCCAAATAATTTTATTTCTACTATTGTGACGTCGTCTGCGCATATATTGGGCTCTTGCAGGTGACGTCAAAGTCACCATGTTGGGTGGCAACTTCAAAGTACCGACATTTAGTGGACCAAATAATAACGGTAATCCGTTTGTTTATATAGTAAAACATGTCTTTACAAAGCCTTAAAGTATGTAGTTGACAATTTTGGACTGTATTTGCCTGCATTTCCCTTCTGTTTTCCAGTGGTAATAATAAATTGCCATCCAACAATTGTTTTACGACTTCTCCGATTCCCCCGGTAAACTCCAGTGAGCTCTATATATAACTGGAGTGATATCTTTGTGGCAATCTTGTTCCCCAGTCAAAAGACCGCGTAGGAGACTGGAACTGTACGTACTTCAGGCCTACATGTCCACCACGTTGGACTTCAATCTTTGCCCAGTCAATGACCAGCAGACATCACCCCAGTTATATATAGAGCTCACTGGTGAACTCTTACTACTCTTAAGCCCGCAAAGTACACTGGGCCTGGAGTACCAATATGGGCGCCAGTGGCTTCTAAATATTTACATGAGCAATCCAGTTGTATAGAGATCAGTGATTTGCCACCCAGCTTGGGAATACGTACCAGAGCTCAAGAACTGATCATGAACACATAACAGCAAAATAGATCTAATGCAGTTAAGCAAATGGCGAGTAGCGCAGCCAACTGAAAAAAAGCATTGACAATAGACTACTAGTAAGTTTCTATAATAATCACATTCAACTTGATCAACATTGATGAACGTTTATTCATTTACTATAGTACTTAATCGTAGTAAGTACCGGGAACAAAATATAGACATACCACATGCATAATTTAATTAACAGATCAACTTATAGTCCACGCTAATCATATATACTCACGTCTACGTTAACTATACTTATATCTGCAGTTTATACCAACACCACAGTTACTACAAAGCAGCGACGTATTCAAAAATGTTGATTTAAAGAAAGCCATTAGGTTTGTTAGATACACTAGTAAAGAGCTTCAAGGTTATATCTCGACTTTTGCCTTTTTACGCCTTAAATATTCTTTTATGTTATATAAATTTGTGTACTTGCAACCTTAACAAAATATAACTGTGTGGAAGCCAAGCAAAATCTACAAAACATGCTGTTCTAATTATTCTTCCAAAAATATTTTCCAGGTTTTTAAATACATCGTTTCACGCGTTCATTTGTCCTTGAACTCGTTTCGTTTGAATTAGTTCAATTGAACGAGCAAAGAACTTGCGTCTATCCGCATTTAACATTCTCGAATTCGACGACAAATCCATGCACTGGTGTATTAGAAATGAGTTTGTGCAAGATAAAATATCATATTGCAGCACAGAAAACTAAGCTTAGAACAGGATTTGTTAGTTATGGCTTGCTTCTATTAGGAAAAGCCATTAACGTTCTAAAATATACTGTGTCAAAATACAAACTTTTCGACAAGTAACTATTTTTGCAGTAATTCTAGCTATGTTATTATTAATTAAGCTTGAGTTGGTAAAGTTTTTTCGTATATTTTTGCTGTACAAGCTGTCGTAAGTTAAGTCTGGAGCTCAGAGTTTTTCTCTGAGTTTAACTTACGACAGCTTGTACAGCAAAAACATACGAAAAAATTCTAGCTATGTTAGTTGCACAACGTAATTATTTTAAGTTGCTTGAAATGGCTAGAGGTAAAATTTAACGTTTCTGATTATTGATGGCCATGACAAGCATGCACCTATAAGTTTTCAGTTTACTAGGTTGCTGCGAGTGTAAGACGAAGAATATATAAGCTAAGGTCATTCGGTTCGACTATTGCAAGTACTTGATAACTAACGTTTTCCTATACGCATAAAATATCTATAATATAAGGTTTATAGTTAGCAACCGTATTTTTTGAAAATAAACATTCGGTCGAAACATAAAACGTGGAAACTTTTACATTTTCAAATTGTTAGTTAGACGTCCTAAATCATACTTTAAGTTTCTTTTTTTATTACATGGGTGTTTCCATGCTACCACTTCTTGGAGCTTCATCACCAGACACTATATCAGCTTTGGAAACGGGCGCACCACTGTTAGAAGAAACCATAACGGTACGCACAGGAGCCAATAAAGAATTAAAAACAGGCGGCGATGTCAAAGCTCGTTGACTACAACCATCGACACTGCCACGGAACGCGTTTACAACACGGATCTGAAACAGAGCAAATGGACAAAATGACAAAGTGTTTGTAAACGTCAATACTGCGCAATATTGCAAATATCATATCAGAGTACATTGCAAGTTAACCCCCGATAGAAAGAGCATATATAAAACCCAGTAACTGTATAGACCTTTGGGGTACGTTTTAGGAAAAACAATGACCAATCTAGCGTTCCGTGTACGAGGCCAACCGGACACCTCTAATCTCAAAAAGTGTGTCTAGACAAGTGTTGCATATACTTAAAATACTCCAACGTCTAAACGTCATGGCAGTTTTAATTACAAGCTCACTAAAAGACTAAACATTTCCCAGACACAGTTTAGTTACCAAGAAATCTATCCACTAGCTTTCTAACATTATCCGGAGAAAAACGCGATTGAGATAAATCTTCTAATTAACTGTGCAAAATTAAGAGTAAACTGCCATATTTTAAGCTAAAAACGAACAAAAAAACCCCGCAACCTCGCGAAGATCCACAAATGCAGCTATCTTTTTCCCATAAAGTAAAAAGATACACTTTTTCCAAATTTCCTTATGGGGTCATGCTTTTGGTCAGTAACAATTTCTTAATGAACTCCGACAATGGAGTATTGTAACAAACCTGATGACGTAATCTTGTGACACTCCGTATCCAAAGAAGACGAGCATTACTCGGTTGCATAGGAGCCCTTCCACATCGGCAGTTCTTCGGCAAGACATTCTTTGGTATTGTAGCTACAACCTGACCAACGAAAAGCTCGGAAAAACCAAGAAATACGCACCACATCCATTGCTGGGCGTTAAGGCTTTCACAGCGAAAAGCGTACCCGGAAAACTCTACAAGAAAAACCTGAAAAATCCCAAATAGTTAAAACGTTATGTGCCAGTAAAGAATTGAACAAACGTATTAACTTCTAACGTATTAACGTATTAATCTAATTTCACCAAGTATTTATCAAGAGATCTGCGTGGCAAGATGCACCATTCGTGGATGTTAAACCTTTGGCTATCAAGGATCAGAATCAGCTGAATCAGCTTTTATTTGCTGAAATAACCGCTAGGTTTTCCAGTTAGCCTCCAGGATCTAGATCTATAGACGTCTTTAGTATTTTACTGTGGCTAATGCCAGACGATTTTACTCGTCAAGAGAAGATCCCTGGTTAGAGTTGCAAAGAATTTCAGGTTTTACTATTTGCACATAAATTTAGTAACAAGTTACAGTATATAGTAGAAGCATAAGTATATAGATTAAAAGTCTGGAAGTTTTCATCAATTAATCATTTCAAGTTTAACTGTTTTGGACGTTAAACATTCGATTACACAAATTGATCCGGTCATGGTTCGATGTGGAAACCAACTAATACCAGAGAGGTACTTTCATAAATTCTTTACCCCGAAAAATATGCGCTCCTAAAGGAGCTCCGACCCCGTAAGTACAACCGCCCAACAAAGCTTCAATATCTGAAAGTAGCCAACCCCAGAACTCTACGGTATTACAATTGAGATGTTCTCTATTGTTAGGTTTCAATCACGCGAGTTTTTGCTTAAAATTTCATTTCTGATTTCCAGATGGTGGTCAGGCAAAATAAAATTAGATCGATGTGTACAACCTAGCACAATGCAAGTGTACTGCATTTTCTAATACAGACGTAAACGACTCTTGAGTATCAATATCATGAGTGATAATTGATTGAGCTTGTCACTTGTCCTTGACCACCGTCTGGACAGATAAAAGGAAGTGACGTCGCGATAAATTAAAGAATAGACAAGAAAGATTGTTCATACCTGCACCACAACAGTTCCAATCCAAATAGCAACAAAGATATAGTTATCAAATAGTCCTGCAAACACGTTGCGTTGACCGTGAACTTTTCTTGAATTGATCTCGTTAAAAACTTGCATGAAGACAAAGGTATTGAACATGATGGTTAAATGAGTTGATGGTTTACCATGTTGGCGAAAACCAGACGATATATCAAAAAGCGACGGACCAGCTTCCATCAATACCATCATGACTACAATTTGATACAGACTGTGGAATAAAATATTTTTGGCCATTGTACGAGATATAAGAGGTTTCATCCTTCCGTACGGTTTGCGTGTTAGCAAATCATCCGTAGGAGGTTCAGTAGCCAAGGCTAACGATGCAAAAGAATCCATAATCAGGTTAACCCAGAGCAGTTGAGTGGCGCTCAGGGGACTCTCCTAGATGTAAGAAATGCAGTTAGGGCATGTTCACATGAGGCAAGTTATCTAAGGGAGGTAGGGTTATCCCAATCCCCCGAGATGTCTCAATGTTAGCTCATTTCCATATTAAAAAAAGTAAACCGTTGACACGAGACCGAGATAACTCGGTCTGAGCGATAGGCTAACTCTAGGGCCAGAGTTATTGTATTGTTTGCTGCGTTTCAGCAGAGTTGATGGGAGAAATAAACCTGATTTAGGAAGCCAGTAAACTTTAAAGCGGCTAAGAAATTACGATAAAAGCGGACAAATCTTTTCTCCTACGTTTATTTATATTTAAACATCATAGCTGAGCGATTCAACTTTTCTAGTGGTTGATTGTTTTATCATGTAAAAATACAACGCAGCACACCTAATCTTGACTTGGGTTACCTGTATCTCATTCCCAGACCTCTTTACTGAGTTATGTATTCTCAACGAAATCGAGATTTTGCGAGGGATGTTTGTGTATGTATGTTGACTATTTTATGACGTTTTGTGACGTAGGACGTTTCTTCGTACACTACATCACATACGCTAGAAGGATTGCTCTGCCGGAGTCAATCATAAATTGCATCATAGTCTGAAGTTGGTTAACACCACGACGGCGATGGATTTCTGAACTGGCAATGCCATGATCATGAGCAGTTTATCTTCTTCCTCGAAGGAAAATTTTACGGTTAGAACGACACACCATATCTTTATTTGCTTTCGGAAATATTTATCAAGACCATCATTGATTCAGTGGTCAGTCTTGAGTCCATCAGCGCTACTAACTCCACAAGCCATTCAAGTATATTCAAGTGGAACTCGACAAGCTAGAGTTGACAGTGTTTTATTGCAAGTAGACAAATAGACAATATGTACATAAATGATTTTGAGAATGATATTGTGTGAACTATCTGAACCATGCTGCTATTCTAGGCATTGATACTTTGTCGGCTAAGAACATAATAATAATAACTTTATTGAAGTGTCTATGTATTTAGCCTTAACAGACTAATTGGGGACACTAAATAAAAAAACATTAACTATTAAATCTAAAAATATTATTTAAGGACTCAAATATGCATGGGAATATTGCTGTATATTTTTAAGCTCAAATAAGTTAGTCATAACATGAGACACTTTGAATTGCATTGACACTAAGTTTTGCCACAGCATTAGAGCAAGAGGCATGCTGGAGTGGGCAAACTTGTGTGGAGTGGGCAAATTTGGGTTAAATGCATAAATTATGATAACATATTTTTTGATATATATATATATATATTCAAACAAACAAAGTGTTGTTCGCGAAATGTCGAAAAGTGCTCAATACCGTAAAGATAGAGCGAATATACTATAAGTGGGCTTACCTCAAATGTTGATGGTCGCTACTGTCAGTTTCACGCTGGGCGATCTTCAGGCGGCTGAAGATTTTCGATTCGGCGCTGTCTTAAATAGGTCGAGTTGCTTACGTCATTGCTAATGGGTGTGTGGGTTGATGGCACGCTTCTGTGTGTGCGGGTTGATGGCGGTGTGTGGGTTGATGGCGGTGTGCGGGTCGATGGTGCGCTACCTACATTCCTACCTTTGTTCTTGCCTACACCTACGTTCTTTATCTTAAACTTGTTTTTGTGCCGACATGTTGAAAGGATTTCAGCCCACTTATAGTATATATATATATATATTGGCTCAGTAAGAATTAAATTTGTCTGAATTAAATTTGTTCGTTGCATGAAACGAATTCGAGTTTACGTTGACTAGTCGACGAAGCTAACGATGAATTAAATTCGTCTGAATTAAATGTGACGTATGAACAAGGCCTAAGTTAGTCATATCATGAGACATTTTGAATTGCGTTGACATTGCATTGCCATAGCATTAGAGCAAGAGGCATGATTATTTGCTATTTGTACATTAATTTTGTGTTTATCCTGTCAAAACCATTGTCAATCATGTCAATGGATAAGTTGTAGTAATTTGTAGTTTTCAATCTTATAATTGAAAAAAATACATGTGTAGATACTCTGTGTATATTGTAATTAATATTAAATTTATGGACTTTCCAGCTTCCTTTGCAGGCAACTCTGTGGGCTCTTATTGGTTGGAGTGGGTTCTTATTGGGTGGAATGTGCAAACTTGGGTGGTTGGCAAATTTGGGTGGAGTGGGCAAACTCGGATCGAGTGGGCAAGGGGGTGTGCATTGGCCACAAACTGCACAGAGGTTGAATTTAGGTTGTCATTGGGACCCTTGAGGCAGCACTTCCTTGTGATAGCAATTTCTAGTGTAGCTTCGTATTCTGGGTGTCACATTTTGTGGAATTCGTACGCTAGCCCGCGCAGAATCGTACGCCCCGGACACAAACGTGGGCTCTGGAAGCTTAAATGCAAGCGACGCCAGGGATTATTTTTGGCGGCTTTATTGACGACGTGTCCGAGAAGCAAAGCATTCCGCAAGTAAATATACAATTTTTACACTGGTACAAATGTGCTTGATCATCATGATATTGTGATAAATTTGTGTTTACTCTATTCGTGAGTCGTTCGTTTGTTCGTCTGCTAATGCGTTCGTTGGTGTGGAATCAATAGAAAGCGACGTTTATGACGCCAAACAGGGCACTGCTCTTTAACACTGTGTCTGGTTTGTATTGTTGTCAGACGTATTAGTGATAAACTGTCTGAAATGTAGTTGTAGAAAACAATATAATAATAACCTCATTCAGTTAGCAATTTTGTAAATAATAATAATATTATTAAATTACTTATCAATTTTCCTATAAACTAATTATTATTTATTTCTCTCAAACTCACTAATAATTCATGAGGAAAACACAAAGGAAATCAGTACCATGTCTGTGGTTTGGATATCGGAGGAAGAAATTATATAAATTAAGCAATCTTCTATCACGATTTTCTCTTAAAATTCTGATTTGTTTGAGATGCTATATCAAACACTCGGAGGAGTGTTTCATCAGTATATCCAAACACCTAGAAGTTTGTTCAAAAACGTCGGCTTGGCTTCGGTTTTCAACAAACCTCGTGTATGATATATTACATAAACTAATTCTGGACCGGTTAGTTCATACTGTACATGACCCATGCGTTTCGTGCAGAATTGTTTCAATCTTTAACGTGAAACTAAGGTTGACCAATTCACGAATTAAACTCGCAGCTTTGCCTGCATGGTTGAGTTTTTATACGTCGCAAAACACCAACACTACAAAATTATTTCTTTGAAACTTAGGTAAGTCACATGTACAATATATCACATGGAGTGAAGCAGAAATTTAAAAGAAACATTAGAAAGGTTGTTATTGTAAAAAAATCACATTCAAGTGTGTCGTAATTTCCCGACCTAAACAGAACTCAGGATGTACAATATAAATAACAATAAGGTAAAAGAAAAACTTACCGAGTGGATACAAGCACCAAGAACTGCAATAAAAATAGCAACTAAATTCACTGTAAGTTGAAACTGCAAAAACTTCGAAATGCTATCGTAAACATTCCGACCCCATTTTACTGCTTTTACGATGCTACTGAAATTATCATCGGTTAAGATAATATCTGACGCTTCTTTGGCAACGTCTGTTCCAGCAATACCCTATAAAAGACAAAATGAGCAATTATTGAAGAAGTTCACAACATGACAACATTCGCGTGATCTCTCACTTGCAACACTTTAATCAGAAGCAGGGGCGGATCTAGACCAAAATCTGACTCTTGCAAATTAGTCACGACACCATTCTCGGGCGGAAAATTTTGAAATTTCAAACCCCGGAAACGGCATTTCCCGCATTTTGAGTGAAGATTCCAGCTAATTCTGCAGCAGGCGCAATTCAAATTTCACACAAGAATAAAGGGCCAAATACGACAATATTTGTTAATATTGGATTTATATTAAAAATCTACCAATAAAAACTGTTGACAACAATATCTGTTTGTGTAAAATATGATTAGTTTTACGCAAGCAGCACGTTGACTGCAACGTTAAAGATTAACGTTTATTAAATAAATATAATACTGTGTCTTACTCACTACATATGTGACTGAGAATGAATTCGCGTTCAATCATATAAATACACACAAAGGCTGATCTCAGTCATAATTTGCATATTTAATTATTCGAATAATAACCCAGGCAATTTATTTTTCATGAGCTTCACATACCTCACTGCGTTGTGCTTTGAAGAGCGCAATTCTTAGCTGCGCGGGAACTGCAACTTCGAATAGTTAATACACAAACATACACGGCGAGTATCATCCTTCTTTCTTTCAAATTCGCTCTTAAGACATTTCTCACAGTAACGCTTAAGAGCAATCAACTCATCCTCCTTTTCCTTAGGAGAATAACTGATATCATCCAAGACACGCAACAGTTGCTGTAAAACGTTGTTGGACGCAATGGTGAACAGAAGCCAAGGGAACGAACGAGTAATTACATCACATCATAGTCTAATCATCGGAGATTTCTTCGCTCTAGTGAACTGTAGCGGAAGTTCATGAAATGCAGCAAAACGTGACCTAAATCTGGCGTGTTGATTGGTTTGCTACAGTCAACTGTGGCGGCTACAGTCCAAATTTAGCACAACTGTAGCCGTCGTAACACATCGCCACCACCTCGGAATGCGCCTTTGCGCGATGCATTCTAGTGAGAGAAACATGAGCTAACAATGCAGTTCAGATCAATTACGGGCAGGCTCAATGGGCACAGCAGGTTTGTAGGTTGTGCGCCCGGCAATAATTTATATAACGCGCGCATGAATGCCTGAAATGGTGGTTTTGAACTTTGGAAAACCTGAATATTAGTGACATATTATGCAGATGATGTTAATTTAATGTTAATTTAATTTAATCATATTTTTTTCGGGAAAATCTGACTGTAGCATTCGCTACAGTTGCTACAGTCTAGA
The DNA here is from genome assembly GCA_035771165.1 of Paragorgia papillata. NCBI lineage: Eukaryota > Metazoa > Cnidaria > Anthozoa > Scleralcyonacea > Coralliidae > Paragorgia > Paragorgia papillata. The sequence goes on from JAWNZC010000229.1 coordinate 3,521,456, forward strand.
TCCGCCCCTGCAGAAGCGATATAGACCCAGTGAGCTCTATATAACTGGAGTGATATCTTTTTGGCGGACAACGTGCCGGGCATATAGACCTGAAGCACGTATAGTTCCAGTCTTCTACGCGGTCTTGTCAAGTCTGATTTGATCAAAAGACCGCGTAGGAGACTGGAACGATACGTACTTCAGGCCTACATGTCCACCATGTTGGACTTCAATCTTTGCCCGGTCAATGACCAGCAGATATCACTCCAGTTATATATAGAGCTCACTGTATAGACCTTATTAAAAAATGGCTCGCCTGCGAGCCGGCTCTTGGGTAGGGCGGGAGGTGAAATATAGAGCCTGCACGCATAGCTATCAAATTTGAGTGCCACCCCTTCTAACGGGTTGTCAAAAGCGACCAATCACAAACCAGACACGCAATGTAAACAAAGAAAACGGTTTTACTTCCTCGCCAGACTAATACGCTAATGAAATATTATTTGGAACAGTGGTTCGCACATTTTGGACAGTATAACAAGTTTTATAAAACGCAGAGTCTTGAACTCTACATCAAATGAAAGCTCATTCAACATATAACAACATACGTACACAATATATTTCAACAATGCGTAGTTCTGAAATTACTAGTCATCTTGTTCCACAAATGACAAGATAATGATATGCCGTATAGCCGCCGTGCCACTTCGGTACGTCATGTCTGACTTTTTCCTATCTCTACATATTTTCACAAATCGAGTGGAAGAACTGAAAAGAAGGAGCCGGAGTCTTTCAGACTTTAACTTTGTCTGGCCATAGGAACTTCAGTCATATAAATAATCGTATCCCGAGAGATACAGGCCGGTACAGAAAGCTGTGTGTATTGCAGGCGAATGGTGTTTCGAACCTTATCGTTTGTTTTATAGATAATATTTTTGTGGGAAGTGTCTTTGATACCAAATTTTCAATTGACTTATCCATGAGAGGACGATTTGCTTTCACACTATACTAAAGTGTTTAACAACCGTGGCAAAGGGAAAAGGTGGTGAAATTTTTGGAAACGAATCTGAAACGCTGACATTTCAAGCAAGGACTCCCCTCGAAACGTCAGTATTTCGTTTCAAAACGATTCGGGTCTATCGATCTGGGTCTATCCTAATAATATGATTTTAATACGGTTCGTACAACCCTTGATAAATGATCAAAGATATTAAAAATATTTACCTGATGGAAATATCTTTCAGACACAAATGCACTTAATATTTTACAAATTACCAGCAGTCTATTAATATATGGTTGTACGTCAACAATAAGCATCTCGTCCAATCAATGAGCTGCGTCCCAATTTGGAACGCTACAACTAAGAAAACAATACTACGCGTGCAGGCTCTCCTTCTCCTCCTCTCCCCAGTACCCCAAAGGAGAGCCGGCTCGCAGGCTAAAAAATGGCCGACGAATTAAAATTATTTTATATGAACTCGTCTTCGTGTGGGGAAATTCAAAAGAATTTTTAATTTAAAACGAGGTCATAAGAGTTAATTTATATGCACATAAAATAATTCTAATTCGGCGGCCATTTTTAAATAAAGTCTATTAGTTTGGTTGAACAACCTTTCGTTGGTTGATAAACTTTACAAAGATGGAGGACATGCGCATAAGAATGCATCCAGCCACTCATTCCCAGATGCGTCCAGCCACTCATTCCCAGATGCATTCAGCCATTCATCCCAGATGCATCCAGCTACTCATTCACAGATGCATTCAGCCATTCATTCCAAGATGCATTCAGCCATTCATTCCCAGATGCATTCAGCCAATCATTCCCAGATGCATCCAGCCATAGTTAATAGAAAATAGACATGGTTTGGAAACCCGGAAAACTTCAAAGCGGTTAACAATGAAGCTACGATTCATGTTGAAAGAAACGTTGCTATTGGATGATTGCTTCATTATACAGAAAACACAATATGTTCAGTAACCGTGAAAGTGCAAATATTTCCATAAACCTGAACAAAAACATACAACAATGACTTTTGTGAGCTTCCAAACCATGTCTATTTTCTATTAACTATGATCCAGCTAATCATTCCCAGATGCATTCAGCCATTCATTCCCAGATGCATCCAGCCAATCATTCCCAGATGCATTCAGCCATTCATTCCCAGATGCATTCAGCCATTCATTCCCAGATGCATTCAGCCATTCATTCCCAGATGCATCCAGCCACTCATTCCCAGACGCATTCAGCTAATCATTCCCACGCATACAGCCACTCATTCCCAGATGCATCCAGCCACTCATTCCCACGCATCCAGCCACTCATTTCCAGAAGCGTTCGGCCACTCATTCCCAGATGCATCCAGCCACCCATCCCCGACGCGTTCGGCCACTCATTCCCAGATGCATCCAGCCACTCATTCCCAGATGCGTTCGACCACTCAGTCCCAGACGCATCCAGCCACTCATTCCCAGATGCATCCAGCCACTCATTCCCAGATGCATCCAGCCACTCATTCCCAGATGCGTTCGACCACTCAGTCCCAGATGCATCCAGCCACTCATTCCCAGATGCATCCAGCCACTCATTCCCAGACGCGTTCGACCACTCAGTCCCAGACGCATCCAGCCACTCATTCCCAGATGCATTCAGCCACTCATTCCCAGATGCATCCAGCTACTTATTGGCAGATGCGTCCAGCCACTCATTCCCAGATGCGTCCAGCCAATCATTTCCAGATAAGATACATCCAGCCACGCATTCCAAGATGAACCCAGCCACTCATTCCCAGATGCAGCTCGATTCTAATAACTCTATATCACAGCGGGGGGGGGGGGGGGGGGGGGGGGGGGGGGAAACAAGCATTGCAAGTTCTTTTCAATTAGATGTAAGTACTCACAGCGAGCTGCGAGTCAGTTTCTGCTATGACTGGAAAATATGCTTTAATGAAACCATGATATTATATAACGCTGACACACGCGAAACAACATTTGATTAGATATGTTTTAGTTTTTGTTATCACGGTTAATTCTTACCATTGCAAATCCAACATCAGCCATTTTCAAGGCCGGTGCATCATTTGTTCCATCACCTGTTACAGCAACAATTTCACGGCTCTTAGTATTTTTACTCTCAATGATCCCCTTTACCAACTCATATTTGTCTCGAGGAGAGGAACGAGCCAACACTCTTAATTTAGGCCAAATGGCATCTAATTTCTTTTGATCAACCTGGAAGGTAGTAAGCAATAAAATAAGGAAATGCCAGTGAAAAAAGCATACGTCATTCAAAGTATCATCCAAGAATTTCTCAGGGTGCTCGGTTGCTGTGAAAAACAAACCTGAAATACTTCTGAAGTACGTAATAACCTATGTCCATTTACTGCTATTGAACTGAACTGATCTCAACTAAACACTGCTTGAAGCCTTGAAACATGTCATACAACCGTTAAGAAAAAACATTAAAAATTTATTACGAAAATACAAAGGAAATCTGTATCATGTCCGTGGTTTTATATCTGATAAAAAAAAGCCTATTGGCTTACATAAACTTTAGCCTTGATTTTCTCGACTTAGACAACGATTTTTTTCTTCAAACTAACTACGTCGATGAACTTACCAAAAATGGGTCGTTAAAGCTATTCCATCGCCTCGTGTTTAAATACGATAAAACACCGCTGTTCATGTTAAATATTACTTAAAGAATAAATTTGATTAAATGGGTCACTATAGCACACCAAAATTTTTTGTTCACTTTTTTGGAAGTACACGAGGAAACAACTATTTGCAGCACAATCTTTAAAAAGTCCTATTTTTTCAAGTCCTTTTATTTTTAAATTTTATTGAATCCTATTAATTAAATCCTATTGACTGTGGTCTGAACAACCCTGTCAAGATTGCTGTTTTATCCTCCAAAAGTTATGGGATATAATAATTTATCTTTGCGCATGTGTCCATTCTTTTGTTTATTTCCTCGGTGACCATGTAATTATACAAAGCAAATGCATGACACTTTGGGTTATTATAGTGATTAAATGCCCCTCAAACCTCGGGAGGTTTTTTTGGAAGTCCCTCGGCCCACGTAACTTCATGCACGAACCTTCCCTCGGCTTTCAGGGACATTTAAGTAATAGATAAAGCCCGAGAACGAGGGCTGTATATCGCATACAGCCCTCGTTCTCGGGCTTTATCTATTACTTAACCCACAATGTCATGCATTTACTAACAAGAAGTTTCTTTTTCTTACCTTGCCAGCAGAGTCTCTTATTCGCTCATTAAACTGTTTTCCTTCTAACACTAAAAACTCTTCCTTATTATTTAGTATTCCACATTTTGAGGCAATGGAGCGAGCTGTGGCGAGATTATCACCAGTTACCATGCGAACTGTAACGCCAGCACGCTGCACACTTCGTATGGCCCCTGGTACCTAACAATGGTGGAAGAAACAAAAAGCAAAATATGATTATTTAACTGCTCAACAAACATGCTGTTAATTTCAAGGAGTTATTTTAACTCCATGAAGGGAGTAAATATAACTCCTTTTGGTATAGAGTAAAAATTTTCCGAGTTATTTGGACTCCAATAACGGAGTTAATTTAACTTCAACTGAGGAGTTACCTTTCATTTTACTCCATGTCGAGTTATTTTAACTCCATCAAGGGAGTTGAAATAATTGGAGTGGAGTTATTTTGACCCACATTATTCTACTCCAGGACTTGCTTTAACTCCTGCACAATGGAGTTAAATTTAACTCCTGGTCTGATGGAGTTAAAAATTAGTCTTAATAATGGAGTTAAATTTGATGAATGATGGAGCTGAATTTAACTCCAAATGAGCATATTGGTTTAGCTTTGAGCTACCTAAGCGGTGCGTTGGATGAGAAAAATTTCAAATTTTAAGAAGATTATGGTGCATTGACGGCATTGTGTAAACGTTTCATCCTTGTTTGACTTTACTTGGAGTAACAATAGTCGCGGGCCGGGGATAGCTGTCTCACCTTGCTATACGTTGTTGATTTTTAGTCGTAATATTAAAATCAAAATAACGAATCATTCATGGTCACGGACGTTCGATTTGTCTAGACTCTGGCAGTGTTTCAGTTGTGGATATATCTCAAGAGTAGTCCTTTTACTCGAGCTTTTATTCTGACTGTCAGTGAAGAATTGAATGGCACCGCTGGAAACGGAAATATTTTATTTCAATCATTTAAAACGTCGTTTAATAATCTGACGTTTTACTTCGATGAAGGATTTTCTTCTATAAGTCAGTATTTCGTTGCTTCAAGTCTCGATCTACAGGCTACAGCCGTTTATTAAGTTTGTCGTTGAATCTTTAAAACAGTAATTGGCATAATATATTTTCTTATCGACAACGTTTGGTTATGAGCGGGATTAACCGTATAGCTTGATTGCTGAAGAGGATCAAAATTTGCAATTTCTGATTGGTTAAGCCCCGTGCGCACCTCTGCGAAGACAAACAATTAACAAACAGTACAGTCTTCGCATAGGTCCGCCCGGGGCTCAACCAATCAGAAATCGCAAATTTTGATCCTCTTCGGCAGTCACGGTTGATCTCGCTCATGACACAGCTCATGATATACCAAGCTTCACCGTTGTCGACAAGATGAGAAGATTTTTGATTTTAATAACTAACAGTTTTAAAGTCTCATCGACAAACTCCGCAAAGGAACGCCATTTGTTCTATCGCTGAATAACTCGGATACACAACGAGGACCGCATTGACTGGACAAAAGGAGTTATCTGGTGTGTTATAGTTTTTACTCCAGTTCTGGAGTCAAATTATTGCTCATTTTACTCCAATTCTGGAGTAATATCTACTCCTATAGGAGTTGTTACTCCAGTTTTGGCTTACTCTTACTCCGAAAAAGGAGTAAAACTTTGGAGTAAAAAATAACTCCAGAAAAGGAGTTATTCTGTACTCTTTTTTTTTAACTCCACTTTTGGAGTCAAATTAACTCCTTGAAATTAACAGTGCACTGATCCCTTTTTGGTAACCAGCAAAACATAAAATGCGAAAATCCACCCTCGTGTCAACCCCCTGGTTTCTCTAGCACATGAGAATCCGCGGAGCTCTGGAGTCACGTGAATCCAGAAGTTCTATATTCTACGACTTTTGGTTTCTACAATGAGAATTAGACATGTACATGCCTTACTTTTACCCACCATAGATTCTGACGATAAACTATTTACGTTACAAAGTTCGGATCTTTTTTTCAATTACGCCAGCAAAATCAACATCTCGGACGGTGGTCCGGATACGCATTTTTACGGACAGTGCGTTGACCAATCAGAACTCGGTATATTATACAAAGCCAAACATATAACTTTAAACTGTCTAAACACACAGAGAGATTTAGAGCTCCTAAGTTTTGGTTAACGAGAAAAGACGAGAGGCTATATATAAATACGAGAATGAAATTGCTCACCTCCGGTCTGACTGGGTCTTCAATTCCAACAATACCAAGAACAGTTAACTCAGACACCACCGCACTTTCATCATTCCAGTCTTGTTTATTATCTTTTGGGAAATCTTTATAAGCTAAGCATATTGTACGAAGACCATTATCAGCCATTGGTTCCACAACTGTTTTCACAATCTCATGACGGTCGTCGGAATTCAACGGAGAAAGGATACCATCTTTGTCAATAATATGGGTACATTTCGATAAGACTATTTCGGAAGCGCCTTTACAGTGGACTCTGTAACCAGTCACTTCCTTGTCTGTACTTGATAACAACCTCTTTTCATCATCATATACTGGAACAACGGTAGACATAGATTTTCTTGAAGAGTTGAATGTGAAGACTTTAACAAAAACTTCTTCAGGCATATCCTCTCGAATGTCATGATAATTGTCGTAAAGTTTCCCAACGAAACCTAGTAAGGCACAGTCTGTTTTGTTTCCCATTTGACGATCAAGTTCTCCTGGCTTATCTGACACCTAGAAACGCAATGGAGTCTGAAGTCAGTGTCTTAAGCTCTAGATTAATATTAGGAACAAACAGACAGAAACTAAAGCAAAGTGAAATGGTGGGTGCCGGGTGGTAAACTGCTGATAATATTTTTGATAACGAAATACTGCATGACGTTTCTACTCTGATGATTACACCTAAAACGTCAGTATTTCGTTATCAAAAGTATTCTCGGTAGTTTACCACGTTTTCACTTTGCTCTATCCAAAACACTATATACCTACTTAGCACTCTACTTTTTAACACAGAAAGAAACTAAAGCAGCCTTTTGTGCCCCACCCAGCGCAGGTTACAAAACTAAACAAACCTTTTTTTATATTCTTTTTTAGAAAAAAGAAAAAAGAAGAACAGGAGTAAAAAAAAATTCAAAACAGGAGTAAAAAACAAGACAAATTAGAAAACAAGACAAATTAGTTTTCATTTTAAGGAAAATTCACTGTACATTACGTTATTACATGCTTTCACTGTACATTACGTTATTACATGCTTGTAAATAAAGAAGAATGTCAAGTCGACCAATCAAAAGAAGAGACTGTTCGGCCTTTACACGTCATTTATTCTTGTCAGAAAAGGTCCTGGGCTCCAGGTTGACTTCTTCGGCAAGCATGAAGCAGGTCATCGCTACAAAGAATGACTTAAAGGAGCCTCCTAAATAATACTACTGATTAATTCTCCAAGAAAGCCGACAAAAAATAAAATACAGAACATTTTCTGGCGATTTTTCTAACTTGCATACTGGTGCAAACAGCACTGCTGGATAATCTTGAAATATCAAAGGACGCTATTTACTTTTTGCAAATTTCTGCTGTAAGGACACGAAGTGTCCGTGAATTTGGAATCCGAAGTAGGTCATTTTTTGTTGTCTAAGCCAAATTTTGGACTGATATATGAACTCTACACTTCGGATTCTATCATGTTACGAGACCTTATGGTTACGTTGAGACCTTACGTTACATTGAGAGACCTTACGTTACATTGAGAGACCTTACGTTACATTAAGAGAGCTTACGTTACATTAAGAGACCTTACGTTACATTAAGAGACCTTACGTTACATTGTGAGACCTTACGTTACATTAAGATACCTTACGTTACGTTGTGAGACCTTACGTTACATTGTGAGACCTTACGTTACGTCGAGACCTTACTTTACGTTGAGAGACCTTACGTTACGTTGTGAGACCTCACTTTATCCGCGAGACGTTTTCAAATGAATTTATCCAAAGATTTTAATCTGTGATATTTGAACAAAAAAGTGCTATCCTCAATTCATAATATTCCTACAATTCACAATATTATACCTCAACTGTAAATTGTCCAGTCAAAAAGCTTGATTTGTACCATCTGACCAGTCAATTAATCATCGAATTACCCCTCAAAAGTAATATTCCCCGCTGCAGCGGGGAATACGACTATTATTCCCCGCTGCAGCAGGGAATATGCTTCGTGTACCACGCGTCAACAATGGCGGAGTTTGGCGAGATAAGAAAACGTTTCGCGTGAACATTCAGATGTTGACAAGAAGATTGTTAGGTTACAAGAAAATAAGGACTCCGGGAATACAAAGAAAGCAACAAACAATGCATCCAGAAGCCTTGAGACGACAAGAGAATGGAAACAGACAAAGAAAGCGGACAAAAGTTAAGCTAAGCGAACTTTATTAACATTATATTTCAGCTTTTTTTGGAAAGATTAATATGTTTTGGTATAATATATAATTTATAGACCTTTCGCTCGGGGAATTCGATGAAATATTAACCTTCGAATTCCCCTCGCTCCAGGTCTATAAATGCTAAATACTCTAGCCAGTCAAGAGTATAGAGTTCGGACATTTTCCGCTTATCGACAACCATGTCCCCGATGTCCGCAGTCAAATTTTGACCCTTGATTTGAGGATGTTGAAGTGAAACTATTAAGTGAAACTGGGAAATTTAAATCTTAGTAACATGGTATTTGTCATTAAGCCCGAAGAAGTCTAACCCTATAACCAAAATTATTGTTTCATTATAAAATGTATTGGTCAGAATGTTCTGAGTGTGCCAACTTAAACAAATCACACGAGTTACAGTATACAATTCATAGCTCTAAAATTATCTATTCACTGGCCGGCGAGAAACGTAAAAGAAAACAGATTCAGTGGAACATATCAACCTTTCGTACAACAACATAGACAGCTTTGGCAAATTACAGCTTTCCAAAAGTAAAAAAAGATCGTATCATTAATAATTACTAGAAACCCCACACGATTTTCTTAACGAGAAAAAAACATTAGAAAAGCTATGAACGTTCAAAATAATGAAGTAAATAATCTTCAAAAAAATCTTGACTTGTGCAATCGATTAGTTATCTTAATAAAGCGACACCGCAAAAGGATTTTGTATAACGTCAAAATTGCAACATTCCGGTTTCACATCAATTTTTAAAGCCGCTATGTCACGCTATTTTAATTTAAAGCAATTCTGTCAAACAATGTAATTGTTCTAAAATCACACAGAACGTCACAATAATAGTTTGAAAAGATATAAAAATACAAAAGAGCTACTAGAAACCTGCACAGAAGTACGGACGGTCAAGAGCGAGATCGGAAACGGATTGCAAACACGACATCTGAAATGGTCCAACAGAAATCAAATTTAGGTCAATTTGTTTCACAGTTCGTTAATTGTTAGGTGACTGGTATTTCGTAACTGATCAATTTTGAAGTTTGCAGTGAAGAATTTAAATTTTGACAGTTTTTGGCCAAAAATAGCGTGGCATAAAATACTTACAGTCAAACGGGATGTTCTTTACCGCGCAACATTGCAATACTGACAGCAACATTGCAATGTTGACTTGCAAACGATACACGGCGACTCCCTTGGCAAGTTGCTAAAAATTCGCATTTTAAATATCGAATTTCACGTAACATGAAGTTTACTTGAGTTAATTGTTCTGACTTTCAATAGAACTTCATATTATGTGAAGTGCGATATTTCAAATACAAATTTTTAGCAAGTTGCGAAGAAGTCGCCGCGTGTACCGTTCGCAAGTCAACATTGCAATGTTGCTGTCAATATTGCAAGGTCGCGCGGGAAAGAACATCCGTTTGACTGTAAAATTCAAGGACATGCACGGAGCATTTAGCTTAAACCTATACTAAAGCATGCGCTAAATAATACACGACTAAAAAGCTCAAAGTCAGTTGATTTGACCTTGAATTTTATGCATGAATTTTATAAAGGTCAAAAAAGCAACTGAAAAGCAACGGTCAAAAAAGATTCATAATGGTCATTAAAAATATTAATTATTTAACTCTAAATAATAGATATTCATTTAAACATGATAAATTATTACCCCATAACTGATGTGGTTACAAAATAATCATCTAAATAATCATATGCATTGCAAAATAACATTTATTTATCTCATGCAGTTATAATTTAACTCTATAAAACTTTAATTATTTCCATTCCTTTCTAGTTTTTTAAATAAAACCAGCTGACAAAAAACAATATTTGGAATAAAAACACACTTTATTTTAATTTATTTGCCTTGGTTTTCGTACGAAATTTTGACCTGTTCTATCAATACATCAGCTCTGTAAAAACTAGAAGGCCACTGTTCGGTTGTGATATTAATATCATTCACTAGAACATGAGAAAATCCTTGGTTACCCCACAGCCACTAAACATCTTTGGCAGCTTGATACATGCATGAGTTCATGAACACAGCCTCTCGTTGGCTAGCCCCGTTCATAGACGTTCTTATTAGGGTCGTAGGCTTTTCTAGTCAGGAGGTTATTTGTATATCTCCCATAAACAAAACGTTAATGAATTCCAAATCGGAAATGTTAAGAAACGGGTGTAATGTTTAGAACAAAGACCCTACACTACTAGAACCTCCTTGAAACGTTAGTCTTCCTTCTCTACACTGTCTACGCAGCACGCTATACTTTGTTATATCGTTAACTGAATTTCTATCTCTTGATTTATTATAACTTGCATAAAAAAATTTCGCAGTTAACAACTACTTGGTAAGTAAAACATGGCGTACAAAAAGAGATGCGATACCAAAGCAAATTGTTTCCAGACCAGTACACGGAAAGGCCATGCAAAATCGCGAGAACACAGACGCACGGTATATGTGTCGGACCCAGTGAACTCTATATAAGGACTGGAACGATACCTACAAACCAAATTTTGAAGCCGTCATGGAGGCTGACATGCAGGGCGGCCCCAGTCCTCTTTATATGCAAGAAAATCTTTATTTTTTAAGTTACATTTTGTTATGAACCAATTACAAAGAAATGCAAACATGCTACAGTAATATATACTTCTTCTAAAGGCTTTTAGCAACAAAAACGTAGCTTGAATATTTGACAAAAAAAAACATTTTGAGTCCGAAACCGCGCGGATCTCTTGATTGTTTGTAGGGCAGCTCCAAGTGTTGAGCCAGTTGAGGTATCAAAAGTCAAGAAAAAAGTCTATGAACTATCTTGAATCAAATAAAGATAGCATTAATCAGGGCTAAAGCCTACTGAAATATAGTGGCTATAATCTGTCGAGCATATGGATGCTGACATGATCAATAAAAACCATAAATATTAAATTTTCTGAACAGTCAAAAAATCAAACAAAACACAGAAATACGAACCGACAGTGTTTTAAAGGCATCAAAGATAAAAAATATATGTGATTCAAAAGGTATGAGGAGACTATTCATAAGAGCAAAGGCACAGCTTGATAGGGTTGCAAGAATTCATAAAATAAAGACGAATAAATACTAAATGTAACCTGAATTTTCGTCAGGAGTTTCCATCAATCCAAGCAAAATTTTGCTTTCGTTTGACAATATATTTCCTGCTTCAATCTATTTTTGCCAACAAACATACCTCAGACAGAAAGGACAATGATTCTAATACATACTAGCTTCGTTATATCATTTCAAATGAAGTTCAACTACAAAAAAATAAAAAATTCTCGCTGGGCCATTGTCTGTTTTCTACCGCTCCTTGGACGTTGGTCAGACGCTCATGTGTTGCCCCCAGCAGCCGGAAGTTTGGCTTCATCCAATCATAGGGCCGACCTTATGGAGGTATCGTTCCAGTCTTTATATAGAGTTCACTGGTCGGACCTGACAACCGAGCCCCGCTTAAATTTGGAACGCAAAAATATCTTGCAGGATATGCATTATATTACTACAGTATGTACAACAGTCTCGATTTAACTTCACAAAATACGTAAAACCATTTTGGTAAAATAACCCATACAGCTGCAATCGATATCTATATTGTCGACTGGGGGAGGGGGGGTGGCTTTGGGAAGGGAAGACCGGACTAATGTTCTGATTGGCTTATAACGTCTGCTACTTCCGCTTCTATCATGAATGGCCAACGGTTAATAACAATTTTCTAAGTTTCGCTTTCATTATCAGAATGTGGCTGTATCGTTTAATAATATTTTCGCTTGTGTTGAGACAAAATCGTTCAGTTAACTTTTAAATGGTCCGTTGCTACGAAGCCGAGACATTTTGCTCAACTTTCAACGGGTTCAGTTTAGCAGAAAAATCCCCAGTGAAATCAGCGCCAGCTCCTGCAAAAGGCGGCCAGTGAAAGAATTGGTATAAGTCAACTGTCTTGGATACTTAAATAGGATTAGAAGGAAATCGCGAAGTTCCTTTTATTGCAGAGCAATGGCAATCAATTAACGATATGGTGTGTAAGTAGACGTGATGATGATAACTTTATTACCGTGTCAAAATCTTATAGCAGAGCACACGTGCTCCACTAATCGGGGATTTAATCCACTAATCTACGTTTATTTCGCCAGTGTAGATACGTCGAAGGGGAGTCGCCGTGCAGTTTGTTTACATGCCAGGTGTCGGAAGCCAATTATAGGGTTTTGACGCATATAGAAATAATATATAATAAGGTCTATTATTTCTGTGGTTTGACGGCAGACGTTCTTTCTCACCAATGCTACCTAAACTCCCAGAGCGTTTGCTCGCAGGCTATATTAATAACTGATAAGTAATTAACCGCTCCCGTGCTTGGGGACCCCTGCCAACTTCTTCAAGTGGTTGGGCCCACAATCTAAATCTGCCCCAGGGTCTCTTATGGGTCATTTATTCACATACCCGTATAACAGCCAACTTATCAGATGTTACAAATCAAAATATAGTAAGGTTCGAAAATATTGAACGTAGTTTCTAACATTTCGAGCGAAGGCCCTTATCAGATGTTCTACGTTTCCAACCTGACACAAGATTAAGAATGCAATCACCATATGACAATACCTTTGAACATATTTCTATTCCTCTAGAACTCAGATTGAGCTTTTTTAGAACTTTATATAAATAAACTCCACCCAAGTTCTTCAAATGGTGAAGAACTCATCTGCTTATTTGTCACACGATCTCTTACTAGTCCATGAAACAGAATGCCAAAATTGTCATCGAAATGTCGTGAAATTATGAACTGAATAACTTTTTTGAAGAATCTTATTTTGGACATTGCTGTTCTAATTATATTATGGCACGAACCTACGGTACATGTAGATTAGTATAGTTTTCATTGTTTTGCAGATTAACAGCAATAAACAGTGTGTATAAAAAAAACGGAACCCTTAGAAAATGAATTAGTATTCTGTTCAAACCACCTATACAGTGTGTATCAAAAAAATTCGAACCCTTAGAAAATGAATTAGCATTCTTTTCAAACAACCTATTGTAGTAGTTTGAAAGCCCTAAAAGCGCTGCGTTATAAATTAATCAGCACATAAGTTAAACGAAGCGAAAAAGCTTTTAAATACTTTCACCATGCATACACTTCAAGTTATCTTAATTTCCCAGGTGTATAAGACCGTGTGTTTTACGCATCTGTGGGTTCAGCGAAGTGCTTAGGGCTTTCAAACTACTACAATAGGTTGTTTGAAAAGAATGCTAATTCATTTTCTCCTTAGAAAATGAATTAGCATTCTTTTCAAACAACCTATTGTAGTAGTTTGAAAGCCCTAAAAGCGCTGCGTTATAAATTAATCAGATCCTCCCCTGAGAGTATACATTTTTAGAAAAAATTCACAAAAGCGAATGTGCATGCAGTGATTTCACGTTGGATAAAGAAAGAAAATGAAAGGTCAAAATTGTATCATAAATTTTGTATTAATATCTAAATATTCAATAATTTTAAGCTATTATGCTATTTACAATCTATCAATTTAGCTAAATAGTACACTGTGTTGAACCAAGTATGTACACTGTAAGGTTAGCATAACGTTCCTGTCAATCTCTGTCATCTTCTTTTAATATTACCTCTTCCTAGTGGCGATTCATTCACAATTTGGGATTCAATTAAACATGTCTTCAAGCATCTGAATATCCAACGATCGATTGAGTTATTGTCAAAAACTCATTGCAGATGCAGACAGAACATCTTATTTTCTCAACCCAACCGGCCTCATCTCCATTCTCGGCCACTACAGTGGTAGTTGGGGTCCTTAGTGGTGACCGCGTTATAAATGTAGTGCGTTATTGCGAGGTACGGCCAAATATCTCGTTCCCAGTACTCTTCCCACTCAGTTCTGGCGCAATATTGTGGGCTGAGTACTGGGAGCGAGATTGAGTAGCTAGAAGCACTTTCTGTTCGATTCTAGCAATCCAAATCTCGACTGAAGAAGTTTGAAGTCCGCTCAAGACACAGGGAGCTCTAACATGTATTTTTTGTTTTAAACAGTATATACATCCCTACACACATACATATTATATATAAATTAGTAAAATTACCGTATAGTTTAGGAGAGAAGAAATAATAAGAGAAGGGAGGAAAGCAATTAACGTCATGGCTTGATGATCACCGCATATAGCATGGAACGGAAATAAAACCTCGAATTTCACATTCAAATTTTAAACGGATTAACGGAAGTAAGAACAGCTCGTAAATTGTAAACAATGAATAAATAATATGGACAAGCGATCCCCTTTAATTATAAATGTAGACAAGCAAACATAATTAATATTCACTTCCGTTCCAATGTTCCATGCAATATGCGGTGATCATCGAACCATATCGAACTACAAGTAATATTGGGCATTTCACTCGATTACATAGCATGTTCTAGGGATTTAAGGTGAAGGAAAATTCGAGTATAGAATATATACATTTTAAGACCAGACCGGGACCAGTTGCGAAAAATGCAACTACACAGGCCTTCTGGCAGGAATTGAACCCACGACCTTGCGATTCTTAAGATATATACAGAACTCGCGATCAAGCTCTCGGCAACGCCCTCCGTGGCTCAGTAGTCAGAGCATTGCACTAGAATCGCAAGGTCGTGGGTTCAATTCCTGCCGGAAGGCCTGTGTAGTTGCATTTTTCGCAACTGGTCCCGGTCTGGTCTTAAAATGTATATATTCTACACTCGAATTTTCCTTCACCTAAAATCCCTAGAACATATCGAACTATACTTCTGTCTTTATGATTCTGATCTTTCTCGTCCGATTTTCTTCGTAAAAACTTCGCACACTTGTTTATCTATGTTATAACATTACACAGAGCATAAATTGTTCCACGTTTGTAAAATGTAAGAACCAATCGCAGGCTCTGTGTACGAGATTGTCTTGAATCCTTCTTGCTTCGGCTTGTTTTTGGAGCAACAAGAGGCAAGAGCAAGGACACTACTAAACTATACGGTAATTTATATATAATATGGATGTGTGTATGGATGTATATACTGTTTTAAAACAAAAAATACATGTTAGAGCTCCCTGTGCTCAAGACAGACTTCAACAAAATGGAATTGAAATAGGATTTTTGAGCATGGTTTTCATATCTCACAATGATCGCACTTGCCGCGTTGTCGTTTTATCTCGTAATAATCGCGATTATTCAGGATGATCAGCGATCGTCAGCCGACAAGATCAAATTGTCTCCAATGAGCATAATAGAAACTTCAGTTTCAGCGTCATATTACACATCAATTCTGTCTCTATTTTGCGGAATTTAGCGGCCTGTGGTGAACTTTAATGAGGTTATTTATAACCAAGGTTACTGAACAAAGGAACGCGCAGGGCATGTGGCGATAGCTAGCCTATTAAAGTGACGAGAACTCTCAGGTGTCATACAGTACGCTCTGGAGAGCCAGCTTGATAGAGCCGTTATTTTGCGTAGTCAATAGCTAAAGAAGACAGCGAGAGAGGAAAATGTGTGCCCTCCATCCCACCCATTAATCTACGACTACAGTAATTAAACTTCCACCGAAATAATCGGTGTGATAGGTGCAGACACGGAGCATGGTGGACAGGTCAAGGCTGGTGACCATTACATGGCCCTAGACCTGTATCCAAGTAACCGAACAACGGCTGGAAACTCTTAAACATGCATGTCTGCACCTAACCATCCATACGGATACGGGTAAGTATAGTGACGTAGATGTTAAGTACTGTTAATATAAGTATAAATCGTGAAATGACAAACCAAGAAAAGTAAAATTTTGGTCCAAGGATCAACCGTGTTATACCGAGTCACGCGTTATAACGATGCGCGCTATAGCGAGGCTCCACTGTATACTGAAAGGCACTAGTAAAACTTTTTATTTAGGTAATGTTCAAAACACATTCCCACTTTTCCAGTCTTTTGTTTAGCCATATCAGATACACCTGAGACGCAAGCTATACACAGCTTTTTTAACAGTGAGCCGAATGACCAAACCATGAAATGGTGTTATCATGTTTGAAGTGTGATATTTTTTGACATTCAGGATGATAGCTACAGTGGCGCTCAAAAGTTTTGTAACACCTTCCTGGACTGAAATGCGTGTAGTCTGCGTGTACACGCAACATACATACACGCACCACACGCAAAGCTTTCGTGTATAATAACTACACGCAAAGCTTCGTGTATAACTACACGCAAAGCTTCGTGTATAATAACTACACAAAACTTTGTGTATGACCAATACATAACTACACGTAGTTTTGCGTAGTATGGTAATATTTCACCGAAATATTTGGCAAAAGCATAAGCCTAGTTTCCATATGATCGCTACGATCGCTCAAAAAAAACTCAGCGATCGCAGCGATCATACGATCAATGCAATCAACATGCACGATCGCCAAAATAGAACATTTTCTGCCTCGGCGATCGTAGCGATCACGACTATAGCGATTGTAGCGATCGTGGTTTTCGTATGATCGCTGCGTTTATTTTTGAGCGTTCGTGGCGATTGCAGCGATCAATTTGAGATGATTCTCCACATGAGAATATTGAATCAAACCCGAACAGTTGTTTGTCAAATTTCTACTGTGTGAAACTCAATTGAATTAGTCTGACGCTAATGAAACGCGAAAACTGCCATACCGAACCTTGCGCCAAAACTAACATTTGCAAGAATTCGACGTTTGAATCCGAATTAGATAGCAATTGTCGAATTTAATTTGCCTGTCAACCTTGTAATAATTTAGCGTCAGTGCTGAATTTTTATTGCTTTCGATTTAGTTTAACTTTCAAACACTTGTAACCCGCACATTTGATTCAGTATAGCAAAACTGAATGCTACGTTTGAAACAGTCAGCGTGGAAATCATTGATTTATATAAGAATAATGAAAACAACAGTAAAGGTAAGAAAAGTTTTATTTAATTAAAAAAGAAATCTGCCATCTGGTCACAAATAAACTGGCTCTTAGAAATACTTAATGTTTATGTTTAACAGGATGTCTGATAAATTCGTCCATAGCACGTCGGCACTTACTCCAAGCTTAGGTAATACCAACAGGTGATGTTGGATACATTTGACACACATACGATTTTATCAGTTCAACACACACAGGGTCCACAGCCAGTTGGGGTTTTTTCTTGCCGAAAATATTTCTGCATTCTAACTCACTTCGGAAGAGACACCGTAAACAGTTCACAGCAAATGTTTGTTTTGAGCTGGATATTATCTTAAGTTGCTGGAATTCATTGAACGATAGTACAGAACTCTGCTGTCAACTGCGGCTGATTAGGACTCTGCTAATATATTGTATCATGTAGCCCAAAGAGTTATACATATATATTCTTACATATATATCTGCCAACTAATTGTAAACAATAC
This sequence comes from Paragorgia papillata, assembly GCA_035771165.1. NCBI lineage: Eukaryota > Metazoa > Cnidaria > Anthozoa > Scleralcyonacea > Coralliidae > Paragorgia > Paragorgia papillata. The sequence continues at coordinate 3,539,487 of JAWNZC010000229.1, forward strand.
AGATATGTTACAGATATGTTGACAGACAATCCACCTATCTGTAAAATCCTTAGAACATGCTATGTAATCAAGTGAAATGCCCAATATCACTTATAATATACCCAATTCTCTCCTGGCATTACCACCTTATTATATATACAGAACTCGCGATCAAGCTCTCGGCAACACCCTCCGTGGCTCAGTGGTCAGAGCATTGCACTAGAATCGCAAGGTCGTGGGTTCAATTCCTGCCAGAAGGCCTGTGTAGTTGTATTTTTCGCAACTGGTCCCGGTTTAGTCTTAAAATGTATATATTCTACACTCGAATTTTCCTTCACCCAAAATCCTTAGAACATATCTGTAAAATGTCTGCATGTTTCCTACAGATATTTTGCAGAAATACCAAAACACAAGACAGATATCATACAGTACTGCGACAGATATGTGACAGATACTTACAGATATTTGACATATATGTTGGTTTGGTGCTTCAAAATACTTTCAAAAATTATACTGATGATACGCAATTGTCAAACTATTTTTTATATTTTTCACCTGCAGTCAACTACATGCAAACTGCGTGTAGTGGACTACATGCAAACTGCGCGTGTGAGTGTAACTACACGCAACTGCGTGTAGTGCAAGGTTGTGTGTTGCAAGGTTGCGTGTAGTGCGAAGCTTCGTGTAGTTTGACTGTACTACACGCAGTATGTACTACACACACTTGTAAAGTACATGTATTGTGGTTGTAAAAACTCCACACAGGTGTTACAAAACTTTTGAGTGCCACTGTAGCTGCTGAATTAAGCCGAAACACCAAAACTCAAAGGTGAGACTTCCTGTGTACAGTATATCTGGCCTAATTGGTGATGCATGTGAAACAGCGATTTCGTGAAGTATATAAAAATACAAAACAGCATTGCTAAATGAGCTTCGCAACTTTCAGAAAAATTGCTTTGCAGATTTTCACAATTTTCAAAATCCAGCTTCACAATTTGCAAAGCACTACTTTGGACTCTGTACTAAACAACTTCACACAATTACTTTGCAATTGGCACCCAAAATCTTTGTTCAAATGAGTTTGCATACAGTCTGAACGTAGGTAAATTAATATAGCTTAAATATTGCATAAAATTTTTCTTGAGGGGGAGGATGCCCCAGACCCCCCTGCAGGTTCTTGCACCTTTGACGCTTGAATATTGTCACAAATTTGGCACTGACCAGTGTGCCTAAATTATCTAGAAATGCACATTGACATGTTCACGTTGCAATTTATATAACTTTCAAGTGAGTGTAACAATCAATTCTTCGCATTACATTCTTAGGAATATTCATGAAGTCTACGTAGGTAAAATGTCACGCTCTTTCTGATGCTGCAATCTGTTTTACCTTATATGGTAAGCCTGCTGAGCTATGATTGGCTAAACCATAACAACTGAAAAATACGGAAAAATCAATATCTGGGCACATCGGGTCAATTACATAATACGGAAAAATCTGTATCCGGTATCAAAGGGTTAATTAATAACCAAATAACATATTAACATTAAATCAAGACTGCACAAGTGTTCTTGCATTTTCCATTTCCCTTGTAAATCTTTATAAATCGGCATTTTCCTAATGCAGTGCTGCCAAAATGGCTGCTATGATGTCACATCACTACCTGCCATGTACGACCACCTGTCATTTACGACCACTTTTACCTGGCAACAGGGGTGGTCATATATATATATATATACAGTGGCGCTCAAAAGTTTTGTAACACCTGCGTGGGGTTTTTACACCCACAGTACACGCATTTTACAAGTGCGTGTAGTACATATTGCGTGTAGTGCAGTCAAACTACACGAAGCTTCGCACTACACGCAACCTTGCACTACACGCAGTTGCGTGTAGTTACACTCACACGCAGTTTTGCGTGTAGTCCGCTACACGCAGTTTTGCGTGTACGGTCCGCTACACGCAGTTTGTGTGTAGTCCGCTACACGCAGTTTGCGTGTAGTTGACTGCACGTGTATCACTTTTGATTGAAAAAAATAAAGCGTGATACTTAACAAATATTATAAATAAACGATTATTCTACCAAAATTGCAAAACTACACAGAGCTACAACAATTTTGTCAACAGCACTGGCAATTTATGCATTTAATTCGATGCGACATTACAGTGGCGTCTAAAACAAACACGCAGAATTTCCGTCTGGTCATGGCGACGGATTCATTGTACGTGTGTCAGATGTATCCGACATCACCAGTTGATATTCCCAAAGCTTGGAGTAAGTGCCGACGTGCTATGGACAAGTTTATCAGATGTCCTGTTAAACGTAAACATTAAGTATTTTATAAGAACCAGTTTATTTGTGACCAGATGGAAGATTTATTTTTTAATTACTGTAAATAAAACTTTTCTTACCTTTACTGTTGTTTTCATTATTCTTATATAAATCAATGATTTCCACGCTGACTGTTTTAAACATAGCATTTTTGCTATACCGAATCAAACGTGCGGGTTACAAGTGTTTGAAAGTTAAACTAAATCGAAAGCAATAAAAATTCAGCACTGATGCTAAATTATTACAAAGTTGACAGGCAAATTAAATTTGACAATTGCTATCTAATCCGGATTCAAACGTCGAATTCTTGCAAATGTTAGTTTTGAGGCAAGGTTCGGAATGGCAGCTTTCGCATTTCAGTGGCGTCAGGCTAATTCAGTTGAGTTTCACACAGTAGAAATTTGACAAACAACTTGTTCGGGTTTGACTCAAAATTCTCATGTGGAGAATCATCTCAAATTGATCGCTGCAATCGCCACGAACGCTGAAAATCCCGATCGCTACGATCGCCAAGGTAGAAAATGTTCTATCTTGGCGATCGTGCATGTTGATTGCATTGATCGTATGATTGCTGTGATCGCTGAGGGGTTTTTGAGCGATCGTAGTGATCATATGAAAACTAGGCTTATGCTTTTACCAAATATTTCAGTGAAATATTACCGTACACTCATCTACACGCAAAAATACGTGTAGTTATGTATTGATCATACACAAAGTTTTGTGTAGTTATTATACACGAAGCTTTGCGTGTAGTTACTGTATTATGCACGAAGCTTTGCGTGTAGTTATTATACACGAAGCTTTGCGTGTAGTTATTATACACGAAGCGTTGCTTGTAGTTATTATACATGAAGCTTTGCGTGTAGTGATTATACACGAAAGCTTTGCGTGTAGTGCGTGTATGTATGTTGCGTGTACACGCACACTACACGCATTTCAGTTCACGAAGGTGTTACAAAACTTTTGAGCGCCACTGTATATATTCCAAGTAATAAATATAACCAAAAAAAGACAAAAAGCTTTCTTTCTAACTTTTAACATTTTATGCCATATATATTATAACATAATCTGGTAATTTATGTTTACCTATATATAACACACAGATGTGGTTAACATACTGCATTTATTTTAAACAAAAGTAAAATTCTTACCTCAATCTGCGATGCATAACTACTGTTGTATGAAATGCCTTCTACCAATATTTGTCTTAGACTTTTAGAAATCCTTGTATGATCAGTATCCACATCTTTAGACAAATTTCTCTCCAAGTAGCTTTCCACGACAGTCATTCGATTGGTAGTCAGTGTACCTGTCTTATCTGAACAAATAGTTGTTGCGTTGCCCATTGTTTCACATGCATCCAAATGGCGAACAAGGTTATGATCATGAAGCATTTTCTTGACAGAAAAAGCCAAAGAAATTGTTACAGCAAGAGGTAGTCCTTCAGGTACAGCTACAACAAGTACAGTCACACCAGTAATGAATGCACGAAGATACTCTGAGACATGTTTCTTTTCAAAAGATTTCCCATCTGTACCATAAGTTTCAACTGAAAACCGTAACCAGATAACTAAAACAGTTAAAATACCAGCACCAAGACCAAACCAGCCAATAAGCACAGCTAACTTTGTGAGTTTTGCTTGGAGTATAGATTTTTCTTCTTTATCTTCAGAATCTTCATTATCAGTTTGGTCAGTTTCAACAAGTCTTCCATCTTCAGCATCTCCATTGGTAGGCTTTGTACTCATAGTTGGCGTTTGATTTGTGTTATCTGCTTGCTTCTTTACACCTGAAATCAGAAGGCTTAATATTTGACCTGATCTTGAGTTCATGCCAACTGCAGTGACTACCATCTTTCCAGCGCCTTCCATCACTCTTGTGCCAGACAAAATAAACGGATTATTTTCTCCTTTTCTCACTAAATCCGACTCGCCGGTTAGAGAACTTTCGTCAATCATTAGATCGTTGTTTTGCACAAGAAGTCCGTCGGCAGGAATCATATCGCCATACTTTAGCTGACATATATCGCCAACTACAATATCTCCGTTAAATATCGAGCCTGACGCTCCACGTCGTATCACGGTGAACGTATGTTCTCCTTCAATTTTGCTTTGCAAACCACGAAATTGCTGCTCCTTCGTGTAGTCGTTTACAGCAGTAACAATAGCGACAATAATAACAGCAACAAAGATGGCAAATCCTTCAATCCAAGCTGTACTTTTGTCTTCTTCAACGGTTACTCCAAGTATCAGCGAGATCAAACCTGCCACCATGAGAATGATCAGCAGTGTGTCTTTGAAAGCATCGAGCAGGAATTGCAAGAAGGTTTTGGGAGGTTGCGGTGGGATGTAATTCGAACCAAATACATTCTGTCGATGCTTTATGTCGTCTTCACCTCCCGGCAACCCTCTTACAACAGAACTGTGAAGCTTTCGAACCACTTCGTCAACATTGCCGTACTTGCTTTTTAGGAGTTCAAGACCATCCTCGCCACCTTTCATTAATTCTATCAAGTCATCTTTAGGAATATCAGAGAAATCAGCCAGGCCAGCATCTGATTCATCTAAGCTAACACTACCGGGAGTTCGTTCTGCCATGACTTCGATCTAGGCAGAAACACAAACAAAACGAATGATCAGCTCTTTAATATTTGAATACAACTCTCGTCTACAAATATTGTATCAGTTATATGAAGGACATATTTATGGAGAAAAGGAAAGAACTTACAACTCTTTCATATGATTTTGTTTGGGGTACACTTGAAATTTCCTTAATGAACGAAGGTACAATTCTATGACAATTATGTAAATGACCACAAACCGACAACGCCTTCGGCTTCGTTAACTTATATTATATATGGCGACATAAATACAAAACACGAAAGCGATAGACACTCGCAATGTGGTTCAAACAACTTACAATGCTTATCACTTGGCACTATTTAACGCTTGTATGTCCAATGTAACGCGTCATATGACTTGTACTTGCCCTACAGTTGCTGTTGAGACAACCAGACCTTTTTGACTTTCAGGTAAAGATGTGTTTACTTAAAAGCTAGCCCAGAGGAATCAACAGCCTATATTTTATAATGATCCTCTGGAATATGTGTAATATTGACGACAGGATACCCTTGTAATGTCCGTAGTCCACATACAAAATTTTGTTGCACAAACAACGTATTTCCCCTTACCAGGAAACCAGCTATAAATCTAGCTTCGACTTTATTGAATATGTCCGCGCTTGCATCAAGCTGTTCTTTAGTTTCCAGAGCACGTGATATTTTATCAGAATATGATTGGCCACTGCTCCATATCGGATTACTCTATTGGTTTTCGTACGCGTGGGAAGGGCAAATTTGCAATTTTTAATTTGCTTCAATGTTTTTCCCATTTAATTTGCTTCAATGTTTTCCTCAATATAAGTAATTTAAGAGTTGATGTTAGACAAAAACAATTCTTGCCTTCTGATTCACTTTTAAAACCTCAATTTTATTTGTGCGTTAATTGCAAGCAAAAAAAAGAGAAAAATAGGCATAAAGATACCGAACTCTGAAGCAACTGATGACCACTGATAATCAGATAATCAGTGCATGTTTTTGAAAAATCTATATTAAAAAACAATTGCAATTGCTTTGTATTAAAAGTCGCCGATGTTCTTTAGCAATATCATCATCAATCATATAATATAAGTTAACATGGCAGCAAAAACTGCAGTTTGGAATGAAATGCTCATAAAGAAATCTGTTAGACGACGCTGAATAAGTCTAGCCTCCTGCGGTGTTTGAAGGTAACTACTTTGAGCAGAAGCCAGAAGGCCTTGAACTTTATGTTTTTATAACAAAAAGCATCACTTAGCAAATCATTTAAGTGAAATTTACCAAAGATGTTAATGCTATTAAGTTAAGTTTGATACCGCAAAATATTAGAGAAGAAGTTAAAGTAGGAACCATGTATATGTTATGGTATCAGCTGATTCACGACACACAAAAGGACCGAACCATGATGCATGCAAATCATGCAGTGTCAGACTATCTATCAGTCCATCTGAAGCGGCCGGTCAAATCTATCATGACCCTAAATAACTCTAGCCCACGCAGTATAAACAACCGCTGACCAACAAGTTATGCACACGTTGTCTGGGCTTTTTTCCGGGGGGTTGTGGTTAGGTTTAGGGTTTCCAAGGGGGTTGTGGTTAGGGTTAGGGTTACGTTTAGAGGTGGGGGTCGGTTGGGGGTATGGGGTAGGGAATTATTTTTAAAAAATGATGATTATTGTTAATTCTAGGACATTAATTCACAATTAACGATAATCATCATTTCGAGATGAGAGAAGATGCTGGAATTTAATACCAATAATCAGTATAAGGTCTCCAATGGCATTCAATTACCAATAATTGGTAAGAAAAATCACACAAAAATCATGAAAAATCATCGTAGGTAATTCTCTGTCGCACATGCCTGATGTTAAACTAAAAAGCATATAACTAAAAACCCAGTACTAGTACTTTGCGCCAGGTTTTTGTTATCAATTAGCCCGCGGGGTCTGAGCAGAGGGGTCTGAGGTCGGTGGGACTTTCTTCCGGGGGGTTGTGGTTAGGTTTAGAGTTACGTTGGTGGGGGTCGGGGGGGGGGAATTAGTTCATTAAAATTCACGATTATTGTTAATTCTAGGCCATTTCAAAATTAACAATAATAATGATTTCTAGATAAGAGGATATGCTGAAACTTGTGCGGTTGCGAAAAAGTTGCATTGCAGTCTGTGTGCTTCCCAGTCAGGGGGGCGTAGGAACAGTGGGGGACGGGGCATGTGCCTCCCCAAACTTTGTCATGAAGTTCCCTTTTTGCAAGTTCCCTTTTTGAAGTCCCACCCCCTGAACAAAGTGCCCTTTTGAAGCTGTGCCCCTCCAAGGTCAACTTGCTTCCTACGCCACTGCTCCCATTCTTATAAAAAAGACACGCTTCGCCAAGGAAATTTTACATTCTATCAAAAAGGTTATTTTAAAATTAAATTAAGTTGCTGATTTTTCTTGTTTTCGACAAATTATTTTGTAAAAAAAATCGAAAGAATTTCATTCGGCCTGGGTACGAAGCAACCTCGTACCCAGGGTTTTTCTCTGCGCCCGCTCGCTAGAGTGAAAAACCCTGGGTGCGAGGTTGGTTGACCAAAAAGTGACACGCGTTGTCTGGGTGACCTGTGCTTATAATATCAACAATTCAACATGGCGAAAGTTTCAGAAGTTGTTAAGGAAGTGCTTCCCAAACATGGTCTTCTTTTTACAGAACAAAGCCCAGTACCAGTTTTATGTAAACCAAAAATAATGCCACTAAAGTCAGTTACACTGGAGAAATTAGAAAAAATGCAAAAAGAAGCACAAGAAACAGTAAAACGTCAGGAAGAAAAAGAAAAAATGGACGTCGCCAACGACAATGACACTCGGCCTTCGATGGACGATGAAAACACTTCGTGGAAATAAGGTTAGTTTGTTTATAGTGTTAATATATAAACTAGGTTATAAACTGGTTAAGATACACTAAAAACATGAGCTTTGCTACTATTAAATAATGGCAATTAGTATCATCACTACCATGGTCGTAAAAATCTCACAGCTTGTCAGTTGTCAACAAGATACATTTTGTATGTTATTAGTGTTTTCAGCTTGAGTTGGTAAAGTTTTTTTCGTATCTTTTTGCTCTGAGCTCCAGATGGGACTCAAACCCAGGGGTAATGGGGGGGGGGGGGGACCAATCCTGAAGCATGAGAAAGAAATAATATCCACTGATCTTGAGGCATGAAAAATAAAAGAAGGAAGTCCTGAAGTATGTAAATTGTAAAATAACAAATTTATTTTTCACTAATATTTTTTGCATTTAACAATGTGCTTGGATTCACAAAATTTATTGAACATTCAATAAATAGAGACCAGTGAGCTCTATATAACTGGAGTGATATCTTTGTGGTGGACCATCTGTGGGCATTTAGGCCTGAAGCATGTATAGCTCCAGTCTTCTACGCAGTCTGGTCAAGTCTGATCTTGGTCAAAAGACTGTGTAGGAGACTGGAACTATATGTACTTCAGGCCTACATGTCCGGCACCATGTTTGACTTCAACCTTTGCCTGGTCAATGACCACCAGATATCACTCCACTAGTTATATATATAACTCACTATCTGAGACCTGAGAGGTCTGAGAGTCCCACCATGTCCACCATATTGCATGGGAGCCAATGTTATTCTACAGTGACCATGCTGATGATGTCTAGCAATATTAATGTACATTATGATCCCTTATGGTCCCTTATAACCCTTATGGGGATGAAATCCAGACACAAATAATGGAATAATTATATGTTGTCCAGCAAGTCCAGTAAGACCAGTAACGATAAATAACACACTTAAAATACTGTTGAAAATGGAAAACAGAATATTAATTACACCACAAGCATGGTGCATACCATCCATGCCAGGATCGTTTGAAGGTGATGTACAGTCCATTCTGCGCATGTATGAAACTAATGTTTACATCTAAATTTACAAAAAAAATACTAATACCTTATTCAAGATTGTAAGCTTTTCTTGGTTCCCATTCATTACTTCATTTACTTGTACCCAAAACAAAACATTTTCAGGAGAAATAGAAGAAATCCGATGGTATCACAACTTATAAAATTGAAAAATTCTATCAGGCAGGAAATCGTTAATTTAGTTTAGCAGGAAATATTTATTTTTGGATTTTGCTGCCAGGAAGAAAAATGCTTTATCTAGGACTGTTGTACAAATATAAAATGAAAATGACATCAAATGTGTCTCTGTACTCTGAGTGAAAATGGCTCTCGTCCAATCAGAGTGTGCGTAAGACACCTGTTATTTTATAAAAAGTTATAGAAACATGAGTGGAAGTTTGGGACACTTTTAGCAATAAAACACTATGATGTTTTGAGCAGAGTCCTTCATCAGTATAGAAAAGCAGTTTACCACATTTTTGCTTTGCTTTATTTAAACACTGACTGCAGTACTCTACTTTTTCACACTCTCTGCAGTTTACCAACTTTTCACTTTTTTAATAGTTATATGTTGGTCAAAAGAAGGTTTCTAAGGAATGAGGATTGTTTTGATGTGAAACACTGAGGCAAACTAACAGTTAAAGACATCAGTGGTAGTGTTTGTGCTACAGCTCTAGAAATGCCAATAGTTTGTCAGTATCACCAGTTTGCCAAAGAGATGGAGTTGTGGCAGGCTGGGTTTGTTAATTTGTTCTTTCAGTTTGACAAAGGCTAACCAGAAACATTTTGGATTACCAGACACTATGTAATCCAAGCCAGTACAAATGGGAAAAGTAAAGAAATTATCCTGAGTCTTCAAAATAAATAATAATATTTTTAATATACATGTATGTACACTGTGGTACTAGTACTGTATATTTTTGTTCTATGTGCAGGGTTTTTTACCCTGTAGATACTGTAGTGTGTAAATATCTTACCAGTGATTCATGGTTGGTCATTTCTTCTTTTCAAATGTACTTATTAGTTGCTACAAACTAAAGTTTTTCTATGTTAGTAAAGTGTTTTCTGCTTGAAGTAGTTTCAGTTGTTTTTGCTGTACAAGCTGTCGTTAGTAGTCAAACTCAGAAAGCTCCGAGTTACAGACAGGACTCAAACCCAACCTGAGTCAAACCGTACATGTGTCACAAGTACTTGTTGGGCTACAAGTCCAAGTACAAGCAACATATTCTCTCATCTAATTCAGGATAATCCTGAATTATTAAATGGCCTAGAATTCAGGATAATCCTGAATTTGTAAGGAATTGAAACCCAACCTCTACATAGGCTGATGCGGTATATCGATTATTAGTATAAATACACAGGTGATTATAGAAAATCACGCGCGCTGATTGGTCGAGCTACTTCGGATTAATTCTCGATAATCAGCGTTTATTCAAAATGGCCGCTAGCCAAGTTGTCAATGCGACAGACGAAGTAGCTCGAAAATGTGTATTTATATAAGGCTCAGTGAATGTCGGTGTTTTTAAAATTGACCCGTGTATTCGTGTGGCGTTGCCTTATTTCTTTACATACATGTAAACAAACTCGCCACAGCTGGTCAAGGACGTCGGATCGATCTATTGGAATAGTGCGTTTTGTGAAGCACTGTTTGTTTTAAAACCATTGTCAGAGCATGACTCATTCTTAATAACTAATGCAATTTTCAATTTCCAAGGCGCATATTTTTTACGGGCTATGAAAGTGCGATCAGTCTTTCGAATTTTTCGGCGCCCAAGTGCCAAGAAAATTTTCGGAATATATTTAAATTAAAACGACGAGTCACCGCGCTAATATATACAGTAAATAGCATATATGCTAACTGTGGCAGTGCATGCCAGTGCTACATTGAAACAGTCAACATCTCGTTTGTTACGTCTCTTGCGTCTGAACGTAAAAGATTACTAGTTTACAATATGCCAACCTGAAGCGCCATTTGGAATTATTTCAAGACTAGGGAGGGAAACGACGATCCTACGTTAACTCTGCGGGAAAGCCGTAAAGAATAAGGGAAACAACACTTCGAATCTCATGGCCCATCTCTACATGGTATACAGCTCCTTAGAGAAAAAGAAACAAGAAGCTTCTTCTTCACTCCGTGCCTCCGTTTCTTCCACTGCTGATGACAGCTTATGTCAACGAGATGTCGAGATGGTAGGCGCTAGTTTTACACTACGAACAAGACACTTGGGTCAGGTGTGCACTCGAGCTACTGGAAAGTGCAGAGGTCTCTATAACGCGCGAGCAAAGAGGTGGGAGTGGGCCGGGGGAGATCAGATTGAAGGCTGAATGTGGTGCAGGACTATCCTAAATTGTCAATTTAAAGTGTCTAGAATTCAGGATTATCCTGAAACGTGGGGGACTCTCTGTCCCACATGTGGGATGTTAAACTAAGAAGCATATAACAAAAAAAAACAGTAGGGGTGTTGTGGGGGGTTGTGGTTAGATTTAGGGTTACCGGGGGTTGTCGTTAGGTTTAGGGCCAGGTTTAGAAGTGGGGATCTCGGCGACCGTCCTTCTGGTACTCGGAAGACTGTATAGGTTCGAGTCCCGTCTCGACTTAGAGTTTTTACAGCAAAAACAACTGAAACTTTAACAAACTAAAGTTCTTGAAGATTTTCAAAATAAAATAAGAAGACACACATGGTGATAAAATTGACGTTTTTGAGATTATTTTTTGTCGTTAAGAAAATTAAACAAAAAACACTGTAATTTTTATCGACTTACCTTTAAGAAAATGTGTTGACGTTTGGTGACAAGATAAGATCACTAGTATTCTTGAGATTATTTTAAGGATCATCTTTATTTAGTTTGTTCTTCCATACTTGATATTTGTCTCTCCAAACATGCAATCCCAAGCATTGTAGATTATAGCTGCTATTTCGTCACTGTTTTTGACTCATTTTGTTAATAGCGAATTGCAATTATATTCAATTTAATTATTATTTAAATTATTACTTAAAACTGACTCTCATTATCCCATATGGACATAAGTTCTTTCAAGAATTTTCTTTTTCAGAGCGCAAGACACACGTTTAAGAAGCGAATAACTATCCTAATGATTTCTTTTAAAAGTATGTTTAAGACTAGTAACTTTTTAAGTTAAAAATTTTTTAAGCCAGTGGCTGCGTTGAGAATTTATTTGTTGTTTACAGTTGATCTCACATGCATTACTTTTCCAAAAGGCAACCTTTTTACAAAAAAGGCAGCCAAGCGTTTACACATTATTCGCGTCCTACAGCGAAGCGGCTTGTCCCCTGCAGAGTTGGTAAGCATCCACATTGTACTTATCCGTTCAATCCTGGAGTATTGCTGTGCAGTTTGGCACACAAGCCTTCCTTCCTATCTTAATGAAAAAATTGAACGATTACAGAAGAGAGCCTTACGAATAATTTTTCCGTATCTCACCTATAGGGAAGCTTTATCTGCTGCTAACTGTCCACGGCTGGACGACAACAGGCAACGACTGTGCTCTAAGGTTTTTCAAAAAATTCAAACACGAAGTGACTATAACCTTACCTCCCTTATTCCACAGACGAGGTTCAGTGTACACGGCCGGCAACTTCTAAGTTCCAATATACTGTCACTTTTTAAATGTATATAAATAATTATAAGTAATAACATGACTTCAGGGAAATTAGCGATTAAATTTCCTCGCCGCCGTGGGAAGATTTGTGAAAGGCAAAGGGGAAATTTACTCGCTAATTTCCCGAAAAGTCATGTTGTTAGTTTGTAATATTATGATCGCCGAGGAAAACTTTGAGAATCTTACCGACAGGAAATTTACACGGTTGCTCAGAGAAGTTGCATCTAATTTTCCCGTGCATGTTGATGAGGGAAAATATATGCAAGCGGGAAATTTAGAAGAAGACAAAAGATTTCTTTGTCTTCTAATTTTCCCTCCTCAACATGCACGGAAAAATTAGAAGAAGACAAAGGATTTCAAGAAGACAAAGGATTTCTTTGTCTTCTAATTTTCCCTCATCAACATGCACGGGAAAATTAGAAGACAAAGGATAAATTTCCCTCTTGCATGAGCAATGAGGGAAATACGAGGTTTACATTCCCTCGGAGAACAAACGAATCCGAGGCGATCATGCATGGTATTATCCAGTATATAACCCAGTATATAAACCCAGTATATAAATAATCCATTTTAGCATTTTACATTTACTAAATATTGTAATTTATTGAACTTTTTAACTTGTAAATGTATTTATTTTTTTAATTTTATTTTAGTCTTTGAACTAATTTTGTAAATATAAAGTATTTCACTTCGGTGCAATTTTATATCTAATAAACCATTAATTATTATTATTATTAAGTTCGTTGGGAAGTTCAGATATTCGTTCGGAATTACGTTGCCAAGGTTGAAAAATTATCCAATCAAATTGCGAGCTTTGGATCAAAACTCATTATGATTGGATAATTTTTCAACATTGGCAACGTAATTCCGAACTTCCAAATGAATATCTGTATATTCATTCCGAATGTATATTCATTCAGGAATTAAAAAAAAAAAGAATCTTAGGTACATGCATGTAGTTTCAACGTAATTGCACAAATACCTTTCTTGAATTATCTATGAACTTCAAGTGAAAAATTCGTTGGCATTTTTATTGTAGGAGTATTCACTAAATGTATAGTCTTCACGCTATTAACTATGAAATTTTGCCATGACTAGTTCGTTTTTGGAGAAAAATTGGGATTTCGGTAACCATGCCTTATGAGGTACGCAAAAGCACAACTATGCATAAGAACAATGGATTTCAGCATTAATGATATATGTGCAATGTCACGTGATGGTAAACGATGTATATCGTAGCCTAAACGTAGACGCATGTACGCATTGCGTACCTATATTTTGTTATCCAGATTATTCCCCTGGGCCCGGGTTAAAATTTAATCGGCTGTTTATTGTGGTATGTTCGGTTTGATATAACTTAAGTTCAAACTTCCTAGGGCAAGACATTTTAAAGTTTGTACGATGTGTGAACTAAAAACTTCGAACATCTTTGCCTGCATCTTCATTATTTCGTTCACAAAATTTCCGCTTATCCTGGATTAAGCTAATCGACGGTTGAACAACCGGCCCCTGGTGGGAAAATATGTCTCGAACAAAACTTCTAAAGGTGTAGAACAGGTGGGGGCAATTTGTGTGCGCTGACCAAAAAATCGTGGGCGTATTTGTTCTTTATTGCCATTTTCTTTATGCGAAGGTCAAAATACGATTTTAATAGCGAGTTCTCTGAGCTTTTCTTCGTCTTGTCGATCCAGCGATTTGCTGTTCAACTTGGTGTTTTTCGTTGAAGCTGAAAAGGTTCGTAATTGGAGCAGCGGAAGTACGGCATTTTACAAAGTCAAAGATGATCTTAAAGAAAATTGATTTCAACTCTTCGAATCCTTTCTGTTCGACCTCACAGGATCGATTAAATGTTTTCTTTTACCTCAGATAAGTTCAGATATTTAGTTCATACTTTTACGTTCCCAAAATGTGCTTTACATATTCATTTGAAAGCTTTTCTTGCGAACACGAGTTGATCGAATTGCTCTATTTTTAACGAAAACAACAATAACCCTCCTCTTTGACGAAGGATAGCAAAAAATCTAGCCGTTCGCATCACTTTCAAAATAGCTTTAAGGCAGTTTATGTTTATTCATCTGTTTTCCTGAATCAAACTTATCTTTGAGAAAAATGCATAACACGTTCAAAGATAGGCACGCCCAGGCGTGCATGTATCTACTGCGTTTAATGCCTATAGATACTATGGTAAAAACAATGATGTAACTGTGTACTTGTAACAACCTTGTATTCATAGCTGAACAAGATTCTTGACAAAATTGATGGAGTTGTAGAGTTGTAACAACCTTGTATTCAGATCTAGAGCTGAACAAGATTTTTGACAAAATTGTCTACTGTATGCTCACAGGCCATGCTGTGTTTTAACTTTGATAAAGAACTCAGTCAACTCAGACTCTCAGAGTAAAGCCAGCAAGGCACAGAAGGCTAAGTGCTAACAACTCTACTCATATCTGGCATGAGTTTCAAGCCCGGACAGGTGCATGGTCACCCATTCAAATACTAACTCAATCCAAATGGGCTTTACTCCGGTCCTCAGTAGTGAGAGGCAGTGCACTAATACCTTGACTATTAAAGCTATGGTACTAAAAGCTAGTCATAAAGTATGGTAGTAAAGCTTTAAGTAGGTCAATCAAATGAACATAACTATATAACAAATCACAAAATTTGACTTAATTGACTAATTTAATACAGTATTTAAATATTTTCGTTACAACAATTTGTCAAACAATAATGCAATCTAGTTAGCAGGTAAAGAAAATCGCTTGAGATAACAAGCATCTCGAGTAGCGGGTTTTTACTGTATTTGTCATCTACATCGACAATATGTTATTTAATAGCATATTTCGCTCGTGGACTACCTGTGACGAATGTAAATTAACAAATAGTTAGCAGAATTAGCGCGTAAAAGCATGATCCCTTTCCTGTAACACAGTAGTTGTATTTCTATATTTGGTTATTTGTTTGTAACGCCCAACTTGGGCCTAGGGTGTAAAAGTAACGAAACTGTTAAAATGAAAGAGGTT
The DNA here is from genome assembly GCA_035771165.1 of Paragorgia papillata. Classification (NCBI taxonomy): domain Eukaryota; kingdom Metazoa; phylum Cnidaria; class Anthozoa; order Scleralcyonacea; family Coralliidae; genus Paragorgia; species Paragorgia papillata. The sequence continues at coordinate 3,554,939 of JAWNZC010000229.1, forward strand.
CTGTCTGACTGAAAGTCGTGAAGTCTATTGATTGGGTAGCTCGGTGCTTTACATACCATAGGTTTTGGGCATTGTTGCTTGACCATGAAGCTAACTTTGTTTTCGTAGAAGAAGGTCATCCATTTCTATTCGGCAACGCACAGTCTTGTCAGTTTACGAAGCTCGACCAGACATGTTGGCCATATAAATTGGCTCGTCTGAATATGAAATCGTCCACGCAACGACTCGATTAATTTGCTTTCAAAAACTTTTATCATTATTCCAACAACGTCTAGTACATCACAATTAAGAACTGACTACGATTCATACTTAAAATACTTACTAAATTTGTAAAAACTTCCTCTTGTTGAATATCCCGCTCCTTGTCAAATATCTCGCTCCATGCATGCTGTCAACAATGACTTATGAAATACTTGGTGTACAGTAGTTATTTTGGCTTCGGTGGTCTGTCGTGAGTCAATCGTTTTATTCTATGTTTTGATTGACTCCGAAGGCATTCTTTTGTTAACTTACCTTACATTACATTACAATGTATCTACTCGCGCATGCGCAGTAGATACAAAAATCGCTCACGATGACCCATGGTTGGCGCAAGCAGAATATAGTGGGCTTGAAGACTGAGCAAAAAACCACACTTGTTTTGTCAACGGCAACTTTTGAAGACGCTTTGACTATTATTTCTACATATCTTTTTTCAACTATGTTTGCCTGCACATATGCGCGAAATCAAGAATGCGTGGATTTCGCGTGGGTTCGTGAAACGCTTGGGACACATTCCCGTCCACGTTGAACATAGTCGTCAACGGGTACTACCCGATATAATTGAAAATGAAACAAGACGCCTGGGTCAGGCGTTTACTCGGGCTACTGAGTGGTTTTGCATAAACTGTGCATTGAAAGAACAGAGCGACGGATTACTACAACATTTTTTGAGTTATTTCTTGTTTGCTTATTCAAACTGTCAGAAATGTTATCTCGAACATCTTTTTGATTGGAACTTTTGGATTTTTTACCTAAGTTACTGGCCCTTCTTTGTCTCATATATTCTCGCATGTATGCACTGCGGTTTTTTTTTTGAAGTGCTGCACAAACAATCCTTAGCTTCTAATTGTACAGTATCTGTACTTGAAAATTCACAATTCTTCATAGGATTGTCACGTTCTGCAAGTTCTAAATCATTAGGCAAAATATATACACTATTTAGCTGTAAAGAAACTGTTGATACATAATGGTATTCATCCAAATGTCCTAAAATAAGGGGTTTTGGTTCTTTGTATGAATTACATGGATTAATGATTGTCATGTTTGCAAAATTTTGATGAGATTCAATTATATATGCATTCTCAGATTTATTGAATCTGCAACTGATTATATTATAATGGCATCACACCAAGTACCTTGTCTAGACATACTATTTAGATAATCAAACCATGACATGTCAGTACTACTTTCAATAAATCGTTCTGGATGATTTGTCAGATACACAATTCCCATAGATCGAATAGAAAAGTGATAGTCTGGAGTATCAAACAGTTGATGTGAAACAGCTTTAAAAAAGCAGTCGCCAACATCAAATGGTTTCAATCCACCAAACATTTCTTTTGTTGTGTTAATTTTCTGTTGCAAGAGGACCTGGGTTTGATTCAATATCACCGGATATTAATAACTTTCTTCTTGATGCACAGAACGAAAAATCGTTTTTGGATATACGATTGCTGACAAACCAAGAAGTTTGTGGCAATTGTTTTTGCATATTCCAATACCTTTTTGCCTTTAAAAGAGGCACACTGGGAAAAGTTTATTGTATGGAAAGGTTGTCTTCTTTTTATTTTCAAACAACGTTTATTCAAAACCTTTGGTTTGGTTTGAACAGACGTTTAACCTTATACTTTTTTAAACCCACGGCCAAATATTTGGTAAAGAAACTATTGCTTCTATGTACATAACTCGCAAACCATGACTTGTAATTGCTTGAAATATTATATAGCTTTGATGTCTTGGGAACAGATTTTCTTATAACAGACTTAACCTTTTGTCTTAACGATCTTTTCCCCAAGCAAGACATTACTTTTTTCTTGTTTTCTCTTGAAGGTTCTCGATCACGATGTCTCAAGCCCTGTTTACACGGCCAAAATTTAAGCACGCTTAAGTTAAGCTAGCCTGGTACCCTGGCCCAATTTCAAAAGAAATATGGGCCAGGTAACCACTAATCTCATTCTCGCGTCATCAGGGCTAAATCCACTTATGACGATTGCAGTTTTACTCATAGCCACTAAAAACGCGCGAAATTTCAACCAATAGGAAAGCAGAAGTCTTTAGTGGTTACCTGGCCTATATTCTTTGATTGGGCCAGGATACCAGGCTTAAGTTAAGCGTGCTTAAAATACGCCACCTTGGTGCGTTTACATGCAGGTCATTTAATAATCCCTTACTAAAACACGTACACCATTATACAACATGGCGGACGAGCTATATTTTTTATTTTGGAAGCTTCGTATGGGTAGCGTGCGTCAAAAAACAACGGAAGACATCGGCACACGAGAAAGAGTAATAACTAAAAGAAACAAACAAACAAACAAACAAACAAACAAACAAACAAAGGAACAAAGAATAGCGAGATGGAAGCTTCAACAGCAGGGGGAAAAAAGCATTTTATCGTATTAATAACATGTTAATAGCAAGCGTTTTTCAATCCCGTTGCGTTTAGACGGCCAAGTTAAGTGCGATTAACTGATCGCGCTCAGTTTAATCCACCTCCTTGAGGTGGTGCAAACTAATCGCGATTAATTTACGCCGATCTGTTTACATGGACATTTTAAGCCCGCTTAAAGTTAGTCATATGTGGCTCAGATCCCGCTTAAATTTTGGGCGTGTAAACAGAGCTTAAATCTCTTATTATAAAGTTTTGACGAACTAGTAAATTGCCTGATTGTTGACCTACTAGTGAAGGCAAACAAATGTGGCATATATACCCAGTCGCTGTTTTCTTAATAACAGTACTCGATTTATCAAACTCTATATCAATACTTATCTCACTATAAACACAATCGCTAGATACGTTAGACGCTTTGTTAATTATGTAAAGCATAATTCATAAACAAATCAATCACAATCAAATCAAATCATACACAAAAAGGCAATCAGAATAGAGCTTTTCGGGCTATAGCCAATCAGGACGACTTCCATGCAAAATCTGGAAGTACTGCACGAACTTTTAACGACATTTGTATCTAGTTTACAATTGGCCTGATTGCAGGTTACATGTAGGTCTGCTATCAGTTGCACTCCATCGGCATCGCCATTAGCAGTGTTGCTCTCCGAGCAAATTCGAATTCGGTATTGTTTATCTCGAAAAGAACGACTTTTGACTCTCGTAAGAGATTTTCTGTTCTCACAAATTGAATCAATAGAATCCCCCGAACGAGCTTTAAGGTTCCAAAACATGGAATTAACTTGGTCTCAAAGGAGATATTTTTTGGTTCCCACACAGGGAATAAATTCTGCCTCCCGAAGGAGTTTCATGATTTCCAATAATGGAAGTAATTTTGCCTCCCGAAAGAGTTTTATGTTACCTGCTCGGGAATTTTCAGCTATAAGCCTTAAGTATAGCCTTAAGTTTGTTCGAATTGGACTCGTGCTTTGCAAACCACTCTCGATCAGTTCTGCATGGCCTTAACCGCCAAGGAGCACCGAAAGTTATTACTCCAGCATTACACAGTAGTCGAAAGCTCTGCCAAATCAGATTTCTAAATTTATTAAAATGCATGACTTACTTTTAACTTGTCTTTTTAGTGTACTTGAACTACACGAGGCCACAAAATTTGAAAATTGAAAAAAAAGACCATCTGAAAGTCCCGGATCAGAATACTGCCACGTGACCCACAGCACTGTCGTACTTGCCCGCCTAATCCCGAAGTGTAATTCGTGTTCTGATTGGATCGTAAGTACCGATAACGTCCGAAATGTTAACACGGAAATTCATCACCCAATCGGAACCTCATCTCATGACATAGTGCCACAGCTTCAATAGAAGCAGTGACACAAAAATGCTAGTTATAAAATCCGATCCGATCCGAAAAAAATAAATCACTGGATATATGTGGCAATAGTTGCGCGAACTTTCCAAAAAGAAAACCAATAAACAGATAAATTTAAGAAAACTAATACTGTATACATTAATAATCTTATATACAATTCTTCATTATATTGTGCAATGTGCATACAACTGGTGAGGCTGTTAATTTTATGACAAAAACTATGACAAAAGCAAATCTTATGTGGGTAAAAAAGTATTATTTTCTTTTGTACTAGTATATTTTCTTCTGAATAAGTATGTCAGTCTTGCGCGTGCCGTGTAGATAGAGTTCACTGCATACATCACTTTCATAGTGGAGATTAATTTGAATATTCTTTTATGTCCTTTATGAACGTGGCCTATGGTCGCACTTTTGAATGTCGAAACTTGAATGTCGAAACTTATAGTCCAGCAGCCAATTCTCAGAAGAAGTATAAATATAGAGTTCGTAGCATCATCAGTACAGACAAAGTTTGGTTGATTTTTTTGATAGAAGGATTCCTGGGGAGTATTTGTAGCTATGATGTACTATTGAAAGTTGGGGTCTGAACTGTGTTACAGGCTGATAAGTAGTAGTGGTCATTAATTTAAGTATATGTCGTAAAGAAAATGACCTTTCTAAATGTTGCTGCACTTGAGAAGCCACAACATTTGATACAGGAGACATAGTACCATGAAACTTGAGCAATACTCGTGTCAAGCCCTTGTTCTATTATAAAGTATAGAAATTTAAAGTAAATACGTTTCCATAGCAACCGTCACTATGATGACATCAAAAGTTTCGTTACGACATGAAATTAAGCTAAGTTAAGCTAATACGTTGAAAAATCTTCTACAATTTAATTTGAGAAGTCTTTTACAGTCTTCAGGAATATTTTCAGAACATTTTAAATAAGCACTGATTAGGTATTTTTCAAAAATTGCATTGAAATAAAGGGATTTGGGGAACTAAATCCCTAGCAACCATATGATGATACAAAAAACAATGATGGCTTAAAGCTCGCATATTTTCCCCTTTCTACAATCAATATTTTAAATAGAAAATTACAATTTTTGAAACATAATTGTCTCATATGATGAACACTTAAGTTATAATTAAAAAGTAATGCATCGTCCGCTGACATATATAACCGTTAATTACGGACTGAAATACAAAATTCATAACTCTTCATCGTCACTTGATTCGTCGAAGATGCTTACTCTGAACGAGTTTTCACAATTCTCCTCACCCACACACCAACAAGATTCAGTGCATGACATTCGATTTGCTTTGCAACTGCATGCATTACCACGTTGTTGCACGTAATTCCAACAAAATCGAAAATGGGTCAGTCGTCATTTCAGTGTTCAGCAGCAAAAGAGTGGAACGCTTTACCAAAAACCTTGCGGGACTTGAACACATTGTCTTCTTTTAAAACCAACGTTTTTAAGTATCTTTTAGAAACAGATGCTCACGAACATCGCTGTAGCATATAACATTTCCTTTTTATTAAACATTTTAACCATGTATATTTACTAAATATAGATCAGATATATTACTAAATAATTTAGATATACTTTGAAATTTATTGTATACTGGTCACCGGTTTATACCAGCTAATATTTATTAGCTGATCGGTTTTTTACCAGTTTAAATAAAGATGTTATTATTATTATTATTATTATTATTATTATTATTATTATTATTATTATTACTTCTACAAGCAGATTTTTTGCATTGACAGCAAGACAAAGCAAGAAGACTTTTCGGCGCCGACTCTTTTGTCATTAGAAATGGTTCTAGCCCACAACTGTCGTTTTTCCAGCCGTTGCCATCAGGTGATGGTAGTTCTTGAATTGGCTCAAGGGAATGCTTCCATATAAAGCTCTGATAGTTTGCCCGCCCGATATGGTGCTTTAGACTGTCTATTGACGGTGGTACGACTCTCGCTTTTCTGGTTCTTCTGACAAAACATCCAGTATCGCACCTCGTCAGCGCTATTACCAGCTTTCTCGCACTTTGAATACAACCGACAAACAAAAGTCTCGCAAGCTTCAACGACCTGTTGAGATGGTGGTACAGCATCTCCAAGTTGGGCAATTCCAGGGAATTAAACAACTCTTCATCAATCCTTTCCAAGCTGTCTTTTTGCCAAGACCATGCAAATAGCGTGCTGGTTGTATCACATCCAGTAAGGGCATGAAATCCTGGCAACATTGAAACGACATTGCCAAGTGTCTTTGCAATATCATGGATAGGTATGTAGCGTACGCTATCCTTGACTCCAGTCCTGAACCATAGCTCGTCACATAGAATCGCCTGCGCCGTTCACCGTCTTTGATAGATCTAATCCGGGATTGTCGTAACGATCAAAAACCACGTCCACTCTGTCACAGCCTTCTCGTCTGTATGGGGATATGACGATCTCGAAGTATTTTCCAACAAGATCTCCAAAGTTTCTATATACAAGTACCACCAGGTTTGGTCATATGAACCAGGGCCATACCGTCAAAGATATGTGCAGTCGGGATAGTAACGAATCGCACTGATAGACTTGGAACGACGTTGGCTAAATTCTCGAGTTCTGCTAGAAGAACACTCTTCGTCCCCTTCCGCTACGTACCATCTGCATGAGCCAAGGCGAAAGGAATGGTTGACAATTCATACGAGAGAACGTCTTTTAAATCAACATCTCGCTTCTTCGCTGCAATTAACAACCGACCAAAAAGTTGGCGATCTGCATTCACGGTCATGGTTTTCTCATTTACGCTGACCTTCTTCTTTGACAAAGATGGAAACTGCAAAGGTCTTGATGTTTAGGCGTGGAATAGGATCCCAAAGAGAGGCCACGTTACTTTCAAGTCTTTCCTGGACGAACTTCATCATGTGTCGCTCACCTTCGTCTTTACAATTCAACAGTCTCTTCGAATCATCTGTAGGAACATAGCCACTGGTAGGAAGGACAATACCAGTAGCTATATTAATGAGTGGTTTGTTGACCTCTCCTTCTTCAACATCATCCATGCCAAATGGATTTGTCATAACATTGGAAGCAGTGTTTACCAGCTTTTGTACGTCCTTCTCATCACGCTCCATACGCTGCGGTCCCATCTCCTTGTGATTTCCAGCCTCGTCACTGTCGATTATATACCATACATGATTTTTGTCTGGGTTATTACTGCTGCCTTCTCGTGACTGGTGAGGAGCGCTCCTGGTCTTTGGGTTATGCCGACTATTCCTCCTTTGGTCTTGCTGTCACGGTTGTCGCTTTGCTCGAGAGCCATGTTGGTCCATACCTGGGAAAATGCATGCCCAGAATTACTGATAGGATGGTTACCCTCCATAAATTATTTGTGGACTGAAGGTGCTGTTTCTGGGATCCTGTGCATATTTGCTAGGTAGACAGGAAGCCACCTGGAATAATTGGGCCTGTCCGTGGCAAAAAAATATCTGCGGTAGAGAGATGAAGGGACCACAGGCCATCCCTTTCTGCTCTGATAAAGCGAAGTAACAAAAGTGCCATCTCGATGCAAGTGTCCCAAAATGTAAACAATTGAGAACCACCTCGCGCCTCCACTTCATAGATATCGAAAAGGTGTTGAACACCATTCATTTCACTCTATAATTATATACTCTAGAAACTATATAAGCAGCCATCGAACATATATCAGGCATGCATATGTATGAGAGTGAGCTATATGTATCAGAGTGGTTATGGAGTCAGTCCTGGAATTCCTGCCGTTGGTTTTATTATTCCTTCCTTTTCAAGTCCATACGGATTGTTAACCTGTTGCCGGAATCTCCTATTGACTGTTTCGTTGTGCGCAGACAACAGATAAGTTTCTGAACTTTAGTTTAGTTTTAATCTTTATAGACATTTTCAATATCTGTTCTAAGTTTTTTGTTAATTAAATAAATAATTGTAAAAACCAAACAGCTGAGGTTACACTTTTTGTTGCGTATCGCGGTCACATAACACTGTTGATTGTCCCCAATCACGTCACGACAGCTTTGTAGGAGTGTAATGATTTTGTCTTCATTTATGGAAGAAGCGATGTTTTCATCTTGCTCGGCCTTCTTTTTCAACCACTTGATAAAACCTTTCCATCGCAACGTCTGCATGGCCTCCGCCGTTAACTTGTGTGCGCGAACACCTCGATTGTACGATTTTCCCTGAAGAAGCTTGGACGTTGTACTGCTACCGTACACACCAGACTCTATTAGCAGATCCTCGAGACCACTTTCTTTGAACAACTTTCCCATGACCGACAAGAAGTTCAAGGCAATATGGAATCCTCCCAGTCGTATCACCGCATCGTTAAATTCTTCTGGAAATTTGTAGTGGATTTATTTTGCCTTCATGTAGATTGCTAAATCGAAGGTGATAACGCTGTGGGATTGAGTTAGAGCTGTCATCATGGCTTGCAGATTCTTCATCACGGTGTAGATGGTACTGTATTCACTGGAGGAAGCTGGAATCATTGGGCAATATCCAATGGTTGTCTTTGGAGGTGTAACTTTGGATACTTTAGCGTTGAATGCAGTCCACCCTGGTACAGAGGGATGGTTCTGGACTTCGGCAGCGTCAACTTCAAATATTTGTTTTTGGGGTAGACGAACTAACGACCAGGCTAAATCTCCTTTACATGCATCGGAATCTATCTCTTTAGAGCTTCGATACCATGAACAGTTCACCTTACCAATGAAACTTGTAACGGTTGGTCTTTTACCAAATATGCTGCACTCACGAATTTATTTCAGTGAAGTGGGAAAAACAAATGCTTTTTGCTTGAGGGAGTGGTCTGCATATTTCTTTTGTGTTGGTTTCCGGTCAAACTGCTTTCTCTGGTATAAAGCCATTGTGGTTGTATGAGTAGTCTGCTTTCCATCAAGCGTCTCTTCATTCAAATCGTTGATGTCAGCAGCTGCTTGCACAAACACACCGGAGGAAACATTCGATGGTAACACCACGCCAAAGCTTTCAGACTTCGCTAAGATTTCCTTTGCAATGCTGGTATCGGCAACCTGTACATCATCGTAGGATGAACAATGCCCCATGCGGTTTAACATCGTTATCAATTGCTTTTACCCAGTTAGGTGGCGAATTGAAATAGCTAAACCAATGTGTTTCAGAGTTTTGATTCTTCCATGGTTGCTGCGTGAATAATATCTTGTCCTATTGATATTACGTGCCTTTCATCAACATCGTTCAACTGTTTCGGCTCCTCGAGAAACTGTTCTTTTTTATTTGATGGCGTCGATATAACCCAGGGGAGTAATTTCAGCAAGCTTGTGGGAAGCATTTCTTTAGCTTTGGCCAATGTTAGATCTTCTGAATCCAAGGGCTGTATATCTATACTTTCACACGTCTGCAAATCAGTTTTGAGTATCTGTGCTGCATGGTACAATGTATTATCCTTGTTGGCGTTGTCAGGGGCATTGGCGAGAGATGAGCATAGTGCATTTGATTCTCTGCTAGCAGCATTTATTGCATCTTGCAGGGATATACTACTCGCGTATATGATCTCAGGTTTTGAAGGATTACGTTGTTTTTGAAACACAATGATGTTGCCGAAAAATTGTTGTAATCTTTTCTTCAATTTTTCACTTCGATAGCTTTCTGCAGTCTCGACGCTGTCAGATTCTAAGGCATGCTGATATTTCTTCAATAAAGTTTACATGTCATAGGCTTTTCCAGCAGCAATTCCTGGTTGTATCTTTGCTACCAGCTTTTGAAATGCGGAAGAATAAACATGTTCATCTTTTATAGCTCTTTCTTTTTGAGAGTAGTGCTTGAAATTAGACTTGCTGACATACTTGGCACAACACGATTTGTGGTATTTTGCTTGCAAAGCTACTAAATCAACTCCACGAATGTTGATAAGCATCTTTTCGTCATTCCTAGCCTCTGCTGCGTTGTTTATGGATTGGGAACATTCCAGTGTTTTGAGATTACACAGGTCTTTACTACCTATAATAACTAGAGAGATGCAAAGCATCATGGGGCGAGCCTTTAATTGTGTAGTATTCAACAATAAAATGAGCAATAAAGTAAATGGTTTGAATCTAGGATTAGTACATGTTTGTAAAAATTGATCGTCTAGGTTAGTGTAGTCTTGAGAAAGACTGTTGTTGATGTTAGTGACTGATGTTTTGACAGCCTCAGTGGCAAATGACCACCGCTTAGTTCTAATTTGTGAATGTTTAAAGTGTTTTAAATGTAAAAAAACAAAGTAAATTTCATGTTCAGGTTTTAATATTAAAATCAATTGGTTGGGGGTTTTTTCAGTAGTGTACTGTGATATTTGTATGATATATTATTTATTAAATAAACATAACCGTTTTTTAAAGCCTCCCCCCTTTTTCTTCTTTTGTCATTTTCCGTTTTAGAGTAAAAAAAATGTAAAGCCCCTCCAGTTTCTCCTCAGTCCCCCCCTGTATAAATGTACTAGAAATATGTTAATACAACAACCCCTCGCCCTCTTTTACACGAATTTTTGTAAAACTCCTCTGATTAGAAAAAGGTTTAAATTAACGCAATTACATCTTCGCGCTCTTCGCTCGTGTTGGAACAATTCAAAATATAATTTTAAAATTTTAATTAAAGTATAATATTTGAAATAAAAAAGTTGTTTAACTTACTCAATTTTTTAAAGAAAAAGGTAATAAATAACAACGAAAATGTTCAAGACAATATTCAGAAAAAAAAATTGATGATGAAGAAAAATGCAGGTCGCATCCACGGTTTGAACTCGACCATTCTGCGTGCGAAGTGATGTTGTCACCACCGAGCTACTGAAGCAAGCGTCGGAATATCAGCAAAATATTAGGGTTATATTTATTTTACAGTTCTTTTTTTTTCATATTCACAAAGAACATTGCTAGATCTAGAGCATCTAAAAATATTTTGCATTTTTCAAAGGCATTGAATATTTGAATTGATTGAAAACTACTTAAACATCTGACTACGGCTATATTCATTTATGGCATTTAAAATTCATTTAGAATAGCAAAAACAAATTTCATCCCAAAATCTGAAGTGTTGAAACTGTTTTTTGAAACTGTTTTCACCGTAGACCTTAGTTTTATACATCTGTAATATTTTGACATGCAGCATTTATATGTTTTACAGACGAAAAGTTGCTCCTTTTCCAATTTTTATGTCAAATTATAGACAAGCTATGCTAAGTTACAAGTGGTTTTACCGTAGGAAAAATATTTAAAAGGAGATAAGACGGTAGCCACAGGCAAAACATACAACGGGCAAGCGAAAACATAACGGATACGTTTAAAATACTTCAAGGACGACACACAAAATAGAAAACAAAATTACTGTATAAACAGTGACAGGATATATTAAAGACAGGGAAACTCGAACAGCATTGCTACTAAATGTTCGTGATTTAATACTGAAAGCAGCCGCTCTATATTTTTACTGTAAGCTTAACCTTAACTGTAAGCTTTTTTTTCTTCGTTGGTTTTTTCGCTATTGCTTTTTCCTTCGTTCGGGTTTTGGTGTGACGGGTTTTCTTCTTCTGAGGATGTTCTGCTATAAACGTTGATTTATTTCTGTCCTTGTTTCTGTACGGAATATACGTATCCAAAAAAAGCCTTTTCTGAAATCTTTTTGCCGAGAACAAATTGTTCCCAGTGTCCCACAATCCTAACCGCGCATGGTCCGTCCACACATATATACAAATAAATATTCAGATCACAGAAATTTGTTCGCATATCACGCTTGTCCACGCGTGTAAAAGGACTCCACGCGTGTCGAGATTAGCACTCTCACCCCGGGCACAGAATAAGGATTAACCAGAAGTCCGACTCGCGGAAAAAAGTGTCCCATTATTTTTATGCGCATGCGCCAGTCGGCCATTTTGAAAGTAAGTGCCCCCGGGAAATTAGTCCTCTCGTCCTTGCGACCCTCGGGCTCCTGTATTCAATTACTCTTGGTCTGCATGTGACCTTTTAATTAACTTTATATTGTTATCTATATATATATATATATATATATATATATATAATATTGCGCATGCGCATGCGCCAGTCGGCCATTTTGAAAGTAAGTGCCCCCGGAAAATTAGCCTTCTCGTCCTTGCGACCCTCGGGCTCCTGTAGTCAATTACTCTTTAATTAACTTCATATTGTTATCTATATATATAAATAATATTTAGTTAAGTAAATAAGTAATTTACTTTAGAGAACGATTCTTTGGAGATAACATTCTTTGACCACGAGGTTATTAAAACTTCAGTACGCAGATACTACGGGTAAAAGTCCGTGGCAAAAAAGTCCTGTACTCACGAAGCTGAGTTTTACATTTCTCAATTATGCCGACACATTTGTTTATAGAAGAAGATGGCTAAAATTTTCGGGTACGTATGTTGTTAGAAATTTTATAAGCTTTCATTCGGTATATAGTTCAAATCATAGTGTTACCTGTAACGTTTTAAAATGTTCAAAATGTTCTCACCATTGACCATAAAAAATTTTTAATATTTTTTCATATGTTGAAAAGGTATGATCAAATTTGCACCAAAAACGTTTTCAACTTCAACTAGAAATCTGCAAACTTTTCCACTCCTTTCATATTTCAATTAGCTTTTGTTTAAGAAATATCTGAGGTTCATACCAGAAGTCTTTCTGAGGTTATAGCAAACACCAAAAGGCAAAACAAACTTAAGAAATTCACCATTTCAGACGGTCCAGACCAAAATAATGTTTTTTTATTTTTTAAAATACTATAGGCAAGTAAATTAAAAGTTCTAACATGAATGCCATGGCACGTCACAGTATCCTATAGGTTTAATATTCAGGGTTGTGCGTTTAGTATTTAAAAACAATATCCAAAATTCTATAACACTTGCGAGGAGTCCATTTCCCATCATATAATTCTTATTTTACGAACAATGGTGTGCACATTTTGCGAGGCCGACATTTCGCGAGGACGCTTACATCAAAGGTGCCGACACTGAGTTGGACTTCTGGTTAATCCCAACCTCGTCCCCAGGGCCATTTGTGGGGGCTGTGCCAAGATGGCGGCCAAGAACAAATGGCCCTGGCACAGGCTGAGCTATCATGTTTTAGATATTCTGATGAGTCTAGTGCGCGGGCATTTGTTTTTGGGATCAAATTATACCAGAATTGCCGGCTGTTAAAAACAACTTCAAAATGAATGAAAATGTGAGGAAAGCTGGCGAAACACCCGTAAAAACAAATGAGAGTAAATTAAGTTAGTATGGTGGAGGGAAGCTCAGTGTCGGAAGAGAACAGGCCGTTAACACAATTAAAGTTATCTGGACGAATCGATTTCGATGCATTGAATTTGCCACAGACGTGGAAAAGATGGCAAGAAGAGGTGGATTTAGCCATGGAGCAGACGAAGGTCAAATTATTTCTTTACATGACAGACAAGTATTATTAATTGAACAAGAAAATGCTTTTAGACTGCGGAATGTGCTCATTTTGTGCATAATGGATATGATTTCTCTGACGTTTTAACGTAGTGTATAGCTGCAAAATTACGAAGTTTGATGTATTTTTGTGTCTAAAAGATAATTATATGTATTTATTTAAACAAAAAAAGCATTAATAATTCATATAAACAAAAATTCTGTTTTGTTGCTATGGAAACCAGAACCTTCTTAAGAGTTAATGGAAACTGTCTTATTGCTTTCTCCAATCTTTGTTATATATACATGTAGGACTGAAATATTATTGCTTTCTCCAATCTTTGTTGTATATAGGACTGATGGCGTTTAAAAAACGGTTGGTCATTGACATTGACCTGCTTCAAAATGAAGCCCCTCTCTCAGAATAGGCATATATATGTTAACTCCCCCCGGCACACATAGATTTAGCCCAAACTGTTTAAACATGGTTTCAAGGAAAGCTTGGTAAACATGTAGTCTTTCGAACTATATAACAGGGTGCACTTTTTGCATCGCCAATGGTTTTAAAATAAAAGTACCTCATAGAGACAGGCCTTACGAATGTGGTAAAGATTGAACAAACTGTTCTCTCTGCCCCTAAATCGAAAAATCGGAAGAAAAAAAATTTACTGTATTCACCAACAATTTAGAAAACAGTACAGTAATACAGTGATCTTATCAAGACAAAACCAATTATCCTTCTAATATCTTCAAAACAATAATTAATTGAAACTTTAATATATACAAAGATTCCTGCTGCTCAATAGACGATGTCTTTGTGTAGTGTTTACTGTTTGTCACGTTTGATTGTTCTACAAACAGAAAGCACACAAGCTGTGCTGATTTCTAGATTTAAAAATCCATCCAAAATATCTTGCTCAATTTAACGTTACATTAAGTTACATTTCTAAATATGATTGGTGAGATTAAAGACAAGTTTTTTCTAGCGTTAAAAATCAACGTAGATTCCAATCATGTATATTGGCGTGACGTGGCGTCGCATACGACTCTGCATAGCCCAAGAGTTAAGTTCTCAAAATTAGCTTTAACTGAAAATCGTTTAGAAGAACTATTTTAACAGCAAAACATAATATACATGTGTAGCAAATTTAGTAAACAAATGCATTGTTTAATTACTGTTGGTAAAATTGATTGAATACAACAATGACTATCAGAATATAACACAATGTTATATGCATGCACTACGTCTATAAAGTATCCTGTTTGAATATAGTATATGAAAGTCTAATCCTTTTACAGTTAAATCATAGCACATAAACACATTATTTAATCAGTTTTGCTAAAATTGATTAAAAACAAAAATAACCGATCAGATAAGACCACAATGTTATATACTCCTTCTATAGAATGTACTATAGTATGTAAGTCTAGTCCTTTTACAGCAGTCAAGAAAGCAAAGGCCCAAAAAATGCTTTTGAAAGCTCGGTTTCTTCATATCCATGAAGAAAGTCGTAAGCGGCTGCGAGAAACTCTTCACGACTTATCGTACCATCCCCATCGGAATCAATTGCGTTAAAGGATCGGAGGACCTCTGCTTCTGAAATTCTTGGGCCGATTATCTTGAAGTATACTTTGAACTCTTCTACGGAGATGTGTCCATCTTTATTCGTATCGATGGCATCGAATAACGGATTATGGCTGTTGTTAAATTTCTCTTTTTTTCTTTCAGGTGTCATAGACAGAAATTCTTCACTGGCATGCTTCGCTATTTCCTCTATTTTTTTTCTTATTCCTGGTTTTAAACCAAAGACATCAGCCACATCCATAAGCGCCTTGCGAGATGACTCAGCTTGCTCTTTAGTAATTTTGCCGTACTCTGCCAGCTTATCAGCCATGAGCTCATAATCCTCACGAGATATGTAGCCATCTTTGTTCACATCCAATCTTATCATACGGGTTCTCATTTTCCGCAAGTGATAAGCTTTCTGTTTTTCTGTTACACTTTGCATGTTGATCAACTCTCGCAGAAAATATCTATCGCGTACTTGGCTGTAGTAATGCCAAAGTATGACCATGAGTATAGGTCTATATATATAATTGTGAAAGGGCGGGGGAGGGGGGAGAGGCTGCCCCCTATTTTTCCAGATCAAGTTTATTTAAGAAACTGTGCATATAAAAAGAAATTAAAGAACACATGCAAGCAAAAACTAAGATCGTCTTTTTCCTATGTTATAGAAAAATAAGACTGTGCCAGTTTAGCCAGTTGGCCAAGTATTATCTATATTTGTAATTTTTGACAAGCATTATTAATTGAACAAGAAAATGCTTTTAGACTGCGGAATGTGCCCATTTTGTGCATAATGGATATGATTTCTCTGACGTTTTAACGTAGTATAGCTGCAAAATTACGAAGTTTGATGTATTTTTGTGTGTAAAAGATAATTATATTTATTTATTTATTTAAACAGAAAAAAGCATTAATAATTCACATAAATAAAAAGAAAAGTTCTGTTTTGTTGCTATGGAAACCAGAACCTTCTTAAGAGTTAATGGAAAGTGTCTTATTGCTTTCTCCAATCTTTGTTATATATAGGACAGAAATATTATTGCTTTCTCCAATCTTTGTTGTATATAGGACTGATGGCGTTAAAAAAAATAGGCATGCTACGCATGCATGTGTCCACCGCGCAGTTGCAGTTTAAAGGTGAATCACAATCGCTACTGCCAATTTGCGGAGACATAATGCACCAGTCAATATAAACCCCCGCACCCCCCCGGCCGGGACATAGCGGGGCATTTGACTTGCACACAGGTCAAATATCGTCTAATGCCCCGCATCCCAGGGCAGTTTCTTTATTCTAATAGCATAAAAAGCCCCGGTCAAATGCCCCCGCCCTTTAAAACACAACACAACATTTAAAACAACATTTTAATGAAAACTGTTATAGCTTTTCATGAAAGGGCTCTGGGGACGAGAATGGAGACAGTCCGGAAATTTCCATACCAGTCTTTTCTCCGTCAGGGTAAAATGCCCCGGTCCTGTCCCCCGCTGATTGTTTGTATACAGTACAAAAGCAGTAAAATACCCCGGTATGCGCAGACGTTTTTCCTATCAAATCACAGGAAATTCCCCGGTAATGCCCCGCTATGTCCCGGCCGGGGGGGGGGGGGGGGTGCGGGGATTTATATTGACTGGTGCATAAATGTTTCTTTGTTTTGACGGGTGAAACTTGAAACCCGCGTTTTCATGCTATTATAGAGCCAAGCCCCTGGCGATCATGTCGACATCTGACGATAGCTGTCGAGTATGACGTAGGTGATGTCCAAGACACTCAAGCACTCAAGATCACGCCGACATAGTGGCTCCCGCTGATTAGCGGTGGCCACAAAAACGGTTGGTCATTGAGATTGACCTGCTTCAAAATGAAGCCCTTCTCAGAATAGGTATATATATATATATATATATATATATATATATATATATATATATATATATATATATATATATATATATATATATATATATATATATATATATACATGTTAACTCCCCCCGGCACACATAGATTTAGGCCAAACTGTTTAAACATGGTTTCAAGGAAAGCTTGGTAAACATGTAGTCTTTCGACCTATATAACAGGGTGCACTTTTTGCATCGCCAATGCATGGTTTTAAAATAGAATTACCTCATAGAGACAGGCCTTACGAATGTGGTAAAGATTGAACAAACTGTTCTCTCTGCCCCTAAATCGAA
The DNA here is from genome assembly GCA_035771165.1 of Paragorgia papillata. Classification (NCBI taxonomy): domain Eukaryota; kingdom Metazoa; phylum Cnidaria; class Anthozoa; order Scleralcyonacea; family Coralliidae; genus Paragorgia; species Paragorgia papillata. The sequence continues at coordinate 3,572,140 of JAWNZC010000229.1, forward strand.
AAATCGGAAGAAAAAAAATTTACTGTATTCACCAACAATTTAGAAAACAGTACAGTAATACAGTGATCTTATCAAGACAAAACCAATTATCCTTCTAATATCTTCAAAACAATAATTAATTGAAACTTTAATATATACAAAGATTCCTGCTGCTCAATAGACGATGTCTTTGTGTAGTGTTTACTGTTTGTCACGTTTGATTGTTCTACAAACAGAAAGCACACAAGCTGTGCTGATTTCTAGATTTAAAAATCGATCCAAAATATCTTGCTCAATTTAACGTTACATTAAGTTACATTTCTAAATATGATTGGTGAGATTAAAGACAAGTTTTTTCTAGCGTTAAAAATCAACGTAGATTCCAATCATGTATATTGGCGTGACGTGGCGTCGCATACGACTCTGCATAGCCCAAGAGTTAAGTTCTCAAAATTAGCTTTAACTGAAAATCATTTAGAAGAACTATTTTAACAGCAAAACATAATATACATGTGTAGCAAATTTAGTAAACAAATGCATTGTTTAATTACTGTTGGTAAAATTGATTGAATACAACAATGACTATCAGAATATAACACAATGTTATATGCATGCACTACGTCTATAAAGTATCCTGTTTGAATATAGTATATGAAAGTCTAATCCTTTTACAGTTAAATCATAGCACATAAACACATTATTTAATCAGTTTTGCTAAAATTGATTAAAAACAAAAATAACCGATCAGATAAGACCACAATGTTATATACTCCTTCTATAGAATGTACTATAGTATGTAAGTCTAGTCCTTTTACAGCAGTCAAGAAAGCAAAGGCCCAAAAAATGCTTTTGAAAGCTCGGTTTCTTCATATCCATGAAGAAAGTCGTAAGCGGCTGCGAGAAACTCTTCACGACTTATCGTACCATCCCCATCGGAATCAATTGCGTTAAAGGATCGGAGGACCTCTGCTTCTGAAATTCTTGGGCCGATTATCTTGAAGTATACTTTGAACTCTTCTACGGAGATGTGTCCATCTTTATTCGTATCGATGGCATCGAATAACGGATTATGGCTGTTGTTAAATTTCTCCTTTTTTCTTTCAGGTGTCATAGACAGAAATTCTTCACTGGCATGCTTCGCTATTTCCTCTATTTTTTTTCTTATTCCTGGTTTTAAACCAAAGACATCAGCCACATCCATAAGCGCCTTGCGAGATGACTCAGCTTGCTCTTTAGTAATTTTGCCGTACTCTGCCAGCTTATCAGCCATGAGCTCATAATCCTCACGAGATATGTAGCCATCTTTGTTCACATCCAATCTTATCATACGGGTTCTCATTTTTCGCAAGTGATAAGCTTTCTGTTTTTCTGTTACACTTTGCATGTTGATCAACTCTCGCACAAAATATCTATCGCGTACTTGGCTGTAGTAATGCCAAAGTATGACCATGAGTATAGGTCTATATATATAATTGTGAAATCATGAATAATTCATGAGGTTAAGAACGAATCCTAACGCGGCATTCAAGTCACATGACTAACATAATAAATCTCAATAAAGGTCGAGTATCTAAAAGCATGGGGAGGGCTTGAAAAGTAACAGGGAAAACATGGGGTTAGTGAATAGAATTAAAAGAACAATGATGTAGTTTTCGAGCTAATTAATTCATTAACTTTCATACAGATTTCTTACTGAGCTAATTAATTCATTAACTTTGATACAGATATCACACTCAAACCTCCCGCGACTGCAAGAAAATATTACACACTTACAACAATTTAAACCAAATATCTAGCAAGCAAGAGTTACTTCTTCACAACAAACTTAATCTTACAGTTGTTAAACACTGGATTTGTCCAAAATTGATTCATGCCACAATCAGTCTGGCGATCAAGTTCAGGTATAACAATATTGCCTACTACATCATCCCGTATGGTTTCGCCAAATAAACTATCAACCAGGTTCTCAGGTTCAGGTATAGGAATATTGGCTAGCACATCATCTGATATGGTGTCGCCAAATAAAATATCAGCCAGGTTCTCAGGTTCAGGTATAGGAATATTGGCTAGTACATCATCTGGTATCGTTTCCTCAAATAAATCACTAATCGGCAAGTCCTTCTTCTGACGAGTATCAATGCTTGGCCCTAAAACTTCACTCACCATATCGAGCTGATTTGTACTCGCCTTCTGATAGGAAAAGAGGGCATTCGATCTGTGGCCTGTCCGTTCGCGTGCCAGCTTCTCCTCGACTGAATTCTGGAATAATCTGCTGGGACATGTTATCCGCAAACTATGAGCCGTTTTTCTTTCCAAACCAGCCTTTTGGCACAACTCCGGTAAAATCTTGTTTAAAGTGCATACACCTATTGCACTATTTTCGTATGCAAGCTTCCCACTCCTATGTGGTCGTAAATAGAAACTAGTAATTGATTTTGCATGAGTAGTGTCAAAAGGCCGTTCCTGGGACATTGAGCAATGGATGCCATTTGTTTACTAAAAAATTTTTGGTTACCGATCCTGGGACATTGAGCAATGGCTACCAAAACTTTTTGGGTTTGGATTCGCAAAGGATTCTGGATTTTTTTAACTTCTGGGTTCGCAAAGGATTCTGGATTTTTTTGGAAATTTTCAGGATTGGGGTTGGTAAGTTTTTTTTGGAATTGTTTTTAAATATATATTTTTTTTAAAAATAAAAAAGAATGCCAAGAAGAAACAAAAACGAACATGTAATTCCTGTAAATAGTGTTTGGTATGATTGTAAAAGTTGTCCCTTTGTAGCAACCAACAAAACAGCAATGAGATTGCATGAAAAGGTTGTCCACAATGGTGGAAAGGTGGTTATGGAAATATCTTGCGACTACTGCTCCAAAACATTTAAATCTGTAAAAGAAGTAAATACCCATTTAGATACACATAACAAAAAAAGAAAAAAGGAACTTTATAAAAAACCAGGCCCTTTCTAAATACTTTTTAAATTTTTGTATCCAAATTTGGATACAAATTTTGAACTTATTTACTTAGTTTTGTAATGACCAATGGCCAAAGTGCTGATACCATCATCCATAATGACTCTTTTGTCATCTTCAAAAGAGTAAAAAAAGGCCATTTGGCTGCGCGATTACTACATTTTTGCAGGAATCGTGCAACCTAAAAACGCCTATGGAAATGGTTTTAATAAAAACCATACAAATTTTTTTTTGCAGATTTTTACAAACCAATATTTTTTTGTCGATGACGTCTTTTTTACAAACCAATATTTTTTTTTTACAGTACAGTACAGTACAGTACGTCTTTTTTGTTTTGGGTTTGTTGGTAACACCGGGTGGCAACCTGGGTGGTAAAGAGGTGTCGATGACGTCTTTTTTGTTTTGGGTTTGTTGGTAACACCGGGTGGCAACCTGGGTGGTAAAGAGGTGTCGATGACGTCTTTTTTGTTTTGGGTTTGTTGGTAACACCGGGTGGCAACCTGGGTGGTAAAGAGGTGTCGATGACGTCTTTTTTGTTTTGGGTTTGTTGGTAACACCGGGTGGCAACCTGGGTGGTAAAGAGGTGTCGATGACGTCTTTTTTTGTTTAAAAACAAAAGTTTTTAAAGGAAACGAGTGTTTAGGTGCACGATTACTACAAAACACACTATAATAAAGAAATATGAACTTTTATAAAGATATTTTAAGTATAATTGACGAAGTTAACCACGACAATGGTCTGGACACACTTCTCGAAATTACAGGCGACGAAGCCTACACTTTCGAAACAGAATCCAAAGCAACAACCATACCATCCGTCGTTCTTGGACCAACGAACACAGAAAACATAACAATGGAGTTTTCCAACTTACTCGACTACGAAGTTAAATACATACACAAACACGCAATGGAAGCCATTATCGCAGAAAACAGTAAAAACATTACTGGCGAGTTAAATTACAACAAATACGGTAAACAGAACAACATTCCACTAAAACAAATATCGGAGTTGTTTTGCGATGGCTTTTTAATGTCGTTTCGTGTTGCACTAGAAGATCTCGAAAAAGACGTTAAACACGCAACACTTGGTGCTTGTAACCAGGTTTTAAGAAGATATGTTTTAAAACAAGGATTACAGACACACGACGTTAAAATACGTCGCGAATCCACAACACAGGAGACAGGGAATGGTTTGTTCCAACGTCCTGGACAAACGTTACCATACAAAAATGTTGTATTTAAAATAGGCTCCTGTAACGAACCACTCGAAAAAGTGTTAACAGTTTTAAAAAATGTTAAAAGTCGTAAAAAACTTAACATAGAACTGGAAGATGTGGATTTTACAATAGATTACGCAGGATCTTTTAAACGCGATGACGTTATCGACCATCTTCTTAACAACTGTGGGATGGATTTCGAGGGAGAACATGGTAACATCGAAAACGGTATCGTACTGGACAACATTAATTTTGTTGGTGGAAACTGTGTTACCTGGTTACAAGAACTCGACGGGTGTAAGTTACGACCTAAAATTTATGACAAAATGGTACAAATGCTGGAGTCGAAAGGTGTGCAGGATGCAGTTGGTAACCACTGGAAAAACTGGTGCACACAGAAAGAAACACGTCTTTCGAGTGCGCGAGATTCGAGTACCAAACGTGGGTTAACGCGATTAGAAGCAACCCTTTACTGTGGAGAAGAATTTAACTTAACATCGTTGTTTAAAAGTTTTAAAAAATTCGTTAACAACATGCACCACTTCTTCCCTCCAAATCTTATTTGGGACACACCGCACAAATGTAAGTGGCGTGCGTTAACAGAAGTTTTTAAACACACACTTGTTATCCACAACAAGGACGAGGATACTGGTGTTGTTGTTTACAACTTTAACGAACACACAAAAAAGACATCTGGTGTCCCTGTTAACAGAATGGAGTGTAGAATGGCATGGGTACTTGGTAACTTAACGTTAGATCCGTCGTTGCCCATAGATGTAATTTCTTACAAATCCACACAAACTGTAACACAAGAAAAAATTACAAAAACATCTAAAAACCCTGGACAGGAACAGTTAACCTGTTTAAAAATGGACATCGAGTACACAAGTATACAAAAAGTTTTTACTGGAAAAGACGACCACCACAAAACACGTATCGTGGATGCGAAAAGTGTCTACTCCCACTGTCCAGAATTTTTACACGAAGACACACTTGCATCTGGTTTTACGTCGCAACCAACATGCACACCATTTGTGTCTAATACAAAAGCAACACAGAAGTCTAAAGTGTTTTGGGAATTCTACTCTTTGTACACACCAGACGAACATCGTCCACGGAATAAACCAGTTATTAATGAAAAACGTGCAAAACTTACGACACGCGAGATTTTAGAGTCTAGTGTAAGCCAAGCGTTAAAAATAGTAACTGGTATCGTCGACAGCGTTGCACAAAGTAACTTAGAAGAAGTAAACAAAGCAATATTACAGAAAAACCACTTAAAACTTGTTAACTCCACACTTGCTGGAAGAGCAAAGTCTTTAATGTCTTTAAAACTTGGACAACAGTACGAAGTTATTGGTACTAAGCAAGTAACAGACTACTACAACAAAAAGGAGTTAAAAGATATAATTGCGATACGACATAACGATGACGTCTTTGCTGTGTGGGGTAACAAACGAACACAATCTGTTTTAAACAGCATGTACAACCGTGTAGACAGAAAAACATTGTTACACAAAAATTTACAAATAACGAGGACTGGAAGTGGATTATACAGTAAGCATCCATACGCACTTGTGGACATTGGTAGAATCGTACCAAACAAAGATTACGTTACAAACCAAAAACTTTTAGAACAACAATCTGTAAACACAACGAAAGAAGCAAAAGGATTAAAACCAACAACACAACTGCTTCCAGAAACACTAGAAAACTGTCGTGTTACATTTACAGAAATTAAAAGTTTTATTTCGTTACCACAAAACATGGTTGTGTATCCAGATTCTATGTACACAATTAAGTGGCATAACAAAGACAACCTTGTGTTGGTGGTTGGTAACGACCATTTTCTTGCTGGAAAACACATTGCGGAACAAACACTTACTGTTGGTTGTGGAATTCGTATTGGTAAAACAAAAACAAATGTTGTTACCAGACGCAAGTATGTCGAAGGAGTTGTCTTCCATGGTAACCAGTGGTGGTACTTAATTCCACTAAAAATAATTCCAGTTAAAAAAATAACAGAAAAAGAAATTTGTATGTCTGTGTGTGTTAAACATGCTAGTGGACCAGCAGATGTGTTATGTCTGTCGTTGGATGGTGTTGTGTGTAAACTTTCTAAAGCTGGAAAGATGTACAAAACACTTGTTAACACAGCAGAAATTGTTAACACCGGGTTGTAAAAACTTCGTTAACACTTTTGTAAAAACTTCGTTAACACTTTTGTACACTTCGTTAACACTTCGTTAAAAAATATTAAAAAAAAATTAAAAACTTTTTAAAAAAAAATATTTTAAAATTACAAAAAACAAACAAGTCTTTTGTAATTTGTTTTCGTGTATGTTAACATTTAAAAAAACACGTACGTCTTTTGTAAAAACACAACACTTCGTTAAACACACAACACTTGTTTTTAAAAATTACAAACTTTTGTAAACACAAAAAGCACTTGTGTAAACAAACAAGTCTTTTGTAAACACAGAAAGCACTTCTGTAAAAACAGAAAGCACTTGTTTTAAAAATTACAAACTTTTGTAAACACAGAAAGCACTTGTTTTAAAAATTACAAACTTTTGTAAACACAGAAAGCACTTGTTTTTAAAAATTACAAACACAGAAAGCACTTCGTTAACGTTAACACAAACTTTTGTAAACACAGAAAGCACTTTTGTAAACACAGAAAGCACAGAAAGCACTTGTTTTTTTGTAAACACACAACACTTGTTTTTAAAAATTACAAACTTTTGTAAACACACAACACTTGTTTTTTTGTAAACACACAACACTTGTTTTTAAAAATTACAAACTTTTGTAAACACAGAAAGCACTTCGTTAAAAACATTTTTTAAAAATTACAAAGACAATGTTTTCGTGTATGTTAATATTTTCTCTTTCGTGTATACAAACAAGGGGCTGGAAAACAGTCCCATATAATCTATCTTTGTAAACACACAACAAAAACTTTTTAAATTTGTAATTTTTTTTTGTCGTCTTTCGACTCCGTTAAAATTACAAACTTTTACAACTTTTACAATGGTACAATACACAAAGATCCTTCGTCACCATCCCCAATTAATGTTGTGGATCTCTTTTTGTCTTTAACAAGTTTGGAGACTAAACCTGCAGAGACAGTCCATCCTCTGTATGGAAATTTTTTCGAACCTCGTTGGTCCTGTAAGCGTTTACTACTCGTGTAAATTTCGTAATGGCTTAACTGTAAATTTTTCCACACAGTGCACACGAGTTTTTTACCACGACTGGAATGTTGGTGGTCGTAAGCCACAATATATTTAAACACTCCTTCTAACGCGTTTGCCAACGCCGGTGTTAACACGGGTGCGATGGCTTCCAGAAAGTTTAAACAATCCCGTATTCCATTTTCGTTCCAGGCACCAAACGTCGGTACTTTTTTACGTTCCACATCCGTTTCTGGACAAACAAAATAATCGACGCGACCCTTTGCACCATGTTCTCTGTCCACAAGTTCGATCTCGTCGTTGTGTCGTAGAGATTCTAATGTCTCCTCCATTGGTTTCTGTTCTGGATTTGTTGTGTGTTTTCGGACTATTTTTAACAAAGCCGTTGTTGTTAATCCACTATGTCCGGTAATCCAGTCCAGTAAATCCGTCTCTTCGTTATGTTTTTTGTAAATGGTTCCGTACATTGTGTTAACCCAGTACTTGTTCCATCTCTTTTGCATATCTTTGTTCTGGTTATTATTTGGATCTAACATTTGTTTTCGCTTTTAAAAATTTAAAAAAATATCGATTCTTTTTTTTGTCGAGAAAACAAAAATATATTAGTGGGGTGTGGAAAACACAACCCTGTAATCTCCATTTTTTAAAAAAAACTAAGTTAAACAAAAATATATTAGTGGTGTGTGGAAAACACAACCCTGTAATCTCCATTTTTTAAAAACTTTTGTTGTAAACACAGAATTTTTTTAAAAAACAACATATAGTAAAGTAACCGACTTTTTTAGGGTTTTGTAACCAACCAAGTTTTTTTAAATACATACCACAAGCTTTGTATTTTGACATTTTGTACCAAAAAATATATTCTGTGTGGAATATATATTTTTTTTTTTAAACTGGATACACAACTGTACAAAGTTTTTAACGGAGCAACAATAGAGAATTTCTTATGTTGGTCCCTTAATTATATTTTTTTTTAACAACATATTTTTTTAACAACATATTTTAATTTATAAATGACAACACAGGTTTTAGCTATTAACCAATTAAATTTGGAACAACAACTTTTTAAATCTTGTCGGGAGTTAAGTGACGAATTACACATTCCCATAAGAACAGTAAGATATCGTGTTTTGTCTGGTACTGTAAAAAATGTCGATGGTACACCTTACCTGTTCCAACGCGTTGGCAAATCCATACAAGTGGTTGCTAACAAAAAAGTTGGTAAATTTGTTAAAGTTTACACAGAGGACATAGATGGTACAAAACAGGAGTACAAAAGTAAAGTCGCATGTGCACAAGCACTTGGGTTAAAGTACCCCACAACAGTAACACAGAGAATTGTAAGTGGTCGTCGTTACCCATGTTTCGAACCTGTAACAAACAAACCTGTGGATCTAAAGTTTTTTAAGAATTAAACATATTTTTTTACAAAATTACAAAGACAAAAACTCTTTGTAATTTTTTTATGTTTAAAGTTTTTTGTGTTTAAACTTTTCTAAACTTTTCCAAAATATTTTAAAAACGCAATAACAACAAAGGACAGTATTGTACCAAAACTAAAAAATTCTTTGCTAATCTTACTTAACGATGTTGCGTTATCCAATGTTTTTATGTCGTGTTCGTGGTATTCGTACACAACTTTAAAAGCTGCACAAAGAGAAAGTTTAAACGTTAGACCAGTAACTGCAAGAACGTATGCAACTTGGTAAATAAGTTTCGTAAAATCCATTCTTTATAAAAACAACTAATTTTTTTAATAAATTATGGACACTTTACAACAAATTCTTCTTCTAAAAATAAGAATTTTGGAAACAGCATTAGAACACACAGAGGACGAGGGTATCGAAGATGTTTTGGAGAAGGCTTTGGATGTGTTGTACGAAAAAGTTGGTTATGTTAATGTTTAACGACAAAATAAAATACATACCCATGGTTGGCTATGTATTTTACAAAGTGGAGTCGGCACAAAACAAAAGTTGCAAAAAAAAATATGTACCCCGTTAAGGTTACATATTCCAAAAATTTTAAAAAAAAATGCGAGTAAAAATCCAGAACATTAAGTAGCTTAAAGACCTACCTTTATTAACACAAAACATTTTTTCTTTTAAAGTCGTCTTCGACTCGCAAAACTTATCGAAACATCCACACACAAAATGCACTTACAGCAACACCAACAAACACACCGGTGTTATTTGTCTGGCCAGGGTTACTGTACTCTTGTTCGGACTTGTCCATGTCTGTGTCGTCGATGACGTCTTTTTTTTTTAACAACGAACCTTTAATCCCAATGTGCTTGTTTCTTGGTTTAATTACGATACCACTCGTTCTGTTTGGATATGCACCTGTGTTACTACCGTTGCCACCCGTGTTACCAACGCCGCCACCCGTGTTACCACCCGTGTTACTTCCACTTCCACTTTTTTGTCCATTAACATTACCATTTGCACCTTGTACCATATTTGTACTCGCAACTTTTAACACATTGTTGTAACCAGGAATTATTGCGTTTAGAACCATAATATCTGGCATTAACGTTAACGATGGTGCCAAAACATAATTTAACCGAGCTTTTGTAGCTTTTACAACTGTTCGCATTCTGTCCACTTTTTTAACGATGTTAACATCCGAAACACAAGCATTAACAAGGTTTAAAAATTCCTTTTGTACGATAACACTGTTTGCACCGTTACCAACAATGGACGACCGGATGTTTACCTGTGCACCCAACAGACAGTATGTTAAGTCGTACAAAGACAGTTGTATATTCTCGAGACCAAACTTCGTAAACCCAGCCGTAACGTTTGGAATAAAGTGTTTGTACAACTGTCCCGTTGGTAACGTCTCTCTTTGCCAACTAAACATCCATGCGGTATCCGTTAATTTTTTCCACTGCGTCTTTACACCTGGGTACACTTTTTCGATCTCGTCTTTTGTACCACTGTATCTGTGTAATTCGTGTTGGTGTCGAAATGGTAAACTTTTGAAAAATTTTGTTAACTCGTCTTTTTCCGTTGCAGACAAGTTTAACAGATGTGGAGTTGTTACAAGTTTTCTAACAGTAAGAATTACGTGCCAACGAAACATGGACGCCACCCTCTTGTCCTTGTGTTCTAAATGTTGTTTACTAACACCACACTTCGTCGTTGCAATGTACAGTGCAGCTAAAAAAGTAAAATACTTACTTTTACCACTCCAGTCTATGTGTAACAAAATATTTCGTTGTTTTTCCGTCGTACCATTCGTCTGTTTAAAAATATATTTGTTCGTTATCTCCGTCTCCCGTTGTTCCACCTCCTTTAAAGATGGTAAAGACAATGGTTTGCTACTACCCATCTCCTCGTCGACGCGTTTTTGTATCTTACCAACTGCATCGTCTTTGTAAACAGGTCGACCGGACTTAAAAGGGCTGTAACCAAACGCGTTAATTCTTTCCGTTCGAAATTTTAAACAGTGGATAAATTCCATATCCGTGTACTTTGGTGTAAAGAACTGTGTTTTGGAGACATACACAGGAGTACTTTTAATATCCCAAGACATTTTAGACGACGAGTTTTTTAAAGACAGCTTTGTCTGTTTACCACCAGACAACCACATCCGGTCCCATTTTGTTTCCCCTAAATAACTTCTGTATGTGGGGTTGTTTAGAAACTCCCAACTTTTAATATTAATTTTACCCATGTACAAAGTTTCTGTACCTTTAACGATAAATTTAGTCGTATCTGCATTCTCTAACATTTATTAGCATCCGATGTTTTTTTTTGTAAAAACAACCTGGGTGTCGATGACGTCTTTTTTTTTTAACACAGATACCAATATTTTTTTCTCCAACGCGACACGATGACGTCTTTTTGTTTTTGGTAACACCTGGGTGGCAAAGCAGACAAGGCAAAAGTCGATGACGTCTTTTTGTAAAAAAATTAGTAACCAAAATAAATGGCAATGTTTGGAGGTATGGTAGTCGGAGATTTTGTACAAAGTATAACATTTCCAATAGCAGCTTCGATAACGGACTTGTTTACAGGTAAAAGTAAACGGGAGTTAGCAGAGACAAAACGGTATAACGACGCACAAATAAGTTTACAACAAGCACAACTTGTTTTCCAAGAGTACAGAGAGAAGAAGTACGCAGCAGAAGAAAGTTTAAAACAAGCAAAGTTAAAACAAAACCTGGCAATGGTTAAAAAACACGAAACCACTTTAGAAAATTTACAAGCATACGCAGACCAGGAGGAACCGGAATTAAAAGATTTTTACACACCAAGTCCTGGAACAAATGGTGTTGTAAAAGGAATTAATATCGTTGTTTTTACTGTTGTGTGCATTATTTTGTGGCGAATCGTAAAAAAAATTTTCTTTAGTGGAAAACCAATCGCACAAAAAGTCGTCGCACCAGTCGCATCTGTTACAAAACCAGTCGCACAAAATGTCGCACAAAATGTCGCACCAGTCGTCGTACCAATCGTTGTACCTATTCCACAAAATGTCGCACCTGTAACAAAACCGGTCGTAACAAAGTAAAAACAAACTTTTTGTAACAAATTTTGTTACAAAAAACATTACTTTTTTTAACGTCGCAAGAATCTGTACACAAAGAACACACAAACCAAAATGACGATATATTTAATGTACTGGAAAAGGAAACCAAGTCCTTTAAATCCTGCGTTTAAAACGGAACCAAATCCACGGACTGCGTCTGCTGCTAACGGTGCAGTGTCCACAAGTGTATCTGCAGCTGTGTCCACAACATCCACAACACTTTCCGCTATCGTCTCTATACCATCCATACCAACACTGTGTACAAACAATCCACCCACTGTTGCGAGTGCTGCGACCTTTGCGATGGCACCTTTTTTGTTCCATGCCTTTTTAACGAGATTTTTCATTTTTGTTCTGTAATTCTTCTTCTCTAAATTACCAAGTCTTTTGTTATCTAAATAATCCGCACTTTTGTTGTAAAATTTCTTCTCTTCCATGTTTTTTGTAACATTTGCCTTACGTCGTAATCTGTTAATGTCGGATGGGTCTCCCTTTTTTAACATGCGACGCATATTTGGTGTGTACATTTTGTTACGAGCGAGACCACCTCTAATCTGTCTGTTTTTATTCCGATTAAGTTGTCGTCTTTGTAATTTACCCATTTTATTGGTACTTGCCGTTTTTAACAAAAAAAACATTACAAAAGACGTTACCAACAGGGACACAAAGACGTTACCAACAGGGACACAAAGACGTTACCAACAGGGACACAAAGACGTTACCAACAGGGACACAAAGACGTTACCAAAGACGTTACCAACATTACAAACAAAAAAAACATTACAAACAAAAAAAAACATTACCAAAGACGTTACCAAAGACGTTACCAAAGACGTTACCAAAGACGTTACAAAAGTCGAACAGTAAAAAATATGTATCTCGTTAAGAATACATATTTTAAAAAAAAAAGAATGCCCAAGTGTTTATTTAACAAAAAAATCTGCCATTTGTTTTTCTAACGTTAACAGACGTTCTTCTCGTATTTGTAACTCCTGTTCCCATTGTGTTAACCGTTGTTCTCGAATGTAAAGTTTTTGTAATGTTGGTTCGACAGGTTCGTCGTCTTCGTTAACAACGGGATACTCCATCTCTAACTCCGGTTCTGGTAAAACGTCGTCGTCGTCGTTAACAACGGGATACTCCATTTCCAAGTCGTTGTTGTCGTTGTTGTCGTTGTTGTCGTTGTTGTCGTTGTTGTTGTTCGGTGGAACAGAAAACACAGCTGTAAAAACGTTGTCGTCCAGAGGTGTCTCCGTTTTTTTGTTAATCCTTCGTACGAGGTTGCTGTGTGTTAAATCCAAAAACTTAGCAGCATCGTCTATACTGTTAAACACTGTCGTATCTCCGTGTTGGTTTGTTATTTCCACTTGTTTACCTGTCCGTTTACAAAATATTTTGTTAACATATTTGGAAAATTCTTTTGTAATTTTTTGCAAACTGGTTTTTGTCTGTAGTAGCAAATCCTGTTGCTCCTCTGTTAACAGTTCGGCCCTTGTTGTTACGTTATGCGTGTGTCGGATTGTTTTTAATCTTTGCGTTAACGTAAGCCGCTCCTCCTGTGTTATTTTTGTGTGTTTGTCCACAACGTTTAAAATATCTGTTTTTAAAATATTAAACATACCTTTATGTTACGCAAAAAAAAGTACCAATTTTATCGTTTTAATAAATATGTTACAAATGTCCGCAGTTAAAGGCCACATTAAAAAAAGAGGTGTGTGCAACGAACACGCAATACGTAAAAAATTATCCACACCTGTCGAGAAAACCCGAGATTTTTTTCCAAAAAGAAGGATTAAGGTACAGACAGATGTTACAGTTAACGAACATAATTTACACGACAGACAGCAGTGTAGTATCCGAAAAGTTGCCAGACGGATTATACCACAAGGACAGGGTTGTGGTTTACAACACAATGGCTCCGTGTTAACTGGTACGTTGGGTGCACAACCACACTATGGACAGGCATCGTACAAAAGAAAAATTAAACCAGACGTTATTTTTAAAAAACAAAAGGAAGTGGAAGCAAACATAAAAACAGATTTTAAACGTCGCATTAAAGCATCTGTACAACCGGAAAGGAATTTACAGAAACCATTTGTTAACCAATGTTTGGAACATGGGGATGCACCAAAACACGCAGTACATACGAAGACGTTAAAAACAGGTGTCGTCATGTCGCACGCAACTCCAGTTCTTAAACGCAGAATTAATTTACAAATACACAACAACCACGTTAAGGAGACATTAAAAAAAGGTGGATTCCAAACAGCTGGAAACAGTCGAGTTCCGTTACAACACCAGGACCACAGCAGTGTTTTGTTACGCGGAAAACAAAAAGTTAAAATTCCAGGTGGTAGTAAGTTGTACTAAATTTTAAAGAAACTTTTGGTTTACGATAGACACAAACCTATCGTAAAACTTGCGAAGCGGAGTCGAAGACGACCTTTTGCGACGTCTTTTTTTAGATAGCAGATAATAGAACACCAATGGCAACTGTACCACCAACTAGTGTTAACACAAATCCAGTAAGTGGAGTTATTTTTTCTTCCGGTATGCGAAAGTTTTTTGTAAATGGACTTAAAGATCTGTATCGTGTCGCACGTCTTTTACTGTGTTTAGAACTGGATTTAGAACTGTGTTTAGGACTGTGTTTAGAACTGGATTTAGAACTGTGTTTAGGACTGTGTTTAGAACTGGATTTAGAACTGTGTTTGGGACTGGTTTTGGGACTGGTTGTTTTTGGTTTCGTACATGTGTCTGCGTTGGTACACGACCTGGTACTTGTGGACCGTATTGTTGGTCGACTTCTTCCAGGACTTGTGTTTTTAGGACTTAACGATCTTAAACGTTCTTTAAATTTTTTAGGACTTAAAGATCGCAACCTGTTTTGCACACTTTCTTTAACGACTTTAAATTTTTTAGGACTTAGAGATCGCAACCTGTTCTGTACACTTTCTTTAACGACTTTAAATTTTTTGGGACTTAAACGTTCCTTAACTTTTGTTATTTTTTCGTTAACAACAAATTTTTTAGGACTTAACGATCGCAACCTGTTTTTAACAACAGTTAATTTTTGTTTAACAGGACTTGCAAATTTTTTAGGACTTAACGATCTTAAACGTTCCTTAACTTTTGTTAATTTTTCGTTAGCGATGTCTGTAATTTTTTTTGCAAGTAAGTGTTTGTTGCTTTTGTTCCATTTTTTAGACCAAGCACCTGGTATTCCTTTAACAGATGCGGTGGTTCTTAGATTAGACAAAGTTTGGGTTTCCATTTATTTTGTAAAAAAATTAGTAGTTTTTGGTAAACAAAGTCCAGTTAGGTTTGTAATTTGTTACAGTTAGTTGGTAAACAAAGTCCAGTTAGTTCTGTAACAAAGTCCAGTTAGTTGTTAAACAAAGTCCAGTTAGTTCTGTAAACAAATGTAACTAGTTGTTAAACAAAGTCCAGTTAGTTTTGTAACTAGTTGTTAAACAAATTACAGTTAGTTCTGTAACAAAGTCCAGTTAGTTGTGTAACAAAGTGTAAACAAAGTGTAAACATAGTGTAAACATGTTAAAAAACAAGCTACCATGTCCCTCATACACGGTAGTTGGTAAACAAAAACAAGCTACCATGTCCCTCATACACGGTAGTTGGTAAACAAAAACAAGCTACCATGTCCCTCATACACGGTAGTTGGTAAACAAAAACAAGCTACCATGTCCCTCATACACGGTAGTTGGTAAACAAATGTAAACAAAAACAAACAAATGTAAACAAATGTAAACAAATGTAAACAAATGTAAACAAAAACAAATATAAATGTACCAAGTACTATCTTTCGACATCGGTGTTAAAAATTTCTGTTACTGTTTGGAAATGTATCCAGATTTACAAACACCAATAGAAACAGGTGTAACCGTTAAATTACAAAACACAAAACTCTCGGACAAATTTTGCAGACAAACGTTCGACAACGTTACAAAAATTTTAGAAGAGCTGGCACCTTGTCTGGAACCATTACAAAACACAACAGTTTTAATAGAGAAACAAATGCCTCGAAACATAGCAGCCATTAAGCTCGCACAGTTTGTATGGACATGGTTTTACATTAAGTATCCAGACGTCGTCGTCGTCGAGTACCCTAGTTGTAACAAAACAAAAGTATTTGGACAAAAATTTACGAGTTACTACAAAAGAAAAAAATGGGCTGTTATGTTTACGAAACAAATTATGGAAACACGTAACGACATAGAGACGCTGGAGTTGTTGTCCCACGGAAAAACGGACGACATGGCGGACTGCGTGTTAATGTGTGTCTCTTACGTTAAGAAAAATTTTTGTTAACGAAAACAAGTTACAAAACAAAATAAAGTGTTTTGTAATTTTAAAGATTTTTTTTTGTATTGTGTAAAAAGACGTCTTACTCGTTAATTAAAGACAACCCAGCGAGATCTTTTTTACCTGTTACACCTGCGACAAGATCCTCGACGTTGTGTAACGTTTTTTCGAAATCTTTTGTATCTTCGGTTTTAAGTTTTTCGACAACGGTTTTGTAATGTTTCCAAACAGTTTTTGCTTTTGTTTTTGTCTTCTCTGTTTTAGACTTTGCAACGGATATTCCACCAACGACAACACCAACGACTTCTGGAAGGAGAAATGGACTTAGTGCTAAAAAACTTACTGCGACGCTGGCACCGGTGGATAGAAACATTAATAAGTAAAGTAGTCGTCCTCTTAACTTACCTTTTTTGTACTGTTTAAAATTTGTCTTAACTTTACCACAGTAATGTTTTAAAAGTTCTTTTCGGACATCGTTCGTTAACATTTTATTTTGTTTTTACAAAAGTTACAAAACGCATAAAAGTGTTTTGTAATTTTTTTTTAAAGTTATTTGTTAATGCTTGCAAGTAACGCATCTATTTTTTTTCCGTTTTTAATATTTTGTTTTGTTGCTTCTAAAAGGGGTTTACTTGGATGCATTGCGTTTACCCTACATCCAAAAAACTTTTCCTTATTTTTTAACACCTGTTTTGTTTCCTCGTGTGTGCGGTTGTATGCATACAGTCTTTTAACACCATAAAACCTGTCCATACGGTGGTCCTTCTTCTCCTGTAATTTTTGTCGTAATTTTTGTCGTAACTCTTGTCGTTCCATTGTAAAGTTTTGTTTTTGTTTTTAAAATATTTTTTTTTAAACGATTTGGTAATTACAAAATACTTTTATGCATTTTGTAATTTTTTTTTGGTTTTAAGTCGTCTTCGACTCCGCTTTGCAAAGTTTTTTCTTAATTTTTTTTGCGTCTTGTATTTGTTTTCGCAAACGGTTACAGTAACGCAGGTGTTGTTGTTTTACTGTTTTTGGTTTTTGGTTTTCCATTGTAAAGTTTTGTTTTGTAATTTTACTGTGTAACAACTAACTCGTTTTTTTTTGGAACGAAAATGGAATACGGGATTGTTTAAACTTTCTGGAAGCCATCGCACCCGTGTTAACACCGGCGTTGGCAAACGCGTTAGAAGGAGTGTTTAAATATATTGTGGCTTACGACCACCAACATTCCAGTCGTGGTAAAAAACTCGTGTGCACTGTGTGGAAAAATTTACAGTTAAGCCATTACGAAATTTACACGAGTAGTAAACGCTTACAGGACCAACGAGGTTCGAAAAAATTTCCATACAGAGGATGGACTGTCTCTGCAGGTTTAGTCTCCAAACTTGTTAAAGACAAAAAGAGATCCACAACATTAATTGGGGATGGTTACGAAGGATCTTTGTGTATTGTACCATTGTAAAAGTTGTAAAAGTTTGTAATTTTAACGGAGTCGAAAGACGACAAAAAAAAATTACAAATTTAAAAAGTTTTTGTTGTGTGTTTACAAAGATAGATTATATGGGACTGTTTTCCAGCCCCTTGTTTGTATACACGAAAGAGAAAATATTAACATACACGAAAACATTGTCTTTGTAATTTTTAAAAAATGTTTTTAACGAAGTGCTTTCTGTGTTTACAAAAGTTTGTAATTTTTAAAAACAAGTGTTGTGTGTTTACAAAAAAACAAGTGTTGTGTGTTTACAAAAGTTTGTAATTTTTAAAAACAAGTGTTGTGTGTTTACAAAAAAACAAGTGCTTTCTGTGCTTTCTGTGTTTACAAAAGTGCTTTCTGTGTTTACAAAAGTTTGTGTTAACGTTAACGAAGTGCTTTCTGTGTTTGTAATTTTTAAAAACAAGTGCTTTCTGTGTTTACAAAAGTTTGTAATTTTTAAAACAAGTGCTTTCTGTGTTTACAAAAGTTTGTAATTTTTAAAACAAGTGCTTTCTGTTTTTACAGAAGTGCTTTCTGTGTTTACAAAAGACTTGTTTGTTTACACAAGTGCTTTTTGTGTTTACAAAAGTTTGTAATTTTTAAAAACAAGTGTTGTGTGTTTAACGAAGTGTTGTGTTTTTACAAAAGACGTACGTGTTTTTTTAAATGTTAACATACACGAAAACAAATTACAAAAGACTTGTTTGTTTTTTGTAATTTTAAAATATTTTTTTTTAAAAAGTTTTTAATTTTTTTTTAATATTTTTTAACGAAGTGTTAACGAAGTGTACAAAAGTGTTAACGAAGTTTTTACAAAAGTGTTAACGAAGTTTTTACAACCCGGTGTTAACAATTTCTGCTGTGTTAACAAGTGTTTTGTACATCTTTCCAGCTTTAGAAAGTTTACACACAACACCATCCAACGACAGACATAACACATCTGCTGGTCCACTAGCATGTTTAACACACACAGACATACAAAT
The DNA here is from genome assembly GCA_035771165.1 of Paragorgia papillata. Taxonomy (NCBI): domain Eukaryota; kingdom Metazoa; phylum Cnidaria; class Anthozoa; order Scleralcyonacea; family Coralliidae; genus Paragorgia; species Paragorgia papillata. The sequence goes on from JAWNZC010000229.1 coordinate 3,590,805, forward strand.
TTCTTTTTCTGTTATTTTTTTAACTGGAATTATTTTTAGTGGAATTAAGTACCACCACTGGTTACCATGGAAGACAACTCCTTCGACATACTTGCGTCTGGTAACAACATTTGTTTTTGTTTTACCAATACGAATTCCACAACCAACAGTAAGTGTTTGTTCCGCAATGTGTTTTCCAGCAAGAAAATGGTCGTTACCAACCACCAACACAAGGTTGTCTTTGTTATGCCACTTAATTGTGTACATAGAATCTGGATACACAACCATGTTTTGTGGTAACGAAATAAAACTTTTAATTTCTGTAAATGTAACACGACAGTTTTCTAGTGTTTCTGGAAGCAGTTGTGTTGTTGGTTTTAATCCTTTTGCTTCTTTCGTTGTGTTTACAGATTGTTGTTCTAAAAGTTTTTGGTTTGTAACGTAATCTTTGTTTGGTACGATTCTACCAATGTCCACAAGTGCGTATGGATGCTTACTGTATAATCCACTTCCAGTCCTCGTTATTTGTAAATTTTTGTGTAACAATGTTTTTCTGTCTACACGGTTGTACATGCTGTTTAAAACAGATTGTGTTCGTTTGTTACCCCACACAGCAAAGACGTCATCGTTATGTCGTATCGCAATTATATCTTTTAACTCCTTTTTGTTGTAGTAGTCTGTTACTTGCTTAGTACCAATAACTTCGTACTGTTGTCCAAGTTTTAAAGACATTAAAGACTTTGCTCTTCCAGCAAGTGTGGAGTTAACAAGTTTTAAGTGGTTTTTCTGTAATATTGCTTTGTTTACTTCTTCTAAGTTACTTTGTGCAACGCTGTCGACGATACCAGTTACTATTTTTAACGCTTGGCTTACACTAGACTCTAAAATCTCGCGTGTCGTAAGTTTTGCACGTTTTTCATTAATAACTGGTTTATTCCGTGGACGATGTTCGTCTGGTGTGTACAAAGAGTAGAATTCCCAAAACACTTTAGACTTCTGTGTTGCTTTTGTATTAGACACAAATGGTGTGCATGTTGGTTGCGACGTAAAACCAGATGCAAGTGTGTCTTCGTGTAAAAATTCTGGACAGTGGGAGTAGACACTTTTCGCATCCACGATACGTGTTTTGTGGTGGTCGTCTTTTCCAGTAAAAACTTTTTGTATACTTGTGTACTCGATGTCCATTTTTAAACAGGTTAACTGTTCCTGTCCAGGGTTTTTAGATGTTTTTGTAATTTTTTCTTGTGTTACAGTTTGTGTGGATTTGTAAGAAATTACATCTATGGGCAACGACGGATCTAACGTTAAGTTACCAAGTACCCATGCCATTCTACACTCCATTCTGTTAACAGGGACACCAGATGTCTTTTTTGTGTGTTCGTTAAAGTTGTAAACAACAACACCAGTATCCTCGTCCTTGTTGTGGATAACAAGTGTGTGTTTAAAAACTTCTGTTAACGCACGCCACTTACATTTGTGCGGTGTGTCCCAAATAAGATTTGGAGGGAAGAAGTGGTGCATGTTGTTAACGAATTTTTTAAAACTTTTAAACAACGATGTTAAGTTAAATTCTTCTCCACAGTAAAGGGTTGCTTCTAATCGCGTTAACCCACGTTTGGTACTCGAATCTCGCGCACTCGAAAGACGTGTTTCTTTCTGTGTGCACCAGTTTTTCCAGTGGTTACCAACTGCATCCTGCACACCTTTCGACTCCAGCATTTGTACCATTTTGTCATAAATTTTAGGTCGTAACTTACACCCGTCGAGTTCTTGTAACCAGGTAACACAGTTTCCACCAACAAAATTAATGTTGTCCAGTACGATAACCGTTTTCGATGTTACCATGTTCTCCCTCGAAATCCATCCCACAGTTGTTAAGAAGATGGTCGATAACGTCATCGCGTTTAAAAGATCCTGCGTAATCTATTGTAAAATCCACATCTTCCAGTTCTATGTTAAGTTTTTTACGACTTTTAACATTTTTTAAAACTGTTAACACTTTTTCGAGTGGTTCGTTACAGGAGCCTATTTTAAATACAACATTTTTGTATGGTAACGTTTGTCCAGGACGTTGGAACAAACCATTCCCTGTCTCCTGTGTTGTGGATTCGCGACGTATTTTAACGTCGTGTGTCTGTAATCCTTGTTTTAAAACATATCTTCTTAAAACCTGGTTACAAGCACCAAGTGTTGCGTGTTTAACGTCTTTTTCGAGATCTTCTAGTGCAACACGAAACGACATTAAAAAGCCATCGCAAAACAACTCCGATATTTGTTTTAGTGGAATGTTGTTCTGTTTACCGTATTTGTTGTAATTTAACTCGCCAGTAATGTTTTTACTGTTTTCTGCGATAATGGCTTCCATTGCGTGTTTGTGTATGTATTTAACTTCGTAGTCGAGTAAGTTGGAAAACTCCATTGTTATGTTTTCTGTGTTCGTTGGTCCAAGAACGACGGATGGTATGGTTGTTGCTTTGGATTCTGTTTCGAAAGTGTAGGCTTCGTCGCCTGTAATTTCGAGAAGTGTGTCCAGACCATTGTCGTGGTTAACTTCGTCAATTATACTTAAAATATCTTTATAAAAGTTCATATTTCTTTATTATAGTGTGTTTTGTAGTAATCGTGCACCTAAACACTCGTTTCCTTTAAAAACTTTTGTTTTTAAACAAAAAAAGACGTCATCGACACCTCTTTACCACCCAGGTTGCCACCCGGTGTTACCAACAAACCCAAAACAAAAAAGACGTCATCGACACCTCTTTACCACCCAGGTTGCCACCCGGTGTTACCAACAAACCCAAAACAAAAAAGACGTCATCGACACCTCTTTACCACCCAGGTTGCCACCCGGTGTTACCAACAAACCCAAAACAAAAAAGACGTCATCGACACCTCTTTACCACCCAGGTTGCCACCCGGTGTTACCAACAAACCCAAAACAAAAAAGACGTACTGTACTGTACTGTACTGTAAAAAAAAAATATTGGTTTGTAAAAAAGACGTCATCGACAAAAAAATATTGGTTTGTAAAAATCTGCAAAAAAAAATTTGTATGGTTTTTATTAAAACCATTTCCATAGGCGTTTTTAGGTTGCACGATTCCTGCAAAAATGTAGTAATCGCGCAGCCAAATGGCCTTTTTTTACTCTTTTGAAAGCTGTTTTAGTTGTCTCTGGGGGTGTTGTGGGTGGGTTAACATGCTGGAAAGTTTTTAATGACAATGTGGATGTAGGGAAAATATTTTCAAGCTCAGCAGAGTCGAAAAATGAAAAGATTTCAGATACTGGGTTATAAGAAAATGTGGAAATTAAAGAAAAAAATTATAACAATCATTTGTTATAACTTTTGGAGATGATCAAATTTTTAGGAGATTTGAGATTGTCAGTTTTTGTCAAATTTTTAGGAGATTGGGATTGTCAGCCATCTTGAAACTTTTTTGAAACTTGGGATTGTCAGACATCTTGAAACTTTTTTGAAACTTGGTATTGTCAGACATCTTGAAACTTTTTTGAAACTTGGTATTGTCAGTTTTTGGAAAACTTTGGAAAACAGGAGTTGTCAGCCATCTTGAAATTCTTAAAAAACAGGAGTTGTCAGTCATCTTGAAATTCTTAAAAAACCAGAAGTTGGCAGCCATCTTGAAATTCTTAAAAAACAGGAGTTGTCAGCCATCTTAAAATTCTTAAAAAAACAGGAGTTGTCAGCCTTTTCGAAAACTTTGGAAAACAAAAACAAAAACAAAATGGCCGCCATCCCTAACTGACCCCAGTTCTCTCTTATGTTTTTGGGGGTAAAAGAACGAGCAAAACACTCAAAATTTTTTTGGAAAAAAAACAAAACAAAATGGCCGCCATCCCTAACTGACCCCAGTTCTCTCTTGTGTTTTTGGGGGTAAAAGAAATGTTAGCCTGTTTTAAAGAGAAAATGTTGATTTTTAAGTGTATTTTAATGGAAAACCTGGTTAATATTTATCAAAATCAGGGGTTAAAAGAACGAGCAAAACACTCAAATTTTTTTTGGCAAAAAACAAAACAAAATGGCGGCTTTTTGCAAAACTGACCCCAGCTCTCTCTTTCTTGTACTACTTGCATGAATTGCCACTTTGCTCAAATACAACGAATACATAGACAGCAAACAAGGAGAATGTATTTCTCTAATTTCGTGGCACTTATGTTTCACATAACGAGTTTTTTTTGTCAGGTCCTTCAATCCACCGTGAAACGTTTTTGAAAGACTTTCATCGAAAATAATGAAATTATCTTGGATAATTATATTACATTTTCTAAGCAATCTATGCTCACCAGCCCGCAGACCAAAAATTTTCCCGTTATAAAAATAAATCGTACAAAGTAACGACTCAGCTGTTGCGGCTCCTAATAGTCCTTTCTCCCAGAGTAGAGTCTCCTCTTTGGCTGTAATTTCTTTGCGATCCTCTTTCTTCGATGCTACCGCGATGCCACTTTTTGTCGCATTCTTCATCTCTGCATCTAATGTTTTACGAAATAAAGCAAACCTGAAATCCAAGCAACAATTAACATTCAATAACTTTACCCACGTTCTGGTTGCCCCGTCCTCAACAGCGTGACGTTTATTCAAAGTCACCTATTGATTAACAAGAAATTCACAAATTATTCAATCCCTACCTACTCACCTTCTCTCGCCTTTCGCCAAAATATTGACTCCATTCTCTCCATTTAAACAGTAAATGGCGATTGATTCCACATATCAGCAAGTACAAACTTTTCGACGGGTACCATTCGCCAGTCTCTTGTATTGCTCTCTTGTTCGAGCGAGTCGACTGCCTTACTTCAAAAACCTTTAATGCCCATTTGGTATTATAGACAGTGTTTTTCGGTGTTGCTTCTTGCAAGTAAACACTTTTCTTCTTCTGCAGTTTTTGCCGCACGAAAACGTTGCATTGACATCTTTACTGCAACCACGTTAACTTTGAAATGCAATAAACGAGTGCATAACTTGTAAATTCAAATTAGACCATCGCTAGAATACCAAGGGGAATATAACTCTCTACATACGTAATTATTCATTATAGTACTATTGTGAACTGTCGTTCATCAATAATCCATTATTAATTTCACAAGTAAGATAAAATACTCGCGGCCGATCTGTATGGGCATTAACAATGCCCATTAACATTGCCCATTACATTATTAAATGCCCATACAGATCGGCCGCTCGTATTTTATCTATTACAAAGATTCCTGCTGCTCAATAGACGATGTCTTTGTGTAGTGTTTACTGTTTGTCATGTTTGATTGTTCTACAAACAGAAAGCACACAAGCTGTGCTGATTTCTAGAGTTAAAAATCGATCCAAAATATCTTGCTCAATTTAACATTACATTAAGTTACATTTCTAAATATGATTGGTGAGATTAAAGACAAGTTTTTTCTAGCGTTAAAAATCAACGTAGATTCCAATCATGTATATTGGCGTGACGTGGCGTCGCATACGACTCTGCATAGCCCAAGAGTTAAGTTCTCAAAATTAGCTTTAACTGAAAATCGTTTAGAAGAACTATTTTAACAGCAAAACATATACATGTGTAGCAAATTTAGTAAACAAATGCATTGTTTAATTACTGTTGGTAAAATTGATTGAATACAACAATGACTATCAGAATATAACACAATGTTATATGCATGCACTACGTCTATAAAGTATCCTGTTTGAATATAGTATATGAAAGTCTAATCCTTTTACAGTTAAATCATAGCACATAAACACATTATTTAATCAGTTTTGCTAAAATTGATTAAAAACAAAAATAACCGATCAGATAAGACCACAATGTTATATACTCCTTCTATAGAATGTACTATAGTATGTAAGTCTAGTCCTTTTACAGCAGTCAAGAAAGCAAAGGCCCAAAAAATGCTTTTGAAAGCTCGGTTTCTTCATATCCATGAAGAAAGTCGTAAGCGGCTGCGAGAAACTCTTCACGACTTATCGTACCATCCCCATCGGAATCAATTGCGTTAAAGGATCGGAGGACCTCTGTTTCTGAAATTCTTGGGCCGATTATCTTGAAGTATACTTTGAACTCTTCTACGGAGATGTGTCCATCTTTATTCGTATCGATGGCATCGAATAACGGATTATGGCTGTTGTTAAATTTCTCCTTTTTTCTTTCAGGTGTCATAGACAGAAATTCTTCACTGGCATGCTTCGCTATTTCCTCTATTTTTTTTCTTATTCCTGGTTTTAAACCAAAGACATCAGCCACATCCATAAGCGCCTTGCGAGATGACTCAGCTTGCTCTTTAGTAATTTTGCCGTACTCTGCCAGCTTATCAGCCATGAGCTCATAATCCTCACGAGATATGTAGCCATCTTTGTTCACATCCAATCTTATCATACGGGTTCTCATTTTTCGCAAGTGATAAGCTTTCTGTTTTTCTGTTACACTTTGCATGTTGACCAACTCTCGCACAAAATATCTATCGCGTACTTGGCTGTAGTAATGCCAAAGTATGACCATGAGTATAGGTCTATATATATAATTGTGAAATTCATGAATAATTCATGAGGTTAAGAACGAATCCTAACGCGGCATTCAAGTCACATGACTAACATAATAAATCTCAATAAAGGTCGAGTATCTAAAAGCATGGGGAGGGCTTGAAAAGTAACAGGGAAAACATGGGGTTAGTGAATAGAATTAAAAGAACAATGATGTAGTTTTCGAGCTAATTAATTCATTAACTTTCATACAGATTTCTTACTGAGCTAATTAATTCATTAACTTTGATACAGATTTCACACTCAAACCTCCCGCGACTGCAAGAAAATATTACACACTTACAACAATTTAAACCAAATATCTAGCAAGCAAGAGTTACTTCTTCACGACAAACTTAATCTTACAGTTGTTAAACACTGGATTTGTCCAAAATTGATTCATGCCACAATCAGTCTGGCGATCACGTTCAGGTATAACAATATTGCCTACTACATCATCCCGTATGGTTTCGCCAAATAAACTATCAACCAGGTTCTCAGGTTCAGGTATAGGAATATTGGCTAGCACATCATCTGATATGGTGTCGCCAAATAAAATATCAGCCAGGTTCTCAAGTTCAGGTATAGGAATATTGGCTAGTACATCATCTGGTATCGTTTCCTCAAATAAATCACTAATCGGCAAGTCCTTCTTCTGACGAGTATCAATGCTTGGCCCTAAAACTTCACTCACCATATCGAGCTGATTTGTACTCGCCTTCTGATAGGAAAAGAGGGCATTCGATCTGTGGCCTGTCCGTTCGCGTGCCAGCTTCTCCTCGACTGAATTCTGGAATAATCTGCTGGCACATGTTATCCGCAAACTATGAGCCGTTTTTCTTTCCAAACCAGCCTTTTGGCACAACTCCGGTAAAATCTTGTTTAAAGTGCATACACCTATTGCACTATTTTCGTATGCAAGCTTCCCACTCCTATGTGGTCGTAAATAGAAACTAGTAATTGATTTTGCATGAATTGCCACTTTGCTCAAATACAACGAATACATAGACAGCAAACAAGGAGAATGTATTTCTCTAATTTCGTGGCACTTATGTTTCACATAACGAGGTTTTTTTGTCAAGTCCTTCAATCCACCGTGAAACGTTTTTGAAAGACTTTCATCGAAAATAATGAAATTATCTTGGATAATTATATTACATTTTCTAAGCAATCTATGCTCACCAGCCCGCAGACCAAAAATTTTCCCGTTATAAAAATAAATCGTACAAAGTAACGACTCAGCTGTTGCGGCTCCTAATAGTCCTTTCTCCCAGAGTAGAGTCTCCTCTTCGGCTGTAATTTCTTTGCGATCCTCTTTCTTCGATGCTACCGCGATGCCACTTTTTGTCGCATTCTTCATCTCTGCATCTAATGTTTTACGAAATAAAGCAAACCTGAAATCCAAGCAACAATTAACATTCAATAACTTTACCCACGTTCTGGTTGCCCCGTCCTCAACAGCGTGACGTTTATTCAAAGTCACCTATTGATTAACAAGAAATTCACAAATTATTCAATCCCTACCTACTCACCTTCTCTCGCCTTTCGCCAAAATATTGACTCCATTCTCTCCATTTAAGTCCAGTAAATGGCGATTGATTCCACATATCAGCAAGTACAAACTTTTCGACGGGTACCATTCGCCAGTCTCTTGTATTGCTCTCTTGTTCGAGCGAGTCGACTGCCATACTTCAAAAACCTTTAATGCCCATTTGGTATTATAGACAGTGTTTTTAGGTGTTGCTTCTTGTAGACGGCCGGCCAAGGCTTCAAAATATTACTTTTGATGGCATTTTTTTGTTACAAGCAGGCAACCATGCCAAATCGTATCGGATAGTGCATACTTTGAAGGTGAGGGGGGTTGCCATCTGTAATTATTGATTTATATACTAAAATATAGAGCTTTTTTAAAGTACAATGTGATGGATGGGATATCTGTAAAGAGCCGTCTAATAACGTTTGTGTTTTATTTGAATTGCTAAATTCAGAATGCATCCAATCAGCGTGCGTGAAGTTTTGATTATTCTAATTCGCATAACTCACAATGATAAACAAACAAGAAACATGGCGCAAATTCACCTAAATATAACACTTCGAAGAACAGCCATAACAAGCAGCCAACTTTTTGTTACAAGTAGGCAACCACCATGGAAATGTAGCTTATAGACATTGGTCAAGATGACTAGACCGATTGCCTTTCGTGTATCACAAGATAGCACTGTTGAACCGCCAGAACCGGTGAGTTAAATGTCTAAGGAACAATATAAGTAACACTACACTGTAGTATAAAAGCTCAGCTTTATAACAGTAGATGCATGGCGGTATCGGCAAATTATCAAAATAAAACGAGGTAATTTACGAATATGAGACTTTCCTGTAGCTGCCAGATCCAATAAAATTTCTGATTCTTTGCAAGCTTATGTTGTTGTAGCTTTTCTTCGAAGTGTTATATTTAGGTGTATTTACGCCATATTTCTTGTTTGTTTATCATTGTGAGTTATGCGAATTAGGTTAATCATAACTTCACGCACGCTGATTGGATGCATTCTGAAGTGAGCCATTCAAAACAGAACACCAACGTAGTTTGCATGACTCCACAGAAATCCCATCCATTCCAATGTGTTTTTAAAAAACCATAAATTTTAGTATATAAATTCAAAATTACGGCTGGCAACTCCACTCACGTTCAAAGTATATACTATCCGATACGATCTGGCATGGTTGCCTGCTTGTAACAAAAAATGCCATCAACGGTGTTTTTGAGACACTTTTATCGAGGTTGGCCGGTCGTCTATTGCAAGTAAACACTTTTCTTCTTCTGCAGTTTTTGCCGCACGAAAACGTTGCATTGACATCTTTACTGCAACCACGTTAACTTTGAAATGCAATAAACGAGTGCATAACTTGTAAATTCAAATTAGACCATCGCTAGAATACCAAGGGGAATATAACTCTCTACATACGTAATTATTCATTATAGTACTATTGTGAACTGTCGTTCATCAATAATCCATTATTAATTTCACAAGTAAGATAAAATACTCGCGGCCGATCTGTATGGGCATTAACAATGCCCATTAACAATGCCCATTACATTATTAAATGCCCATACAGATCGGCCGCTCGTATTTTATCTATTACAAAGATTCCTGCTGCTCAATAGACGATGTCTTTGTGTAGTGTTTACTGTTTGTCATGTTTGATTGTTCTACAAACAGAAAGCACACAAGCTGTGCTGATTTCTAGATTTAAAAATCGATCCAAAATATCTTGCTCAATTTAACGTTACATTAAGTTACATTTCTAAATATGATTGGTGAGATTAAAGACAAGTTTTTTCTAGCGTTAAAAATCAACGTAGATTCCAATCATGTATATTGGCGTGACGTGGAGTCGCATACGACTCTGCATAGCCCAAGAGTTAAGTTCTCAAAATTAGCTTTAACTGAAAATCGTTTAGAAGAACTATTTTAACAGCAAAACATAATATACATGTGTAGCAAATTTAGTAAACAAATGCATTGTTTAATTACTGTTGGTAAAATTGATTGAATACAACAATGACTATCAGAATATAACACAATGTTATATGCATGCACTACGTCTATAAAGTATCCTGTTTGAATATAGTATATGAAAGTCTAATCCTTTTACAGTTAAATCATAGCACATAAACACATTATTTAATCAGTTTTGCTAAAATTGATTAAAAACAAAAATAACCGATCAGATAAGACCACAATGTTATATACTCCTTCTATAGAATGTACTATAGTATGTAAGTCTAGTCCTTTTACAGCAGTCAAGAAAGCAAAGGCCCAAAAAATGCTTTTGAAAGCTCGGTTTCTTCATATCCATGAAGAAAGTCGTAAGCGGCTGCGAGAAACTCTTCACGACTTATCGTACCATCCCCATCGGAATCAATTGCGTTAAAGGATTGGAGGACCTCTGCTTCTGAAATTCTTGGGCCGATTATCTTGAAGTATACTTTGAACTCTTCTACGGAGATGTGTCCATCTTTATTCGTATCGATGGCATCGAATAACGGATTATGGCTGTTGTTAAATTTCTCCTTTTTTCTTTCAGGTGTCATAGACAGGAATTCTTCACTGGCATGCTTCGCTATTTCCTCTATTTTTTTTCTTATTCCTGGTTTTAAACCAAAGACATCAGCCACATCCATAAGCGCCTTGCGAGATGACTCAGCTTGCTCTTTAGTAATTTTGCCGTACTCTGCCAGCTTATCAGCCATGAGCTCATAATCCTCACGAGATATGTAGCCATCTTTGTTCACATCCAATCTTATCATACGGGTTCTCATTTTTCGCAAATGATAAGCTTTCTGTTTTTCTGTTACACTTTGCATGTTGATCAACTCTCGCACAAAATATCTATCGCGTACTTGGCTGTAGTAATGCCAAAGTATGACCATGAGTATAGGTCTATATATATAATTGTGAAATTCATGAATAATTCATGAGGTTAAGAACAAATCCTAACGCGGCATTCAAGTCACATGACTAACATAATAAATCTCAATAAAGGTCGAGTATCTAAAAGCATGGGGAGGGCTTGAAAAGTAACAGGGAAAACATGGGGTTAGTGAATAGAATTAAAAGAACAATGATGTAGTTTTCGAGCTAATTAATTCATTAACTTTCATACAGATTTCTTACTGAGCTAATTAATTCATTAACTTTGATACAGATTTCACACTCAAACCTCCCGCGACTGCAAGAAAATATTACACACTTACAACAATTTAAACCAAATATCTAGCAAGCAAGAGTTACTTCTTCACAACAAACTTAATCTTACAGTTGTTAAACACTGGATTTGTCCAAAATTGATTGATGCCACAATCAGTCTGGCGATCACGTTCAGGTATAACAATATTGCCTACTACATCATCCCGTATGGTTTCGCCAAATAAACTATCAACCAGGTTCTCAGGTTCAGGTATAGGAATATTGGCTAGTACATCATCTGGTATCGTTTCCTCAAATAAATCACTAATCGGCAAGTCCTTCTTCTGACGAGTATCAATGCTTGGCCCTAAAACGTCACTCACCATATCGAGCTGATTTGTACTCGCCTTCTGATAGGAAAAGAGGGCATTCGATCTGTGGCCTGTCCGTTCGCGTGCCAGCTTCTCCTCGACTGAATTCTGGAATAATCTGCTGTCACATGTTATCCGCAAACTATGAGCCGTTTTTCTTTCCAAACCAGCCTTTTGGCACAACTCCGGTAAAATCTTGTTTAAAGTGCATACACCTATTGCACTATTTTCGTATGCAAGCTTCCCACTCCTATGTGGTCGTAAATAGAAACTAGTAATTGATTTTGCATGAATTGCCACTTTGCTCAAATACAACGAATACATAGACAGCAAACAAGGAGAATGTATTTCTCTAATTTCGTGGCACTTATGTTTCACATAACGAGGTTTTTTTGTCAGGTCCTTCAATCCACCGTGAAACGTTTTTGAAAGACTTTCATCGAAAATAATGAAATTATCTTGGATAATTATATTACATTTTCTAAGCAATCTATGCTCAGCAGCCCGCAGACCAAAAATTTTCCCGTTATAAAAATAAATCGTACAAAGTAACGACTCAGCTGTTGCGGCTCCTAATAGTCCTTTCTCCCAGAGTAGAGTCTCCTCTTCGGCTGTAATTTCTTTGCGATCCTCTTTCTTCGATGCTACCGCGATGCCACTTTTTGTCACATTCTTCATCTCTGCATCTAATGTTTTACGAAATAAAGCAAACCTGAAATCCAAGCAACAATTAACATTCAATAACTTTACCCACGTTCTGGTTGCCCCGTCCTCAACAGCGTGACGTTTATTCAAAGTCACCTATTGATTAACAAGAAATTCACAAATTATTCAATCCCTACCTACTCACCTTCTCTCGCCTTTCGCCAAAATATTGACTCCATTCTCTCCATTTAAGTCCAGTAAATGGCGATTGATTCCACATATCAGCAAGTACAAACTTTTCGACGGGTACCATTCGCCAGTCTCTTGTATTGCTCTCTTGTTCGAGCGAGTCGACTGCCATACTTCAAAAACCTTTAATGCCCATTTGGTATTATAGACAGTGTTTTTAGGTGTTGCTTCTTGTAGACGGCCGGCCAAGGCTTCAAAATATTACTTTTGATGGCATTTTTTTGTTACAAGCAGGCAACCATGCCAAATCGTATCGATAGTGCATACTTTGAAGGTGAGGGGGGTTGCCATCTGTAATTATTGATTTATATACTAAAATATAGAGCTTTTTTAAAGTACAATGTGATGGATGGGATATCTGTAAAGAGCCGTCTAATAACGTTTGTGTTTTATTTGAATTGCTAAATTCAGAATGCATCCAATCAGCGTGCGTGAAGTTTTGATTATTCTAATTCGCACAACTCACAATGATAAACAAACAAGAAACATGGCGCAAATTCACCTAAATATAACACTTCGAAGAACAGCCATAACAAGCAGCCAACTTTTTGTTACAAGTAGGCAACCACCATGGAAATGTAGCTTATAGACATTGATCAAGATGACTAGACCGATTGCCTTTCGTGTATCACAAGATAGCACTGTTGAACCGCCAGAACCGGTGAGTTAAATGTCTAAGGAACAATATAAGTAACACTACACTGTAGTATAAAAGCTCAGCTTTATAACAGTAGATGCATGGCGGTATCGGCAAATTATCAAAATAAAACGAGGTAATTTACGAATATGAGACTTTCCTGTAGCTGCCAGATCCAATAAATTTCTGATTCTTTGCAAGCTTATGTTGTTGTAGCTTTTCTTCGAAGTGTTATATTTAGGTGTATTTACGCCATATTTCTTGTTTGTTTATCATTGTGAGTTATGCGAATTAGGTTAATCATAACTTCACGCACGCTGATTGGATGCATTCTGAAGTGAGCCATTCAAAACAGAACACCAACGTAGTTTGCATGACTCCACAGAAATCCCATCCATTCCAATGTGTTTTTAAAAAAACATAAATTTTAGTATATAAATTCAAAATTACGGCTGGCAACCCCACTCACGTTCAAAGTATATACTATCCGATACGATCTGGCATGGTTGCCTGCTTGTAACAAAAAATGCCATCAACGGTGTTTTTGAGACACTTTTATCGAGGTTGGCCGGTCGTCTATTGCAAGTAAACACTTTTCTTCTTCTGCAGTTTTTGCCGCACGAAAACGTTTCATTGACATCTTTACTGCAACCACGTTAACTTTGAAATGCAATAAACGAGTGCATAACTTGTAAATTCAAATTAGACCATCGCTAGAATACCAAGGGGAATATAACTCTCTACATACGTAATTATTCATTATAGTACTATTGTGAACTGTCGTTCATCAATAATCCATTATTAATTTCACAAGTAAGATAAAATACTCGCGGCCGATCTGTATGGGCATTAACAATGCCCATTAACAATGCCCATTACATTATTAAATGCCCATACAGATCGGCCGCTCGTATTTTATCTATTACAAAGATTCCTGCTGCTCAATAGACGATGTCTTTGTGTAGTGTTTACTGTTTGTCATGTTTGATTGTTCTACAAACAGAAAGCACACAAGCTGTGCTGATTTCTAGATTTAAAAATCGATCCAAAATATCTTGCTCAATTTAACGTTACATTAAGTTACATTTCTAAATATGATTGGTGAGATTAAAGACAAGTTTTTTCTAGCGTTAAAAATCAACGTAGATTCCAATCATGTATATTGGCGTGACGTGGCGTCGCATACGACTCTGCATAGCCCAAGAGTTAAGTTCTCAAAATTAGCTTTAACTGAAAATCGTTTAGAAGAACTATTTTAACAGCAAAACATAATATACATGTGTAGCAAATTTAGTAAACAAATGCATTGTTTAATTACTGTTGGTAAAATTGATTGAATATAACAATAACTATCAGAATATAACACAATGTTATATGCATGCACTACGTCTATAAAGTATCCTGTTTGAATATAGTATATGAAAGTCTAATCCTTTTACAGTTAAATCATAGCACATAAACACATTATTTAATCAGTTTTGCTAAAATTGATTAAAAACAAAAATAACCGATCAGATAAGACCACAATGTTATATACTCCTTCTATAGAATGTACTATAGTATGTAAGTCTAGTCCTTTTACAGCAGTCAAGAAAGCAAAGGCCCAAAAAATGCTTTTGAAAGCTCGGTTTCTTCATATCCATGAAGAAAGTCGTAAGCGGCTGCGAGAAACTCTTCACGACTTATCGTACCATCCCCATCGGAATCAATTGCGTTAAAGGATCGGAGGACGTCTGCTTCTGAAATGCTTGGGCCGATTATCCTGAAGTATACTTTGAACTCTTCTACGGAGATGTGTCCATCTTTATTCGTATCGATGGCATCGAAAAACGGATTATGGCTGTTGTTAAATTTCTCCTTTTTTCTTTCAGGTGTCATAGACAGAAATTCTTCACTGGCATGCTTCGCTATTTCTTCTATTTTTTTTCTTATTCCTGGTTTTAAACCAAGGACATCAGCCACATACATAAGCGCCTTGCGAGATGACTCAGCTTGCTCTTTAGTAATTTTGCCGTACTCTGCCAGCTTATCAGCCATGAGCTCATAATCCTCACGAGATATGTAGCCATCTTTGTTCACATCCAATCTTATCATACGGGTTCTCATTTTTCGCAAGTGATAAGCTTTCTGTTTTTCTGTTACACTTTGCATGTTGATCAACTCTCGCACAAAATATCTATCGTGTACTTGACTGTAGTAATGCCAAAGTATGACCATGAGTATAGGTCTATATATATAATTGTGAAAGGGCGGGGGAGGGGGGAGAGGCTGCCCCCTATTTTTCCAGATCAAGTTTATTTAAGAAACTGTGCATATAAAAAGAAAATTAAAGAACACATGCAAGCAAAAACTAAGATCGTCTTTTTCCTATGTTATAGAAAAATAAGACTGTGCCAGTTTAGTTGGCCAAGTATTATCTATATTTGTAATTTTTGACAAGCATTATTAATTCATTTAATTGAACAAGAAAATGCTTTTAGACTGCGGAATGTGCCCATTTTGTGCATAATGGATATGATTTCTCTGACGTTTTAACGTAGTATACCTGCAAAATTACGAAGTTTGATGTATTTTTGTGTGTAAAAGATAATTATATTTATTTATTTATTTAAACAAAAAAAGCATTAATAATTCATATAAATAAAAAGAAAAGTTCTGTTTTGTTGCTATGGAAACCAGAACCTTCTTAAGAGTTAAGGAAAGTGTCTTATTGCTTTCTCCAATCTTTGTTATATATAGGACTGAAATATTATTGCTTTCTCCAATCTTTGTTGTATATAGGACTGAAATATTATTGCTTTCTCCAATCTTTGTTGTATATAGGACTGATGGCGTTAAAAGAACTCTTGGTTATTGAGATTGACCTGCTTTAAAATGAAGCCCCTCTCTCAGAATAGGCATATATATGTTAATTCCCCCAGGCACACATAGATTTAGGCCAAACTGTTTAAACGTGGTTTCAAGGAAAGCTTGGTATACATGTAGTCTTTCGATCTATATAAGAGGGTGCACTTTTAGCATCGCCAATGGTTTTAAAATAGAAGTACCTCATAGAGACAGGCCTTACTAATGTGGTAAAGATTGAACAAACTGTTCTCTCTGCCCCTAAATCGAAAAATCGGAAGAAATTTTTTTTACTGTATTCAACAATTTAGAAAACAGTAATACAGTGATCTTATCAAGACAAAACCAATTATCCTTCTAATATCTTCAAAACAATAATTAATTGAAACTTTAATATATACAAAGATTCCTGCTGCTCAATAGACGCTGTCTTTGTGTAGTGTTTACTGTTTGTCACGTTTGATTGTTCTACAAACAGAAAGCACACAAGCTGTGCTGATTTCTAGATTTAAAAATCGATCCAAAATATCTTGCTCAATTTAACGTTACATTAAGTTACATTTCTAAATATGATTGGTGAGATTAAAGACAAGCTTTTTCTAGCGTTAAAAATCAACGTAGATTCCAATCATGTATATTGGCGTGACGTGGCGTCGCATACGACTCTGCATAGCCCAAGAGTTAAGTTCTCAAAATTAGCTTTAACTGAAAATCGTTTAGAAGAACTATTTCAACAGCAAAACATATACATGTGTAGCAAATTTAGTAAACAAATGCATTGTTTAATTACTGTTGGTAAAATTGATTGAATACAACAATGACTATCAGAATATAACACAATGTTATATACATGCACTACGTCTATAAAGTATCCTGTTTGAATATAGTATATGAAAGTCTAATCCTTTTACAGTTAAATCATAGCACATAAACACATTATTTAATCAGTTTTGTTAAAATTGATTAAAAACAAAAATAACCGATCAGATAAGACCACAATGTTATATACTCCTTCTATAGAATGTACTATAGTATGTAAGTCTAGTCCTTCTACAGCAGTCAAGAAAGCAAAGGCCCAAAAAATGCTCTTGAAAGGTCGGTTTCTTCATATCCATGAAGAAAGTCGTAAGCGGCTGCGAGAAACTCTTCACGACTTATCGTACTATCCCCATCGGAATCAATTGCGTTAAAGGATCGGAGGACATCTGCTTCTGAAATTATTGGGCCGATTATCCTGAAGTATACTTTGAACTCTTCTACGGAGATGTGTCCATCTTTATTCGTATCGATGGCATCGAATAACGGATTATGGCTGTTGTTAAATTTCTCCTGGAAGAACAAGTCATTCACCTGCGAAGTCTTGCATGGATTTCTTCGGTTAGCTTGAGCAACATTGAAGAAAACAAATTAAAATACGTAGAAGAAGAAAATATTCTCGATGATTAGTTTTGGGTCTATTTTTATAAAATTTTGTAGAATAATAATTATTTAATAACTACAAAGAATATGCAGGACGTGGCCGAAAAATTTGATTTTCAACATACATTAAAACCAAACAAATCATTTACAAAAACATAATACCCAAATATCCAAAATACCCACACACACAAAAAATAACGTCCCTAAAAATTAAAATAAAAAAATACATTAAATATAAAACAAAAAAACCTTTCGAAAACTAAAAAACATCCCATATTTTCTCTTCAATAATAATCACAATTAATCTACAAAACAACTAATTTTTTTTGCACAAAAATAAATTTATTAAAAAAAATACAAAACCATAAATACTTACTAAAAAAATCAAAAAATATCATATATTTCTTATTCCAAATAAAAACAATATAAAAAAAATTATAAAAAAATTTTGCAAAATTCTTTCTACAAATGAAATAATAAAAAAACACAAAAACCATCAAATTCTAAAAATGAAATTCAAAAAATAAAATATCGTAAAAAATACAATTTATAACTCCCTAAAAATAACTATTACCCCAAGCTACAACATAAAAGTTACCATCTCTCCAAATTAGCTCTAACTCATCCAGTTACCTCAATTTTTTTACATAATTTTAATAAAATACATAAATAACCAAAAACATACGTTGACATTAAAATAACACTCATAACACCTCCAAAACCATAAAATTTAACAAAATTTATAAATTTTAACATACATATAAAAACCTATATTTTACAATAAAACACAAAAAAAAAATTACTATTATAACTCAAAATAAAAAAAATATTATTTTACTTATAAAACTTAACTTTTATTAATTTATTACCCAAAACTTTTATAAACTCCCCCACAATCCTACACAACTCTTTATGTAATGATTGCCCCCAAATTCCAAAATCAAAAACATAAAAAAAAATTCATACTCATAAAAATACCAACCCCCAAAAAATCCTTCCCCTCTTAAAAACACAAAACTAACCCCCCTCACCCACACCACTCCCCCCCCCACTCCCAACCCCCACCCCACTCAACACCCACCTAATCCCACCACACCCCCCCCATCCCCCCACCCACCCCCACTCCCCCCCACACAACCACCACCCCAATATTACACCCCCCCACAAACCCCCACCCCCCCCCCACCCCCCCCCCCCCCCCCCCCCCCCACCCCCCCCCCCCCCCCAAAATCATCAAACCTCCTAAAAAAAAATTACCACTTAACTGAAAATATGGAACACATTTATTATTACCATATAATTTAAAAAATATTACAATTAAATAATTACATTACCCTAAAATATCCTATAATTTCCCCATTAAATACGATTCACAAACTCCCAACAATATTCTCATGGACCAACAATCCCACAAATCAAAAAACCCCAAAATCCAACATTCCACAACACAAAAAACAGACCAAAATATTATATTTAAAAAAATTAACACAATAAATAGTACCCCACCCTATAACCAAAAGGTAAACCAAATGCAATCACAAAAAATCCCACACTCTCAAAATTTGGCCAAGATTACCAAAAAAAAGGTACAGATAATATCAACCCACAATTAAACTTCCCATTCCGAGAGGAACACAACAAATGATATTACTTCACCCTGACCAAAACACCAAATACAAAACTCAAACATACCTGGTACAAATAATAAAAATTTAAAATCAACAATACAGCCCCCAAATAGTAAAACAGCAAATAAAACAACAGAACATAATCCCACCCAAAACATAATTTCATAGCCCACAAAATCAACAGGATTCCTTTAAAAGCTATTAAACAAAACACTCTAACAACCAAACAACCAACCCCACAACAAACCAAAAATCCCAAAAATGAAACAATTTCCAATTTTCTAAATTAACAAGAATTTAAGACTTTGAAGGAACAGGTCCCTAAACTTTTTAAAATAAATTCTTTCAAATTGGAAAAAATCAACTAAAGCCATTTTTACTAAATCAACATGGAAACCATATTTTATTCAATAATAAACAACAGTTAAAAAAATTTGGAAAAAAACATCAAATACAACAAAATACTAAAATTGTAACAATTTAAAACATTTGTGATTTATTATGAATTTAATATATTATAGATACTTTATCAAAGTAACATCCGATCTAAAAATTATAACCACCCAAAATTGCAGAATGCTTTCTCCCAATCAAAACAACGACGACAATTTTTCATACACGTTTAACATCTAGTCCAAACTTTCATAATTATCCTTAATATTATATAGATTTTTTGTTATAAAAGATTTTACATTTTTAAACACTAAAAATCAAATTTTCAGCTCTGTAAAATTAGTATACATCACCCCAGATAATCATATTGGAAATAAAAGAACAAACTTCTAAATAAATCAAAAAACAAAACATCTTATAATCTTAAATTCTGAAAAAAATTACATTGTACACAGGATCGAAAGAAAAACTGAGAAAGTGGGAAAATTTTAAAATCATATCATTTGTTAAAGAACTATCTAGAGTCTGCAAGATTCATATCCCAGTATGCTTTTCAGAAAATAAGCTGGACAGAGAACATATAAGATACACAGAAAATTGGTGTAAGACTGATCTCATATTGGGAACATGGTTCAGTACCATCTTAGCATGGACCCTTATTACACACAATATATGAATCGGGACATCAAACGGGCCTAGACCTCTTGAAATATCTCATAATATCTGTCACCGCCCCTCTACTCTCTGCACTCATTATGCGTAGTAGCAGAATGTCTGTATAATATTATATTTAAACAAAAAGATTATCATGTTCATCACAATATACCTAAAATAGATGTCTCAGAGTTACACAAAATACATATACCAAGTGAACCATAATTTGTGTAAAATTTACCAGAGAATTGATCCCCAAATATATTAAACCCAAAATGACAATACTATATTTGCATCTCCACATCAAAACAAAAAATAACTTATTGAAACGAATCAACAATATCCAGCTTGAACAATATGATGACCTATCAAAATTTTAGAAAAAACGTTGAGACACTTTTCAAACACTTACAATTGCAAGTCTTATCTAAGAAAAAAAAAAAAGAGAACATACAAACTAAAAAACCAGAATAAAAGATACAAACATAAACTTAAAATTAAATGGTTCCAAAAAGATGTAAAAAGAAACAAGATTGGGGAATGTTAAATATTGTAAAAATAAATGAGACTTTCTAGAAAATTGAAAAGTTCAAACCTTATGGTTTAAAAATAAAATAGAAATGTTAACAATGGTAAAAATATTAAACCACTGAGACCCCCGTTTTACCCCCACAATATGTATACATCTCCAAGACTAAAATTTTTGCAAGATGTGGAAAGTAAATACCACACTACAAAATATACATACTATTGGTAAAAAAATTAACCATATCATAAAAAAAGTGTACAAACTATGTCATTGACTAGAAACAGTGTTGCCTGAATCCACAGCAACTTCTAGACATTGCTAGTTGTAATTCAAACACATCTAACTAGTTGTTGATCAAAATATATAAACCATACTAAACCAAAAATACCTGAAACAGATCATGAAAGTGATGTCCGTGTCAAAAACCCAAAAGAGTTGCCAAGGGAAAAAACTGGCTGCTATAAGGTAGGGAGAAAATTAAGGAAAAGGCTAGAATTGAAAAAGAAAAAGAAGAGGAAAACTAGTTGAACATTTCCAACACTTTTCAACCATTTCCCAATCCAACTCTACAACTTACCATCTGAACCCGACTTACATTACCTAACTCCAAATGGAAGGAATGAGCCAAAAAAATGAAGAAGATAAAGTCCATTCGCGTATTAGCTGTCATAACTATGAGTTAATCTTTGTGCTTCAATAAAATTTAACAAGCCTATAATACAACTACTTTGAGATATTGTATTTGGAAATTTCGAAAGTATTTCCTGATGTAGTAAATGATTATCAATAACAATTGCTGACAAATTTTAATGGACTTACTGTTACAATTTTGGGCTGTGTTTGATGATTTTTCAAACCAATGATTTGAAAGAATTTTAATATAAATAAATGATTAAAATGTGAATTGTAATATTTATAAAGTAAATAAAGTGTAATAAATGAGAACGGAATGTAATATAACTGGTTTGTGAAAGAATGTTCAATATGGAGAATATTTACATCCATTCCCAAATGCAGAAGTATTCAGAGTCCTGAAGTGCTCACCTTACGACTAATAACAAAAAGAATTCCTCTTGACATTAAGAATAAGAAATCTTGGTTTAACCAATATCAAGACAACCCAGAACGTTTAGAAGTAAGATTTGCAGAGTGAAAGGTTTACGAACAACACTGGGGAAAGCCTTCTTGCAAAACTTACAAAGATCTTTGGTTGGACAAACATGAAAGGGAAAACATGATCGAAGATGGCATTGCAACAAAACCAGCGAAAACCTGTATTCATCTGACAATATGCCTTTTTTAACAAAACCAGAGGATCAAGTTGGACAAGATGACATGATTTGGCTGGATTATGCACCACACAGTATGGCAGATTATATACCAATATATCTTTACTCTTCCAAAGGCTACTGATATCATGAAGGCTCAAAGTAGCCAATCTGTGGCTGGGTATGTTCTTGGAAAACATTTGAGTTGGGAATATGAAACCATTACCAACTTTGCCCTGGTCCAGGAGATCGAATCTTCTTACCAAATGGGTCGTGCACTTTCCTTTGAACATGTAACTTTAATGAAAACCACACCATGGGCTGCAGCTTCAACATTAATTAACGAGACCATCAATTTGCCAAGAAAAAGCATGAAGGCGGTTGTAATGTTGTTTACAAAAGCAACAAGAAGTGGATCTGAAGAATTTGTGTACCCAAACATTGAAAGGGTCAAAATTACCATTGAAGGAGTCCCAAACAGCATTTACTCCCAAGGCATCCCAAAACGAAGATTGTTTGAAGAGGCTGAGCGACTTTTCAGACATACCAACTATCCAACAATCCAAGCTGATGAGTTCTTTACAGAAAACCAGTTTGCACTTGTTGTGGATCTTCGGTCAATTAATGACAATGCTGTATATGGAGATGGTACCAAACTTTTGACAACACAATCTGGAATTATGTTGGAAATTAAGAAAAAGGCAACAGCAACAGATCTCAGATGCCATGTTTTCATTCTTTCAGATGGTCCGTTGAAAGTCCAGGGAGGAGCGTTCCAGAGTGTTAACTATTAAAAATTTGGTAACCCCAAACCCAAAAACTTGGCAAAACTTTTCTCAAATAAATGAAAACCCAAGATCAAACCCAAGACCCAAAACCATTTAACATAATTATTGTTGGAATGACGAGTTGTGGAAAGACTCATTACCTTTTAAAAAATTTAGAAGAAAATTACAAAAAAAAATTTGAAAACATAGTTTTAATATGTCCTACTTTTGTATGGAACAAAACATATTTAGAATGGGAACATCTTAATGATCCAAGATTTTTTGTTATCCCTTGCGACCAAGATGAGTCCGAAGATTTTTTAAAATATGTTGTTGATTATTGCAAAGGAACCCCAAGTTTGATTATTTTGGATGACTGTGCATCTGGACAGAGTGTTAAAAACAGAACCAGCGAATTGGTAAAACTTGGTTTTGGTGCCAGACATATGAATATTAGCACAATAGTTGTTACCCAACAACTAACAAGTATTGCGAAACCATATAGGGAAAATATTTCGAAACTGGTTACCTTTTACAATCCAAACAGAAAGGATATGCAAGTTATTTTAGATGATTATTTAGACATACCAAAAGAAGAAGAGAAAAAAATAAAAGAAACATTAAAATCCAAAAAATATTCAAAATTGGAAATCAATTTAATCCATCCATATGACCACAAAATAGTTGAACCATTTGGGGAAAACTTAATAAATTTTTGAAGACCAAGATTTTTAAAAGTTTTTGTTAATATAAATGAGGAACCTAAGAATTTTGTTGAAAAACGGAGAAACAACAATTAAATTTGAAGATCCTTTGATCATTGAAGATACCAAATTAATGGTTAAAGATGCAACAGTTTTTTGGGATTACAACAATCTAACAAGTCCAACTTACGTCATGCATGGAACAAAAAAAGTTAGTTTTTACAATGGGTATTGGACTGTTGGCATGATTATGAGGGTTTTTAAGGAAAATGGAATAAAGGCAGAATTACTTCCATATAGCTGTAAAATCAGATTATTCCCAACAAAAGATCTTTACCTACACAAACTTGGTCCCTTGCTTGGTTATTTAGAAACAACAGTAATTAGAGCAGGGGCAAACATGGTCAGCCCAAAAACAGTCAATATAAATCTTGGAATGAAATTTGTTTGTATATCTTGCGAAATGATTGATGGAACTAGGACATCATTTTCAGGAAAAAGGGATAGAACAGCTGCAGTTCTTCCAATTACAACAAAACAGTTGTTGAAGGGATCAGTCGAAAAATTTGCAAACATTAATTCTGAGGCAATGCTGGACAATGGTGTTTACAATGAACTTAAATTTAAAGTTGACCACAATGTTGGCGACATTCTTCTTGAGATTTTTTTGTGTCCACAGAATTATAAGACTCCATAAGGTTTGAAAATAAAAAACATGAACATAAATATTGAACAAAATTTGGAAACCATTAAAGGTGTGTTAAATTATTTGGTAAGCTTGGAAGCAATTCTAAAGAAAGAAAAAGACCAAAACCTGACAAACTTGAAGGTGGTTGTAAACGATTTAATAGCTGCTTTAAAGAATTATGTAAAAGTAATTGAAATTTTGAAAATCTTCTAAAACTTTTCTGAAAACTTATAACAAAAATGTTATAAATTTTTTAAATATATTAATAAATGAATAAGAACGAGGTTTTAAATGATTTGTACGAAGCAGCTTTGATAACAGTTGCAGCTGTTGGAGTTAGTATGGTTGTTAAAAAGTTAACAGGACAATCTCTTGCAGCGCCAGCAAGTATTAAAGAAACAGCCAAACTTGGAGTTGCGGTTGCTGGCGGATTATTTACAGTAAAACTGGCACAGGACAAAGGATATATACCGAAAAATGTGGACCCAAAGAAAGTATGAAAACTTGGAATGAAATAAATTTGAACTGTAAAAAAAAAAGCCAAACTTCTCTTTCCTAAATAAATGACATCAATGATAGCGGGAGGGTTGTTCAATGCAGTTGCCTTTGCTGGTGCTGGTTATTTGTTTCAATCATTTAACAAACATGGTTATGCTGACGAGGCAAAAAGACATAATTTGGCAACAGAAAAACTTCAAAAAGACAAAGAAAAGTTTTTTGAGAATGAAATTAAAAGAAAGGACAAAGTTAGGGAACTACAAGATGAAATTCGGAATGCAAACTACAACATGCAAGATACTTCGAAAGCCTTCCAAGAACTTCATGAAATCTTACAAGAAGAAAAAACCCAAAATGAACCAAAACTTGATGATTATTACCAACCAAGTGATGAAATGGAAAAATATATGACTATTACTGTAACACTTCTTGGGGCTGGTGCTGGTTGGTTGTTGGCTGTTGTTGTTTAAATATCTAAAAAATTATAACAAAATTTTGTTATAAGTTTTCAAAAGTTTTAAATGAAAGTTTTCAAATTTTTAAAGACTTGTTTCCCCTTCTTTGATTAATTTTGTAAGCTCCTTACACACCCTGATGCCGCTCATTTCTTCAATTTTTAGAACATTTTCGACACTAAGAGCAGTTCCAAACATTTTAAATCCTGTTTGGTATGGTCTGTAAGCATTGTCATTGGATGAAAAGTTTAAAATATATTTTATTTCATCAAACGTTTTTAGTTCTGCCAGAGATGGTTTCTTCATTTTTTTTAAAAGATCTTCTCTTTTGCAAATTCCCAAAATAATGGACATGATAAATTTTACACTAAAATTTTTGTCTGAGACCAAACCCAAACCTTTGAGACGATCCTTTGTTTTTAAAAAGAATTTCATGATCTCATAACCAATAATTTCATTCTCCTTTGAAAATAATTTCCAAAACATTTTTTTATAATTTTTAAGTTGTGGTGATAAGTTTCGTTCTCTATGGTTGTAAGCAAGCAGCTGTTCCAACTCCATACCACATTTTCCACAAATTATGAATCCTTCAATTTCTTCCTTTTGTACCCTACAACAACTGCTTTTGTTTTTAAGAGTTTCAAGTTCTAGAAGACTTTCATTAAAATCTTTTGGAACTTCCTTGGCTTCAATGATTGGGTTTCCAAAAAAATCTAAATATTGAAATTTGGTTTCTTTTGATCTTTGCATTTCTTTTATTTTAGATCAATCTTGACATTCCTTTAAATACCAAGAAAACTGCCCCGATTGAAGCCCCAAAAACTTCTGGCAATCTGTTATCATCATCATTATTTTCTTTAATTTCTGGTTTAAATATTCCGGGCTTATATTTTCTTTCATTAATTTTAACAACATCATCAATAGTTTCAATAGGTTTTTCAGGGAATTTTATAACTGGTTTTAAAGATTTGCCAACATTTAAATGTCTGTTAAGTCCAAGAGTCATTTCTTTTGTTGCCAAGGTAAGAATATTATTGAATCCTTTAATTGGGTTAACAAGAATTCTCATGTCTGACGGAATTAAAATTAAACCAGGACTTATTGCAAAATTTAGAACAACATTTGTGGATTTGATGGCTTGCCTCATATTTGAAATGGAAACAGTAATGTCATCCTGTGCTATTGTATCCTTCATTAACTTTTTAAACACTTCTTGTGTTTGCAAACTTTTAGCCCCCTCACCAACAATAACCCACCTCGTCTTTGCCTGGGCTCCCAAAACACAATACACAAAAGATTCTAGGGATTGTTGGAATAATTTTTGACCAAGCAGTGTCAACCCATTGGAATCTTTGGGAACGAAATGTTTAAAATCATCGGGATGCCTGGAACCAGCTGAAACCAATTCCTCATAAGTGTTGACTCTTCCATAACTTTCTTTTGTTAAATTTACATATCTAACTTCGTAACCAAGGTCTTTCATGTCTTGTGTAAATTCCTTCGCATCCTGTGTTGAGTTGCTTATTTTCTTTACCCAAACATCGTTGGGATTGTGTTGCAAAATTTTTATGATATCTGCTGTCAAAAATCTTCTAAGTTTGTCTGGATGTTTTAAGAATCTCCTTACCTGAAAAACATAGTGGTAATTAACAACGCTTGTTAAAAAAGAAGACCTAAATCTTTTAAAATTATTTTGGAAATGCTTGTTAGAAATACCGCACAAGTAGCTTGCAACATAACTGGCAGCAATGGCTGTAAAATATGGAATAGTGATGAAATCATTTATGTTTGGGTTCCTTGTTTTCAATGGTTGCTGAAATGTTAAATCGATTGGATTCAAATTTACAATGAAATTATTCTTCTCATTTGTAAATATTGTTAGTGTGTTTAAATTTACAGAAGCCTTTTTCTGTTTGGAAAAATTTTGGACTGTACCAAAAACATTCCACTCTTCTGGCCAATTTTTAGATTCTGTCATTGTTTATTTTGGTAAAAAGATTGGCAAATATTTGAAAAATCTTTTGAAATAAAAATGGAAGATGAACTTTTACTTATTGATCTTGAACTTCGAGACATTTACTACAATCCTGTAACAGGTTACCAATCTATGGAAAAACTTTACCAAGCTGCCGTAAAAGAAAACCCTTCAATAACTCGAAAACTGGTTAGAGAATGGTTACACAGCCAGAAGGTATTTACATTGCACAAACCTATAAGAAAACCAAGAAGATATCAAAAAACATTTGTTAAAAATCTTGCCGACCAGATGCAAATGGACCTGGTGGATATGGCGAAATTTGGTTCTGAAAATAATGACCAAAAGTGGATATTGACAGGTATTGAAATTTTGTCAAGATTTGGTTTCGCAGTTCCTGTTAAAAGAAAGAGTACTGTTGCTATGGTACCAGGTGTTAGCAAAATGTTGGAAGAATTTAAGAAAAGATTTGGCAAATATCCAGAAACAGTCCAGTTTGACGAGGGGAAGGAGTTTTACAATGTTGGTGTAAAAACTCTTTTGAAATCTTTAAACATAGAATATTTTTCATCCAGATCCCACAGAAAGGCTGCACTTGTGGAAAGATTTAACAGAACTTTGAAAACCAGAATGTGGAAATTTTTTACTTTTAAAGGAAACAAGGAGTGGTTAAATAATCTTGACAAATTTGTGGGAAGTTACAACAACACCATCCACAGCACTATTAAAATGAAACCAAAAGATGTTAATGATGAAAACCAATCCAAAGTTTTTCTTACACTATATGGGATCCCACCATTAGAATCCCAAGTAAACCCAAAATTCAAAATTGGGGATCGTGTTAGAATCCAAAAATATAGAAAAAACTTTGCAAAAGGTTATGATCCAAATTTTACAAATGAAATTTTTACTGTGTCGGCGGTTTTCAGGGGAGTTCCTGTCATGTACAGAATTCGGGATAAGGAGGAGGACATTATGGGAAAATTCTATGGTGAGGAGTTGGTTAAAGTTGTTGGGGAACAGAATTAAAAAAAATGCCAAGATAAACAATGGATGACTTTGGAATGACTAATCTTGGAATGTCTGACATACCAGAAGATGAAACAGGAACAGCAGAAACAAATTTTGGTGGAACTTTTGAAGAATCTTTTAACAGCTCCTATTTTAAAGAGCTTGACGATCTTTTTGAAGAGTTTGAGAATGTTTATGGGGTTGATGATCCTAGACTAGTTGACCGAGATGAAAGAGAGAAAATTATTGAAAGACTTACTAAAAAACCTGTACGATTTAAAGAAGAGTCTGAAAAATTATTCCGGAAACGAATGAAAGACTTCATAGCAAACGAGTCAAGAAGACAAAGTTTGGATGTTACAAAGCAAAAGAAGGAATTCTTTTATAAAAATTTGAGACAAACAGTAGTTGGGAATGATGGCAAGGCAAGCAAAAAATTATTAAAAGATAGTGCGTTTTCCTTTGATCCAAAAACATATGAGGGTGATGGGATCAAGTTCGAAAATGTACTAGTTCTTGTTAAAGATGCTAACACCGGAGAATTTGACTTTTCAAAAGGAAAAGGGAAAACAGTTGAAAACAAAATTATAAAATTTAAGGATCTGTTAAAGGAAGCAAAGGCCGAACATTCAAAAACTGGAGTTGGAAAAATAGAGGATGATCTTAATATAAGCCCACAAGCCGCAGAAGCAGTTCAAGAAGGGGTTGCCAGGGATTTAGGTGACCAAGCGACAATATTGATGGATACCTTGTTCGCAAATGCAAAGGAAAAAGAATATGACAGCAATCTTAGTAATCTTTTTGGCACAGTAAAAGACAAAACTGCTCAAATTAGTCAGCAAGAAGGACAAGAAAAATGGGAATTCATAGAAGGTAACAAAGTTGCTGCCGAAGCCAATGCAGAACTTTACAAAGACAAAGGTGATGCTGAACAAAATCCCACTGTAAAGCAATTTTACAAAGGTATGGAAAATGTGTGCAGGGTAAAGGCTGAAGAAATGAGGTTGTTAAACAATGAAAAACCAAAGGAAAAAGCAACAGAACAAATGATGGAAGATCATGTCATAACCAGATTCGAAAAATTTAAAGATTGGGCCAAACAAAACATGGGGGTATCAGCAGCAATAGCCATTTCCATTGCTGGAATCATAACAACTGTAGCACTGGCTGGAAAAGCTGCTGTTGTAACGACAGCAAAGGCAACAGGAGCATTGGGAAAAGCATTGGCAAAAATTGCGAAAGCTGCTTGGCCCGTATTGGCACCAATTTTGAGCATATTGGCAACTGCACTATCTTGGGGTGCAAAGGGGTTGGCATGGTTGGCAAAAAATCTGTGGGTCCTTGCAATAGGTTTGACATATTTTGTTTACACAGAATACAAAAATTATAAGAAAAAATAAAAAAAAACACTATTATAAATGAACACAGAACATGAAGAACCCCAAGAATTCCAAGAACCGCAAAACTTGACACTTAGGGAAAGACTTAATTCGCCTTATCCTTTGCAAAGGAGATCAAATATTCGGAAGCATATCTAAAAAAAGCGTCAATGACGCAACTCGAAAAAATTAAGT
Source organism: Paragorgia papillata (assembly GCA_035771165.1). NCBI lineage: Eukaryota > Metazoa > Cnidaria > Anthozoa > Scleralcyonacea > Coralliidae > Paragorgia > Paragorgia papillata. The sequence continues at coordinate 3,620,300 of JAWNZC010000229.1, forward strand.
TAAATTATGAGAGAGTCCAACTTGACAAAACAACATCTCTGTTAACTGAGACTCTTGTTACCAAATTTTCAGAGTTGATGGAGCAGTTGGAGTTGGTACAAGATGACGAGAAATTGGATGCTGAATTATCATCAAACAAACTTTTCTGTGATGATGTTAGGTCATTGGTTCTAAAAATCTCGCCATATATTCCAATGATTGGTTTGCTGACGGGTGGCATCATTATTGCCAAACATGTGTGGGACAAGGAGGAACTTTAAATAAAAATGTTTCAGTACAAACTAATGAAAATTCTTCTGAAAATGTCAGTGGTGGCAGTTCTGTTGATCCCAGTGACAGTTGAACTAATACTAATTAAATTTCTTTTCTTTCATAATTTTTGTTGGGTTATGAAAAAATAAAACAAATGGGAAACTCAAAGTCCAAGCCAAAAGAAAAATTTAATAAAAATCATATAACAAAGAAGGGGTTCCAATTTGGCCTAAGTTTTGGAAGAGAAGATTTGGTCATGGAGGGAAATGTCCAAATAGGGTGGACAAACAAAACAGTAAAAAATTACACAATGGTCCCAGGTTGCAAAAAATCGTCATCTGTGGAATCTTTAACAGAAAATAAAATAAATGATGATATTGACAAAAATCCACAATTGGTACCATCAAATTCGACGACAGAGGATAGACAGGAGGAACCTAATCCTTGAAAAAAAGTGGATCCAAAAAGAAAAAGACATATGGGTGCACAACAATGTAAGAAACGAACATTATTATTGAAATTGAATTTAAAAAGAAAGAAAAAAAAGGTATAATAAAAGAATGAACTTTTGAAATTAATATTAAGTTTCAAAAAGAAGAAGAACCACAGTCAATAGAAGAACTAGAAAATAAAATAAAACTTTTGCAAGAAAAACTTTTATAAAAAAGCTGGAAAGTAGTAAAATATCCCCAAACCGAGAAATGTTAGTAAGTATGGCCACACACAAAGGAATAAAAAAGGCATCCACCCTAACAAAAAAAATACTATGCGAAAGACTTGGCATTCAAAATATTCCAAACATACCCACTGGTAACCCAAACTGGCCAAACGTAAAACCAACCAAAATTCTGTTTACAGCCCTGGAAAATGGAAAAGAAATAATAGAGTTTGAAAGTATGTCTAAAGCATCTCGGGTCATGGGAAAATCGGACCATTCTTGGATCCAACACAATGTTAGAAACAAACACCTACCTGGTACAATGGCAAACTCTGGTATATAAGTCGCATGTAAAAACCATATCAAACACAAACAAAAATTCCTTATTTTCCAAAAATAAGAAATTTAAAAAGAAACCACTATAATAAATGACAACATCATCAACACCTGAAAACATCAATATTATTTACAAAATAAAGAAAAATCGAACTTGACTCGTCAAAAAAAACTTATGAACTAAAAAATTTTCCAAATGGCAACAGAAAAAAAACTTAAAGAAATACAAAACGAAAAACATATCTTAAAGAATTAAGACAAATATTCAAAATTGGTATCAAAAAAAAACAAAAACTTAAAAACCACTCAACAACAACCCTGAAAAAAATAATTATTACAAAAAGAAAGAATCATTAGGAACTTAAAAAACTATCGTAAAAAAAAGTACCAAAAGATTTCAAGAATAACAAAAAATACCCACATCTCTTAAAAAAAAACAATAACATTAATGAAAAGGTGTCGACCATACACTAATAAAAACCACTGTTTTCAAAAAGACATGAAATGTCATTAAAAAAAAATTACATCAAAACAAAATACAATTATGATCCAAATAACAAAAAAAACATTCAATAATGTCAATTTAAAAACCACACTAATAATAGCCGACTGTTTTCTAACAATTTTCGTAACTTTAAACAACTAATAAACATTATTCCATTTTTTTATTTATGTTTTTTTTTACAAATTTTATGACAAAACAAACTATTTTAAATTATAAAAATATAATTTTAAAAAAACATGAAAAATCTAAATTTACCAATCTAATTCACATAGTGAACAGCACTTCAAAACACATTTTCTTTAAAAGAAATCACAAAATAACAAATAGCTTCAACACATTATAATTATAAAAAAATTATATAAATAAATGACGATAAAAACTAATAATATCTCAAAAAAAGCTGCCATTAGAAAACAAGGCAGCTGCAAAGGGACAAGGATTTCTCAAAAAAGACTCCAAAAACTTCTGGAAAAAACAGAAGGAAAAAGTTAAAGAAGGAAAAAACATTGAACCAACAAGACAGGTTACAAGATGATCTGAAAAAATTCCAACAAAAAAAACAGAGAGAAAATTACAGACAAAGGAACGAGCAAAATGGGGGAGAGAGATCAGACAAGAGGAAGCAAGACAGGACAAGTTCAAATGGGACAAGTGGAAGTGGGTTGGTAAAAAACTTAAAAAAACTAGGCAAGTTGTTGGCAACAAACTAACAAAGATTTTTAAACGCCGGACAAGGGTTAACAAAAAAGTTAGACAAACGGAACCAATATTAATAAAAACATTCGTAAAAGGATCATCAGAACTTTACGAAATCTCAGGCCAAAATTATAAAGACCCAGTTGTGTTTTTGGAACATACAACAGCTGGGGTTGAAAAACTTATTAATGGGATTGAAAATTCAAAAAAAGTCAAGACAACTCTTATTTGTAAACTTGTACATTATGATTATGTTGAAAGCCTTGAAGAAGTGGACCTTTTTTACTTTACATCAAACATGAAAGCCATGACAACCCAGGAAGATGTTACGGAGCTGTACAAAATCTCAAAGCAGGAAATGCTCGAAAATTTGGCAGCACACCAGAAAAAAGGTTCGGGTTGGTCAATAAGGTCAGTTGAAAAACTTGACATTTCAATAACCAAGTACAAACCTTTAAATGGTAAGAGTTATAAGCAACTCCCAAAATTCATTAGAGACAAAAAGGCAATCATCAATCCAAAAAATGAAAAGGATGATCTGTGTTTCCTATACGCAGTTGCCATTGCTGAGACATTACAAAAAAATCCAAATGCCCAAAAACTGGAGAGAATTCCTGTGTCAATCCAGTTAATGGTTGAGGATTATGATGTGCAAGGATTGTCATTTCCTGTCAAAATTAAAGAAATTTCAAAATTTGAAAAGTTGAATGAGATTGGTGTTAATGTTCTAACTTATGATGATGAAATTAAAAAAGTTTGTCAGATGCAAATTAGTAGATCTGAACATGACAAGAGGATCAACTTATTTTGGTGGAATGATCATTTTAGTTGTGTAAAGGACAAAAGTAGGTTACTATCAGACCAAAACAATGACCACCAACACAAAAAGTTCTTCTGCGACTTCTGTTTGAACCCTTTTGAAACAGAGAACATTTTAAACCAACATGAGGTTATTTGCAGATCCCATGATGCCCAGATCCAAGAGTATCCAGTAAAAGGTGAGGATGATATTATGGGCTGGGGTTTAAAAGATTTGAAGAAAACCCAAGATGTCTCATTCATTATTGTGGCTGATTTTGAGTGCGAGCTGGATACCTTAAAAACTTCAAAAAAAGACGAGTCCAAAAGTTACACCCAAGCCTATCAGGAACATGTGCCAATCAGCTATGGTTTTATGATCATTTGTTCCGATCCAAAAATTTATCCAGGAAAGTATTTCAGTTACACCAAAAAATATGACTTTGAAAACATTGGTCAAATGTTTGTTGAAAAGTTGGAAATGGAAGCCAAGAAGATTTGGTACACATATCTCAAAACTCCTAAAAAAATTATCATGACAGCAGAAAATGAAACCAACTTCCAAAATGCAACCAATTGTTATGTTTGTGGAGGATGTTTTGTACAAAAAAACCCAAAAGATTTGGATCCTAGAAGCATCTGGAAAGCCAGCAAACTAACACCAAAAAGTAAAGTAAGGGACCATAATCATTTAAATGGTCAGTATAGAGGTGCTGCCCACAACGACTGTAATTACTCAATGGCAAGTGCCAGACATATTCCTGTTCTTTTTCATAATTTTAGTGGTTATGATGCTCATTTAATTGCAAAGTATTTGGGGCTGTCAAATGGCCCCATTGGTTGTATTGCAAAAACGGAGGAGGAATATATTAGTGTAAACAAGAAACTTTGGATGGATGGTGGTTTCAAAAAAAATGACAAGGGTGTAACAGTCAAAAAATGGGTACCTTTGGAATTACGTTTCTTGGACTCATTAAAGTTCATGTCAAGCTCATTAGCAACACTGACATCAAACTTACCAAATGACGAGTTTCATTACACTGAAAATGGTTTTAAAGATTATCCTAAAAATCATGTGGATTTGTTAAAAAGAAAAGGTGTGTTTCCTTATGAAATTTTGACCAGTTTGAAAAAGTTGGACATAACAGAATTTCCACCATACAAAGATTTTCATTCAAGACTAACTGGAAAAAATGTTGCCATTGAGGATTACAACCATGGCAAGAATGTTTGGAACAAGTTTAAATGTAAAAATTTGAAGGATTATATGGAGTTGTATCAAAAAACTGACGTGTTGGGACTTACAGATGTTATTCAAAATTTCAGAAAGATGTGCAAAAAAACATATGGGTTGGACCCAATGTGGTATTATACAGCTCCTGGTTTGGCTTGGGATGCTTTGTTGAAACTGACAGAACAAAAGTTGGAACTACTGACAGACCCTGACCAATATTTAATGATCGAAAAAGGAATTCGTGGTGGCATCTCAGTTATAACCCACAGATATTCAAAAGCAAACAATGTTTACATGGAGGAATATGATTCTGAAAAGGAAAGTGTTTTCATTCCATATTTGGATATGAACAACCTCTACGGATGTTCAATGACCCAACCATTACCAGTTGGTGGTTTCAAATGGATTCCAAAAGATGAGTTTAAAAACTGGCAGAAATATTTGGCAATGGATGGTTTGGGTTGCTTTTTAGAAGTTGACCTTGAATATCCGGAAGAACTTCATGATCTACACAATGAAATGTCATTTGCGGCTGAAAGATTAATGGTTAACAAGGTTGAAAAGTTAATACCAAATTTGCATAATAAGAAAAACTATGTGGTTCATTACGAAGCATTGGACCAAATTTTGAAAAATGGTTTGAAATTAACAAAAATTCATCGAGCGGTTTCATTTGTTGAGAAAGCTTGGATGAAGCCATATATTATGTTAAATACTGAGTTAAGAACAGCAGCCAAGAATGACTTTGAGAAAGATTTTTATAAACTTATGAATAATTCTGTTTTTGGAAAAACCATGGAAAATGTCAGAAATAGAATGGACATAAGATTGGTGTCGGATGATGACCAACTTGAAAAACTGGCTAGAAAACCAACATTCAAAGGCGATACAATATTTGCTGATTACTTGGCAGCTGTACATATGAAAAAGACCAGAGTCAAGTTAAACAAGCCAATATTTTGTGGTGCTGCAATATTGGACAAAAGTAAGATTTTAATGTATGACTTTCATTACAATTATGTTAAGCCAAAATATGGAAATAGAGCAACATTACTATTTACTGACACAGACTCATTGTGTTATGAAATTAAAACCAATGACTTCTTTGTTGACATTAAAAATGATGTTACAAAAATGTTTGACACATCTAACTTTCCAGAAAACCATCCAAGTGGCATCGAAAGAATGAACAAAAAGGTACTTGGTATGATGAAGTCAGAAACAGGTGCTGACCAGATCTCAGAGTTTGTTGGATTGAGACCAAAATCATATGCCATCAAAATGGCAAAGAAAAAGAATTTGGAAACTGGATCATGGGATGAAACAGAAACAAAAAGGTGTAAAGGAGTTGCAAAAAGCACCATTAATGATATCAAATTTGATGATTACTACAACTGTTTGATGACTGACAAAAATGAACTAAGAGGAATGAACACTTTTAGAAGTACCAAACACACCATTTATACCATCCATGTAAATAAGATAGCCTTGAATTCTGATGATGACAAAAGAATTATACTGGATGACAAAATTAGTACTTTGGCGATTGGACATTACAAAACTAAGTAAATTAAGTCAAAAACCCCAATCCCAAAAAGTCCCAAAAAGTCCAAAAAATTTCCAAAAATTTCCAAAAATCTTGCCAAACCTCCCAAACCCCAAAAATTTCCAAAAACTTGGCAGCCATCTTTAAAAAAATTCAATACCATTTTTAAAAATTGTCCCAGAATCAGTAAACAAAATTTTTAGGTAAACAATTGGCGGCCATTAAGGTATGTCCCAGAATCGGCAGCCATCTTTAAATTAAAATCCAGGAGGGGGTCCCAGGAATCTGGAAGTCAAAATTTTAGTAAACAAATGGCGGCCATTAAGGTATGTCCCAGAATCGGCCTTTATACACTACTTGCGGACTTTATTAAGACTCATTTTAATTTATGTTTTGGTAAAGCGGGCCCTAAGGCTTACGGAAAGAGATTATTTGTTATGGTCAATGACCCTTGTCAGACAAGTAAAAAAGCTTTAACAGCTTTAACAGAAATAGAGTGCGAGTTTCACCGCATTCCTGCTCGTTCACCAGATCTCAATCCCATTGAGAATGTTTTTCATTTAGTAAAGAAATGTCTGGAGAAAGAGGCAATAGATTGTAATATAACTAAAGAATCATTTGAGACATTTAAAGAGAGAGTGTTAAGGTCTTTGGAGAGTTTTGATGTAAGAACGATAGACCGCACAATTGAAAGTATGCCTAAGCGAATAAAAGGAATTATAAATTCAAAAGGGATAAGAATTAAGTATTGAAAATAATTAAGTATTATGTCATATACTTTATACCAAACATTTATTGTATTTCACCCGAATTAATGGAATGTAAAAATAAAATTTTTATTTTACAAACCAGTATGTCGACATTTATTGTGCATTTATTTATTATGGACTATTATATTACAACGGCAATAGATCGTTTCCGCTTATGCAGCTTTGGTTACACGGCCCTTATCAACTTCTCGACATCTCACGGTAAACATACCCATTCACATGTCACTTTGCGAATTTAGAGAGGGGAACTTGTGTTCATTCCTATCGTATTTTATGCGAAATTAATATATCTTTCGTCCCAAACGGTAAACGAGTAGTAATTGTAAGAAACAAAGAAAACGCCACGGTCAACATGTACAGTTTTCATAAAATAAAAATGACTGATCAACTCTTAATTATTCTAAAAATGCGATTTTACAATGTTGACCGTGGCCATTCTCAATATGCGCATTTATTCACACTACGTTTCCTCTTCATTGAATAAGTTCGAGTATATGAACAATTTGAAAATGAAAACACGGTATATAAACACTTCTTTCATGCTCTAATAGTTCAATGAAGAGGTAAAATTTCGCATGTTTACCGTGCACGTCTGTTTACCGTGCGATGCACAACGTGACGTGCATTACGTCACATAACGATTTAACACCTTACTCCACCATACTTACCCGTTTGGATGGTTAGGTGTTAGCTCAGCTGACCGAGGGGTGGCCTGGGACGAATACTGTTACTTGGACTCAGGATAAGATCCATGCAAGTGGTATCTTCAGCTGACCACCACCCCCCGAAGAACTAACACCTTCACACCAATTAACAATTGGTGGAAATTTTAAGAGAACATAATTGAGTAGGAGAACCAAGTGAAACAACGAATCAAGGGGATAAAAAAAAAAAGATTTTGCTTTCCTCCAGTCGGTCTTGCTTCGCGTAACACGATAACTGATACCAAATGCTCTATCACGTTCACCTTACCTAGCCCCCCTCGGCCACGTGACGTGCTGACGTATCGAAGCCTGGTTACCTAGCTGTTAACCTTAGTTATTGCATAACCCCATTTAACACCTTACTCCACCATACTTACCCGTTTGGATGGTTAGGTGTTAGCTCAGCTGACCGAGGGGTGGCCTGGGACGAATACTGTTACTTGGACTCAGGATAAGATCCATGCAAGTGGTATCTTGAGCTGACCACCAAGGGTGATGAAAGCATTACCCCTCCAAGAAACAGTCTGACTCAACCCTACCACCGTATGTACCTGGTCAACACACCATCAGCACTTGCTCAGATATGACCAGTAAAGTTACCAGACGGTATGGTAAATAACGTGAAACAACAGTTCGTGGCCAGGCAACAATATATACATGGTAAACGCAACTTGAGCATTTGCTCAAATATGACAAAAAACGTTACCAGACAGTATATGGTAAATAACGTGAGCATTTTGCTCAAATATGACAAAAACGTTACCAGACAGTATGGCAAATAACGTGAGCCTTTTGCTCAACTATGACAAAAACGTTACCAGACAGTATGGTAAATAACGTGAGCATTTTGCTCAAATATGACAAAAAACGTTACCAGACAGTATGGTAAATAACGTGAGCATTTTGCTCAAATATGACAAAACGTTACCGGACAGTATGGTAAATAACGTGAGCATTTTGCTCAAACCTGACAAAAACGTTACCAGAGAGTATGGCAAATAACGTGAGCCTTTTGCTCAACTATGACAAAAACGTTACCAGACAGTATGGTAAATAACGTGAGCATTTTGCTCAAGTATGACAAAAACGTTACCAGACAGTATGGTAAATAACGTGAGCATTGTGCTCAAATATGACAAAAACGTTACCAGACAGTATGGTAAATAACGTGAGCATTTTGCTCAAACATGACAAAAACGTTACCAGAGAGTATGGCAAATAACGTGAGCCTTTGCTCAACTATGACAAAAACGTTACCAGACAGTATGGTAAATAACGTGAGCATTTTGCTCAAACATGACAAAAACGTTACCAGACAGTATGGCAAATAACGTGAGCCTTTGCTCAACTATGACAAAAACGTTACCAGACAGTATGGTAAATAACGTGAGCATTTGCTCAACTATGACAAAAACGTTACCAGACAGTATGGTAAATAATGTGAAACAACAGTTCGTTACCAGACAACCGTATGTACATGGTCAACACAACGTGAGCATTTTGCTCAAATATGACAAAAACGTTACCAGACAGTATGGTAAATAACGTGAGCATTTTGCTCAAATATGACAAAAACGTTACCAGACAGTATGGTAAATAACGTGAGCATTTTGCTCAAATATGACAAAAACGTTACCAGACAGTATGGTAAATAACGTGAGCATTTTGCTCAAACATGACAAAAACGTTACCAGAGAGTATGGCAAATAACGTGAGCCTTTGCTCAACTATGACAAAAACGTTACCAGACAGTATGGTAAATAACGTGAGCATTTTGCTCAAACATGACAAAAACGTTACCAGACAGTATGGCAAATAACGTGAGCCTTTGCTCAACTATGACAAAAACGTTACCAGACAGTATGGTAAATAACGTGAGCATTTGCTCAACTATGACAAAAACGTTACCAGACAGTATGGTAAATAATGTGAAACAACAGTTCGTTACCAGACAACCGTATGTACATGGTCAACACAACGTGAGCATTTTGCTCAAATATGACAAAAACGTTACCAGACAGTATGGTAAATAACGTGAGCATTTTGCTCAAATATGACAAAAACGTTACCAGACAGTATGGTAAATAACGTGAGCATTTTGCTCAAATATGACAAAAACGTTACCAGACAGTATGGTAAATAACGTGAGCATTTTTCATTCAAACATGACAAAAGACGTTACCAGAGAGTATGGCATATTAACGTGAGCCTTGTCACTCAACTATGGAGTCATAAATTCGGTACCAAACAGTAGGGTAAAAATAACGACTGAGCATGTTGCTCAAATAAGACCAAAACCGTTATCCGACAGTAAGGTAAATAACGAGAAGCCATGCGGTTTGCCCAAGAACGAAGTATTCCTGTAAGTTGAAGCGAGACAAGGCATCAACAATCACGTTCTTCTTACCAGGCACGTGCGAATCAGATACCCGGATTCGTATTTTTGCCCGCAACCAGAAAGAGTTCACGCACTAAATACCCATGATGACCTCCATCTGTAGATGCGCCAGACTGAGCAATTGGAACCACGCTTTCATTGGTCGCAATGAAAAAGCAGCTCTGCTTGCTCGCCAACCATAAACTCCATAGATGTGCCAGCAATGACGTGAGATTAAAGTTCCTTGTACGCCATACCGAATTTTTTTAACTGTGTTGGTATCCATGCAACAGAATACCAGTCATTGTTATTAAAACCGCCAACGCCTTTGTTGCCGGAGGCATCGTTAGAAAGTACAAAATCCACACCGGTGCCACACATCGGGAAGATCGAAAAATAGATACCGTTCCAGGTTGGCAGAAAGTCGTGCCACCATTGTAGGTCGAAACGAGCTTGCCTTTGTTAAACGGATAAATCGCTGAGGCCTCTAGTTACGCGAAGCAAAGTAATGATGCGTTGTAGGAGCGTGCGGCCGGGCGCCACTACAGTAACCAGCATGACTGTTTTGACCACAAAGGATTCTAATTCCTTACGCGTGCAGACTTGCTTATGCACCCAAACTAATTGTTGCTTTGAACGCAGCCAGTTTGTGCGATTTGTAACCGCTCGGTCAATTTTAGTGATGTCATTTCAATGGCCAAAAACGTTTTACAAGTTGTGGGCCCCCCACACTTATCGTGGTGCTAAGGGATTTCCGATGTCAAGAGATGCTTGTTGTATTGACCTAATTGACTTCGAGCATCACTATGGTGCCCGCTGGCCCAAGTGTAAAATAGTCATCAAAGATAGTGCAAATGTTCCGGAACAATGTAATAATATTAAAAATCACAAAAATCCACTCGAAAAGATCCCCCAATGAATTGAAAATCGCTGGGACGGTACGCATACCAATGGTAACGGCAAGGGTCAACGAAGTATCGTATCACCGCCATTTTCATGCCTAACATTGCGGTACCGCGTTGAATGTCCACTCTGCCCATGCAAACCCCTCTACCAGTTTTGACTATCAACATAATGGCAATCCTGAACTGTGCTATAGACTACCGGATAGTCGCGCGTCAAAATGCCATCAATTCACGCTGTGATCGGTTGGACATGACAGGTCTAAAATGAAACGCCATGCAACTGGTTTGTTCTTCTTTGGAATCACTCCCAATCGGCTTATATGCAATTGATTCAGAGGCGGCGTGTCAACGGGCCGACCACCTCGATGAGCTTGAATTTCATACATCCGCTAATATTTATATGGATAACCTCAGGATGAGCTTTCGCAGATGATACAGTTTGTTTCGGCTGAATCTGAGATTTAAATTTTTTTATGCCGCAAAAAAACCCGTGCGACAACCCTCACGAGGTCGTACAAGTCCATTAACGATGGCACTCTTCTTCAACTCGGTCCGGATGTTCGGCTAATTGCATACACAAATTGTCAACGATAATATAATTGTCGTACCCCCGCCAAGTTTAAATAGTCTTGCTGTCAGCTATCTAACGAAACAAAACCCGGTGCAAAGTTCGCCAACGTGTGGCAATGTTCAAGTTTTTTCATATTGAATGCGCTCGGCGCGAAGAGTTGGTACGTTCGGGGCCGCGATTTCGTTTCCTTTCGTAGAAGCGGTTGTGTTCGAGAAACCGTGAGAGCCATGCAAGCGGGGTAGTCACATGTTCCGGTATCGGCAGGCTGTGATACTCTGCTACAATCCCCACATTCCACGAGTACCATAATTTCCTTGCAGAAGGTTTTCCCCGGGCGTCGGCACGAAAGCTACGTCCTACTTTTTTTAACTTCCATCCCAATAGAACCTGTGTTCGAGATTCACGAACGAACGTGTGGTAATAATAGAAATCGGGCCGCATCCCGCTCCTTCCCGTAAATTACATAGCCGCGTGCTCTCGACGGTAAGCGCGCTCGTTTCGTGATATCCACGTTCAGCATCGGAAGTGTGTAGCTGTCCGAAGTATCAATGCCCATGTAGCCTTAGAGGTCGCGCGACATCGAGATCGAAAAAGCTTGTGAGCACCGCAGTAGTATCTGTAAAAGCACTCGCCCCAAGATAGAATTCCAGCTACCTCGCCCTTTTTGCTTTTTAGGTTGTGAGGCACGACGGGTGATCCCTCAATGGTAAATGACCTCGACTTCTGATTGGGGTTCTTCCAAATCTCACATTAGGTCCCACATTTCAAGAAAAGTCATGCGACACGCTCGCTTTACCAATTTGGCTTACTCGGAGCCCTACCGGGGCCAAGAATGAACGCGCTGCCCGGCTATTTTGTAAAGCAACTGGGGCTATAAACGGTCGTGCTTGTTCCGTAGTCCGTTTCGTAGAGGAATTTGAAACACACGTAGCGCCGCTTACGGAGGGAATAGCTTGAGACTCCGCCGCATTACTGATTAACGTCTCTGTTAACGATGGAGCTAGTCCAACGTTCCTGGGTTCTGGTGCCGAGAGACTGCCCCGCAACACTACCTGTACCATCCGAACATGCGCTCCGTCCCTGAATGCTTGTAACGGGTTTCCCATAGCTTCCAGTAGAAAGTGACTTGCTCTACAGGCGCCTGAAATTGGGCTAGCACTTGCGACACCCGTTTGCCGTTTGGAGCCCGACCATTAAAGTCCGTTGAGTGAAAACGCGTAAACCAACAGACAGACGGACTAGTTTGGTCTAGTACTTTCCATACTCGGCAGCTTAGGAGTGGCAGATGCTGAACCGGCCGATCGTTGCCGAATACTGAGCGCTTATTTCAAAAAATATTGTTGGCTGTTCCGCCAGTCGGTCTTAGCTTCGCGGAACACTAGAACTGATTCCAAATGCTCTATCACGTTCACCTTACATACCCCCCCTCGGCCACTTCACGGGCTGACGTTTGCTACCTTGAAAACTAGCTGTTTACCTTGGTTATTGCATTACACCATATAATATGGGTATATTTCAAATGTTGTTCGAAGGAGTTTCGTTAACAAATGAACCATAAATATTTAACAAAGGAAGTAATCTAGCAAAGCACTTTGCGCTGCTGGGATAAGCTGTTGACGTTCTGGTGGAATTTGGTGATTGAAGGAATTAATCATCCATCTCACCGCCATCATCTCCGCCTCCCGATCGTCCACCACGCCGATTCTTGATGAAAATGAAAAGTCAGCTTTACATGTACAGAAGATTGGGGTGTCTTTTACGAAAAGCGATGTCTTGAGTAAAAATGGGTTTTCGGTGCTAAGTGGACATTTTATTCTCAGTATAGCATAAGCAACAAATTGTAGCACGGTATCACCTGAGGGCTCCAACGAAAATCATTGAGAAAATATGCTCTCCGCCCCCATAAAAAAATTCGGTATACCAACCCACGCGAAAGTGCCGGAACCTGGATATGCAGAATGTTTCGTAAAGCAACGTCAGTGGCTTAAAGCATGAATGTCCTTTCGCAATTAGCTGGGCCAACGAACATTACGTTACGGTCTTTGCCGCGTCCTTTCGTTAGCGGAGAGTCCTTTTATTGCCTTCCATCAATGGTGACCAATCAACGCCGTTTAGGTGTAGAACTTGTTTGGAAGATTCGAGCCAAAGTCCATTGCACCACAAAGCACATATCCAAGCCCTGCGATGCACTCGTAAAGCATGTCTATTCGGGGTTTTGTCGTTCCCACGATCTTTTCTGTTAGCTCCCTTTCATCTCCCACGTCTAGTTGAGTAATTCCCCTAGAATGTTTAGGTGTGACCTGCCGAGAATGAATTAATCCAGTCCATTTTTCCCGTTTGCGTTCTTCACCTTTGCTAGGGCATAGAGTTCAGTGTTTGACTGAATATTTGTTCTATAAAACTAATTGTCGGATACATCAAACGGTGTCAAACGCTTTGGTGTACACTCCTTTTATTCCGTTCCGGCGCTACGTGCCTTTCTCGCTTTACTTGGTCGAAGCGCCTTTCTCCGCTACGTTCTTATTTCGTTCTCTTGCAATTGTTTTGCTTGTGGAGCGCTTGCATTCGTCGCTTTAGGTTTTGTAGCATTTCGGAGATCTGGGTGTGCAATGCTTTCTTCATAGTCGGTGTCACCCTTTGTGACATAGTGCCACGCGCTGAAGTAATTTTGGTGGACTTTTGAGTAATGAGACAATGACACCAAAGGTTTCCTCCAAATTACCTATGTTGACGGCTCCATCTTAGTCACTTTTTTTAACTTGACAGCCATGTGATAATGTTAGACCACCTTCGCTGTGGTGCATCTAAGCTACATCACCATTGAAGAACGTTACCCGTCCCTTGAGTGAAGGAATCCACCACAGCCTTGTCAAAATCTTTTCGAAGTGGAAACGTGTTGATATTAGCGGACTCGTTAGAAGATAAAACCTTCGTGTTGCTGACAGAATTAATAGGAGTGTTCATCACCGCTTTCATTCCCTCTACTCGCGGCATTCAATCCGTCTGAAGAGATAATACGGTCTATATCGGCTTTCATTCAGGGAAATTGCATGCATAACTATTTAAGCAATAATTGTCAGTTTTGAAGCAACGTTTCGCCACAGGAAATGAATGGTGAAAGAGCGGGATAATTTAGTGTATCCTTTGTATAGGTTTGTGCATGCGCGCACAGGCTGCTGGTGGAAACATGACATCCTTAAGTGATGGCAATGTAGGCGAATACATATACATTGTGTCCCCGCAGATCAGTAATATTTACTAAAATTGTTACACGAATGTTGCTGTAAGAATTCAATTGCAAGTATGTACATTTCCCCCCGATTCTGATGCATTTAATCAGAGAAAAAGCTGTTTTGTTTCATGTGTGATGTGTGTCTACAAGCCTGGTCAAAATCACTCGGACATCTTGCCTTATATTGACATCTAAATTCAAATTTCCTTCGGAAAATCATTCCCCCGACTCCCCCCATACAAGGTTGGTAAAAAAAATTGCACTGAACATTCTTGGCATTTCATTTTCTAACCAACATTGAACGGGGGGAGTGGGGGCGATGTTATTTGAACATTTTCTGAAGGAATGGAATAGCCGAAGATTCGTTTTACGCGACTGTCCGAATAAAGTTGGGCCATAGTGTAGGTCCCAAAATTTAAAACTATTGCTACGTCGGCTAAAGAGAGATTTAACTGAATTATGTGGTATTTTTTTATCAATTATGATAACGAGCTTGATCCTTTCACCAATCTCGATCCTATCTGAAAGAAGTATATATTAGAAAAAACGAGTAACTTACCTGCCTGTATAATCAGATCAACCATTAAATGAGATATATGTGTATTCTACTTGTTGCGGTCTCACGCAACCACTTGATTACTCTAATCAAGGTGTCTTGATTTGTTTGTGGCGTTAGTTACTCTTGAATAAAAATAAGACTTCAAACCTATATAGATCTGGTAGTTTTAAAAGATATGTCCGGCCAATTCTTAGTAGCAATTATAAGTGAGAAATTACATTTTGCCTTTTTTTAACTCATGCGAAAGTTTACTAATGATATTTGCTCATGTCAAAGTTGAAAAAGCAAATTTGTTGTGATATTTGCACAACTTAACACAACTTTACTCACCGTTGCAAATATATAGACGTAAAATTGAAGAAAACTCAAAGCAATCAATCAATCAATCAATCAATCAAATCAAGCAATCAATCTATCAATCAAGTATTCAATCATAGCAATCTTCATGCAATCATGCATTCAAACAAGCAATTAATTGAAACAAGTAGTCTATCGAATCAATCGAATTCTTGATCAACCAAACTAACTAATTAAAGTAATTTAAACGAATAACATTTATTCTCAACATGGCCAGGTTCATTCAGATTACAAAAATACACCGAAAACCATGCTTTTTGTTCGAACCCAAAAATTTGAACCCTATGTTGCTAGACTTAGAATTACAATAATGGAGTAACGTATCCTACCAAAGAGGATTCCCTACCACGCGCTCATCGAGTAACAATTCGTATGCTTAAAACATTCTTATACACAAGCGTCTACAGAAAGGCAGGTGCAGAAAAAGTCTCGGAAAAATCCTAACATACTTATTTGTCGCAGTGCTTTCAGATAGTGCGATGTTTATATCTTGCATCATCGGAAGTCGTCGTATGAAAGTCGGAGCCTTGTTCATAGTTTGTCTATTGGCCATTCATATCTCAAGAAATTTCCCACTAAAACACACTAATTCAAGCTAGAAAGATGGCGGGTTGGGTTAGTCTCAATGGACCACAACAAATAATAAATCCATCTGTTTTATAGTGAACATCTACTATATCGCCAGCATGATGTCAACTAATGGGGGAACGTATAACCATGTTGGTTATCCCGTAAACGATCTGTCCTGAATATTTGAGTTTTTGACGTCAAAAAAGATTGTTAAACTCTGCAGTGACAACTGTACTTTCAAATATCGTATTCGATGATTGAGTCACGACAAACGACGCCAAAAAGTTGATAGATAGCACGGTCTTTTGTTTTAAAGAGGTTATGTTACAATTTGAGTGTGACAGATTAGTAATGTGTATTATGTTTACTGGATTAGAATTCCAGTAGTCCTACAGCGGAATAAATAGATTTGTATAGCTTCGTAGTCTTCGATAAAATTTAATTTTTTGATGTGTTTGGGTACCCATACATCTATTATCTAAAGTTTGGCTTGTAATATCAAGTTAAGTCGTTACTAGTTTTTGTTGTGTTATAAAGCGTTAGTTTATATGTTAAAACTTTTTGTGGTTACGCCATGCTACCCGTTGTTTAATAAATATAAGTTTATATAAGCTTATCAAGGCGCTCAAGTCATTTTTTTGGCCAGATCTAGTATCTATAGAACTGCCAAACATAAATCAGAAAGATATAGCTAACCAACTAAATATGACTAGTAAGTAAGTAGAAAAAAACAATTTGTGTATTTTATAGTGAAGGCTAATCTCATACCTATATTATACTTGTTTATAGGGTATGCATTATTTACAAATGGTGTGTATTACGATTTTACTGTATTGATTTATATTGACAAATGTTTTGTTTGAATGTATTTCACAATTGTAAATATTCATTTTATTATTGTGGTATAGTTTTACAGTGTCTTTAAAAGGTGATTGATAACATTCTCTTTGCATTGTAGTGCAGAGTGGCGTATGGGTATATTGTATTGTATTATGTGTGTTGTGCGGGTTGTGGGGGGGTGTGTTGTGTTGTGTTGTGTTGTGTGTTGTGTTGTGTTGTGTTGTGTTGTGTTGTGTTGTTTTTTGTTGTATTGTGTTTTAATGTACTGTATGGCTCGTGCAAGTGGTATACAATGCTATGCAAGTCCATGCAGTTCCATTGCAGTGTAATATTAGTAGTATATTTTTAAATTTTCAATCATTTATCTTTTAAGTTCTGCTTATAATCATACCTAGTCTAATACCTATTTATGAATGAAAAAATCCATTTGTTATTATTATTGTATCTGATTACTGAACTGCACTGGCACTGTAGGGACTCCACTGGACTGTGGCTCGGCACTGTATTGTTTTGGAGTGTACTCTACTGCACTGCTACTGCTCTGTAATGTACTGCACTGTAGTGTACGGTATTGTATTGTGTATTGCATCTGCAACAGACTGCACTGCACTGGATTGTTTTGCACTGCACGGTATCTGTAAGCTGCACTGCATTGTATTGTAAAGTTGTACATACTAACTGTACTGCACTTCACTACACTGTAGTTTTATTTGTACGTTACTGTACTGTAAGCTTGGTTTTTGTTATTGTTATTGCTTTGTATTGGAGTGTTGTAAAGTGGGGTATGGGATAGTTTCCAGTGTATTAACATTTATTGCAATTTTGTAATGAGTACTGTGTCACAGTGCCTTAAGTGGCGTTGCCTTGTTTTGGCATTGTTTTTCATTACATTGCATTTGGCATGGTCGTGACATGCATTGTATTGGAGGGCATTGCATTGGAAATACATTATATTTTAAAATAATTACCTCGAACATTGCAAGACTCTCTATATCACCATAACGTAAATTGTCATGTAAATTTTTAGGTTAGAACCATACAAAAATACAGAAAGATATAGAATTTATTCTTCAAACTATTTAACAAGTAAGTAACAAAATATTTTTAGTTGAAATGTGACTTATTTATAAATTATTAAAGATGATTTTTATATAATGTTTTTCTGTATAAGTTTATTGTAAAGTGTTTAGAGATGTTCCAGATCTGGGTATTGGTGCCCAGTGGGCAGTATCCAGTAAAATTAGTTGCTATCGATCAGTGTCTGTTATGTGGTAAAAACCAGTTTATAGTTTTAAAGGACTGCCCTCCCTGTCACGGCTAAATTTAGTTTGGGGTCTTGCCTCACTTTGCCTAATTTTGCTAACTTCTCAGCCGTATTGTTATGCAGTTGCAGTGTAATTTGGATTGCTAATCGATTTACTGCATTGTAATTGTGCAAGTAAATTTATTTTAATCATAACTTTTCATGAGTGTTTATTTCTAGTACCATGAGTTTAACGTTATCCCACCACACAGAGAGACAGAAATGATATTTACAATTATAGACAAGTAAGTACTGTAGAAAACAACAATTTATACATATTTTATAACTATACCTATGTGAGACATAGAGATCTATTTATTGTCTTTTCTTGCATCTTGTCTTGTCTTGGCATATGTCTGTTCTTGCATCTTGTTCTTGTCTGAGATCGTGGCCTGGTCATTGTCTTGGACTTGTCTTGTCTGTTCGTGTCGTGGCTTGTCTTATCTTGCCTTGCATCTGGGGCCTTGCATCTTGCCTTCGCATTCTTGCCTTGCTTCTTGCCTTGCATCGTGCCTTGCATCTTGCCTTGCATCTTGCATTGCTTCTTGCCTATCAGCTTGCCTTGCATCTTGCCTGCCACTCTTGCCTTACATCTTGCCTTGCATCTTGTCCTTGCATCTTGCCTTCCGTTGCCGTGCCGTGCCGTGTGCTTGTCTTGTCTTGCATCTTGCCTTATATCTTGCCTTGCATATTCAATTGCATCTTTACTTGCTTCATTTCTTATATCTTCGTCTTTGCACCTTCCCGTCTTGGAGCTCGTCTCGCATTCGCGCTCTTGCTTTCTCGTCTTGCATCGCGTCTGTCTTCTCCGAGTCTTGGATCTCGTCTGAGCGTCTTGTCTTGCGTCGCTTCTCGGCTTGCATCTTGTATTGCGGATCGGTTCTTGCGGACAGCACGCTTTTATCTTGCGTCTTGTCATACGGCCGTTTCTTGCTTCGTGTCTTGCATCTGGTCCTTCATCCTCGTCGTGCGTCTGAGCGTGCAGCTTGCTCGGGCAGCTGTTCTTGCGTCTTGGTCATTGCGTCTGATCTTGCGTCTTGTCTTGCGTCTTGTCTAGTGCGTCGGTCTTGCGTCGGTGCTGCGTCTTGTCCTGCGTCGATTCTGTTCTGTAGCATGCACCATATAACAAGTGTTGTATTTTTATGTGCAGTGTATGTTAATCAGTAGTTTAAATTTAAAATTAGGAAAAAGGTCGTCGTGCAGATTGTTATAGAAACTTCAACATCGTTAAATTTCCGGACAACATAAATTACGGGACGTTAAAAATCTATGGTGGAGCCTCAGATACCAGTTGTTCAAATAGTTAGCTTGGTTTCATTAGCGTTTAATTATTTCATTCTATCGGATGGACTATTTTTTTTTCTCTTCACAACATTCGTCAAAATATTTATAAATCCGTAGTCTATGCTCATACAATGTCATGTCGGCAAAAAGCATGAAAGCCCTGTTTAGATATAGCGAATAGCTAAGATTACATAAAATGTGACGTCTGAAAGCACTAGGTAACGGAGAATCATTTCTTTAGCAAGATTGAATAAACCCTCGGTAATTCAGAAACGATTCCCAACTTTGCAAAAAAAAAACAAGACAAAAAACAAAAAGGATATGCTTGTCCTATCCATTACACGAATCAATGTTCTGTTAATTGGGAAAGTAGGTTAAAAATGTTAACTCTTTTTCCTGGCGGAAATTGGTGTTTAGTATTTTAAGTTCTGGCTAACGCCAGACGATTTGTTATTGCACCGCTAGGGATAGCCCCACTACAGTAATGAGGAATGTTCATTTGGGTCTCCGTGAGTAAGTATTTATCATCTAATAAACATCAGAAAAAAAATATCTATTCTTGAATTTGTTTAAATACCGGTAAAATGTTTGCATATGTTACCGTCTACAGTTTGTTATTTAACTTTTTAAAGGTATATAAATTATAAACATTGGTTAGGGATTATTTTGATATGTTCGGTATAGGAGAGGATTTCTATATCCTGTAGGTATCGCGATCGCCAGGTTTCTATTTTTGTTACAACAAAGTCACAGGCGCGGGATCTATCCCTGCGGCCGCTCAAGGATTTTTGCGACCAGCAAAGACAAGTGACGACAAGCAGTGAAATCATCTTTTCTCTTGTCGGAAGGACCTCGTATATACGTAGCTCGACTCTCCCCGGTCGCTACGACAATGGTTCGGCCAATTGATAAACCGGGCTCTATGTTGATGCTCACAATAATTCAATAAATTAGGAGCATTTCACAAAAAAGCTCCTATCAAACCGAAGATAGATAGCGTCTATGCTACTAGCTCAGAGTGGGAGGAAGGTGGGCCTGATACGGATCCAAAATGGTCGGACCGCGAATTATTATGTCGCGTGTAGTTGCTGTCAGAATATTGATTCGCGCTTGATGTACCTCGGTTTAAAGTAAAAATTCTTTTGAATGGCCCACAGGCGAAAAACGGGGATTCATAATGCAATTTTTTATATGTAGAAAGTAAAAGAATATTTATAATTGTGACGGGCATTTTGGAATTAGGTCTATAAGTTTTTTACATTAGCAAAGTTAAATCCGCTATATTATTGCATCTAAGTAAAACATGATCATTTACATAAGAGTTGCACGTAGCGCAAAAACGTTTACAAATGCCGCCTTTGCAAATAAATGATGGCTAAGGCTTGTAGCAGAACAGATTGTGCAAATTTAGAAGCTTTGCAACAAATGTAGCAATGACTTTGCAAATCCGGCGGCTCGAGCGACGAATCTGCCAAGATCCTAGCGACCGGTTGGAGCATTAAGTTGACGCCAATTTCCAACTTTTCGCATAAGTGCATATCTGGTCAAACGCGTGCAAAGTTGTTGTTTGCAACTACATTTTCATTTAAATTTGCAAAATTGTGGAAAATCAATTTTTTTCGGTCCCGGGGTAATCTAATCAAGCCAAAACCACAAAAACCAACACCTAGTGTCATAGCTGTAAGTCGTGTCCTGATATATGTCGTATGGCGGCTGCCCTGATGCGGCCGTTAATATGCCTGCGAAGCGGCCATAGGAAAAAAATAGTGCAAAGCGTCATTTGAAAACCTTAAAGGATATGATTTGGCGCGTTATGATGAGTAAATGTTATTAGTTATTATTGAGCCAAGATTATGAAGGCAAATAATACGAGTGAAAAAATAGGAAGGAAGCGACTGCCTCGTCGGCTCCGGCCCTGAGCACTTGTGTACTATATAATAGTATTAGGTGTATGAGTTGGAAAATACGGACGAGAGTGGGTGCGAGCGTGTAGTTGTCGTAATGTATAGTGAGTGTGCATAATTTCTGCCAACTATATCGCTTATTGATAGTGTAGTTCTATGTGGGTAGTGTGAGGGTTGATCAGCATACGAGTATCATTAAGGAATCATATTGTTGTAATGTATGTGGACTAACTGAGCTCTGCAAGTGTCTTCGAGGACGATGATGGCGTGAGATACGAGAACACGGTTGAATGATTCTAAGAGTTTTGCGTGATTATATTTGGGTGTGTAAGAAGGAGCGAAGGCCGTAATTATATCCTATATGTAGGTTGGTATAGAGATAATTGTGTGGAGTTATCTTGCGGTGTTGTTGCAATTTCACTGAGAGACAGTCGCGTTTATGGGGTTATGTTTAGAATGCTGATTACGTAGACGATGCGAAGTCCGGCATTATGTGTCGCCAGATACAGTAATGCGGATCCGGAGCTGGCAATTACATTTGTATGATTAATCAGAGTTTTTTGAGTTGCGATGAGCTATTGGTGGCTTAGGTGGAGATGGCCGATTAATGTTGTCGGGTGATTATTTAGGAAAACAGCTGAACGTATGTTTTCCGCGAGCGCCGTCTCCCTGCTAAACGGAATGTCGTGGGATCGCCCTTTCACATCCTTTTACTCCAAAGTTTGGTTGTGTTTGTGTTTTAATTGTCGATTCTTTCCTGCGTGTCCCGGATACAAAAGCGACTAAAAACAGTGTTGGTTTTTTTCAGTATGTGTATTGCTAGTGAAATTTCATACAAACTTTTTGTAAAGTGATAAGAAAAAGCCTTGAAGTAAACGCATGGGAATGGCCGTCGACGTAAAAGCTTTCGAAAGTTTTGTAGGTGATTACTCAGTATATTTATATTCGTATTGTTTCTGATCAATTGTATAAAGAATTCAAAACAATCTTCCTTTAATTTGTAACTCTTTAAAAATCTCCCCTTGGGTGCGAGAGGTACATTTTCCAAGTAAATTGGAAATCGGCACCCGAAATGAAATTTTCCAATAAAGGACTATGGCAACGAGAAAATTTTTATTCACTTAAATCTATTAAACTTAGCCTACGGAAATACCTTAAGGAATCATGTTTCCGAGTGTCGTTCGCTTTTTATTGTAGAAGAAATTTATGAAAAAGTTGAACGCTCGTCCGCCATTTTGAAAAAAAAAACCTATAGCTAATGTAAGCATGCATACAATTTTGCTGACGTCGTTAGATGGTATTTAGGCCAAATACTGACAATACAAATTATATTGCAGTTTTACACGTTGTAAGAACAGTGTTAAAAAAATGACAGAGACAAGAGCTAATTGCAATTAGAATCATGGTAGCACTAGCTAAGTATCACCTCATTCTGTCGGTAATATTTTTTTTCCGACAATATTTGTTCTATAAACGCGTATATTTGGACTGTTAATTGCTGGCTTAGAGTTGTCAACCTCCATAATAAGATTTTAATACTTCGAAGTAATTTCTATAAAAAAACATCGAACACAACTAGCCTACATGCAATTTAAGATCATTGTACTGAAACTGTGTATTGAACGGAAGGGCACAACCACCTGTCTTGAAGATAGTATTGAAAATCTTGTTTTGACTATGTGGGAGCTATTTTGCACAAGACCCTTGAGCGTACCTAATATTTTTGAAAGTCTTCAGCCAACTAAAATGAATCGTCAATGGCAACAACAATAAGACATATAGCGCATTAGAAGTATTTGAGCGCGGGCACTGCGGAATTGTACTGCGCCTGTCCTCGTGATACACCTTTGTATAAAATTCTTAAGGCTGTTGACATGAGCCCGGGCTAGCCGTGTTTGTCCCGTTTGACCGAGGCGCCTGGATATCTATATTTTTTACCTTTGGCGCATTAAGGATTGCTTTGACATGCAAAGCCTGGCCATCCCGGTTAGCCGAGCGCTCACGTGATATAACCGGGGCACTGGGTTTACCCTAATTGAAAATTTTCCCCATCAAAACCTTCATGCCGGACGAGCCAGTTAACCGGGCTAAAAAATCAAAACGAGAAAAAACACATTATAATCCATGTTATGATGATTGTAACAAAATAACAAATAAAGAGAACGGTCTACATCCTTAAGCAGAACCCGCGGAAACATACAATAATAGTACCTGTATTGATCTAAATAAGTCTAGTTCATTGGGGGGTTTTCAGTTTCAGACCAGCCAAAAACTTTTGTTTTATGCAAAATGCGAAGTGAAAATTTCACAACCCGCTTTGCTGGGCTGCGATTGACTTTAACTCATGGTAAACAGCCCCTGAATTTTGTTTTTTTTGTCCGGTGAAATCCGACCAAGAAATCAAAATTATAACTGTTCCCGCGTCGGTACGGGGACAGGTTCTAATACAGCAATTTTTACGGAATAGCTCTAAGGCCCATAAACAAATTTTAGCTGCTTCAGTATTGCAAAGCCGAAGCGAAGGTGAAAAATCATGGTCGTAACAGGCCCGGTATACGGTAGTAATCGTGACGCCAAAAACAATCCTATTGTTATACATTTAATGGCGTTTCCAATCTGAAAATCGGTATCCCAACAAATTAGAAGAAAGGCATGGGTTGTAATTCCTGTCAAATCCAAAGGCATTTCAACCATTGTCTAACGAAGTAGAATTGGGCTCCGTTACATTTAGCTGAAGAACGTACGAACCTGGACAAGTGTCGAGTCACAGTACCTGGAACTTAATAGAAGTCGCGACGAAACGTTTTCGAGTACGATTAGAAAAGAAGATGCCTTGCCATAACCTTTATCAAACCATTACTTAGTAAAACGAAGCGCAATTATAGCATAACTTTTACGGAAAGAAGACAAAGCGGTAAAAAGTAATGCGAATTCTTCGAATCGACAAATTACCTTCATTGCCAGATTGCCATTCCGCCCCAAATATTTAATATATAATATATTACCTAGGCAATGGACAACTTTTTACTGCGAGTTTCTTCCAGACTTCTTGTAGTTAGTGCTAATGGTAACAACTACGTTTTAAATAAAGTTGACCCATGACAGCAAGCGGACCCTTCCTGTGAAATTGTGCTTTGTAAAAACCCGCGGGCTAACTTTTGACCCCTGTGCTGTATATAGAGACCAACTGCATGCATAGAATGTTGCTACGGAATTTTCTCTGCGGTTTTCCCAAGCCCTATTTGTTTTGATTACAACCAAAAGCACAGCATTGTTGTCCCCGAAATGTTCCTTCTTCGTATTGACCCTACACTAGCTAAACAAGTTGCCTGACCGGCGCCAATAGTGATAAACCGAAATTGTACATTTCGCAAACTTCACAAACGTATAAACGGAGTTTAAGCGTATACTGTTAGCTATAGAACGAACTACGGCGTACTTAGATCATAATCTAGCAGAAACCAGGGGCTACGAATCACTTTACGTATAGTATCGAACCATCCATACATTTCCCAAAAGCTGATGCAGAAACAGTTACGGGTCGAACGAGTCCGTTAAATTCCTCATTTCAAACGACACCCGTCGTAAACATTTTCGTAGTTCACAAACAGCTAACATATCGCAATCCATCACATCAATCTTATATGTTATTTCCTAATGTCGGTCCTATGATGTATTTTCAAAACCCCGCAAGATATCAGATCGCATATCCAAGGACTCATATATTATATGATATAATCCTCGTTCTAATTCAAAACCACGCAACATATCGCTATCCAAGGACTCAATATTATATGTTATTTCCTCGTTCTATCTCAAAACCACGCAACATATCGCTATCCAAGGACTCAATATTATATGTTTTTCCTCGTCTATCTCAATTCCATCGCATCGATATCGCTATCCAAAACTCAAGATTATAGTAATATTGCGTAGTTCTAATTCAAAACCACGCAACATATCGCTATCTTCAGAACTCACTATTTTATATGTGATATACCTCGTTCTATGTTCAAATATTAACCCATGCTACTTATCGCTGTCCAATGGACTCATTATAAGGTGTTGATTCCTGCTTCTATTCACAATAAAAAACGCTTAGCCAACAGTTGTTAATGATTATAATTTAGCATATACCTCGCTGCATAATTGTGCTTTTCGGCACGACAATCTGATTGGTTGTGTCCGCACGACCGGATATCAGGCCGGCACTTATTCACCTGCAGGCAAAACATTATGGAGAACTGTTTTGCGGTGTTTAACGAGCCAGGAGATTTATAACCTAAACAAGAGGTTATTTAGTAAGAAATAATTCGAGAAAGATCAACAAATCTCTAAGTATAAAAATGTCCCTCAGAGATGTTTCTTTACAATTTTCTAGCCATTAATATATTCCCAAAAGCTGTATAAACTTTTGGTGTGAGTCGACAATGAATTTAGTAAACCGAGATATCGGCAGCCGACAGGCGAACTGCAAAGTCTTGTTATAATTAATACGCTGTGTAAAAACATATCCGAATAATATAAGATTGTTAAACTTGGGTATTTCATTTATGAAGTATTATGCTAAAAACAATTATTCACACTCAGTGTCGGTGAATATTGTGGATGATTCACCGCACCTTCGGTGAATAAGTGTTAAGTATTTGCCTCGTTCTATTTCAAAACCACGCAACCTTATACGGCTATCCAACGAGACGTCAATATTATAATTTTTCTGCCTATTTCAAATTCTTACCACGCAGACTTATCGCTATCACAATCCAGACACAACAATATTATATGTTTAAACCCATGTCCCCCCCCCCCTGCGTTCACCTTTTTAGCTTACTCCCTCTGGAAGGTTGGTGCATGCTGTAGCCCGGTGGGGGCCTGGGGCGAATATCGTTACGATTGGTATCCTGTTAAGTCCCATCCATACGCTATCTTGAGCTGACCACACCCTCACTCGTTATGGCATTGCAAACCGATCACACCAAATAATATTGTGGAAGTATGTACAACTTACCCCTCTATGATTGAAGGGAAGATTGTGGGAATAAGCTAATTTCCTCTGACCTCCAACCAACTTGTGCCGGTACTGACTGCGTTACACCGTTAACGCGGCAATTAACACGCTCACAAACCTAAAACCAGTCTTCTCATGGCCGCTGATTGCCCGCAGCTTGGCACCGCTGCGCGGGTTACCTAGCTGTTAACCGTGCTTATTCCCATAACCTCATTTTGTTGCGTATTATACTCGGAATCTTAGGTTTCGGCTCCATGTTTTTTTTTTTTTTATTTTCTTTCTGCGAGTACGGGTTTGCCATCCTCGTTACGGAGTTGAGATCTGGTTGCGAAACCCAAGATCCGCGCGAAGTCAGAAGCAGAGGTTTGAACTGGGCACCGAATATTTTTCGTCAGTCACGTGATCAAGGCGTAAAGCATAATAGGCAAAATACTTCAGAAGTCTCATTCGAATAGTCCTGAGAGGTTTAACGAGCGTACAACCGAGATCAACCTAATGATAGATTGGAAGTCGAGTTTTCGCCTTCAGGACATAGGGTAATATGCACGCAATCACAAGACTGCCAAGGAAAAGATCCAAGAAGCGATGTTGATAGAGCTGATATTGGTCAACTGGTCTGTCGATAATACAGTAAAATTTACACGATTTTGTCAATTTTTGCAACATTCAGTGACTGCATTCGAAACCATATAACCTATAGTTCCGTAATAAGTGATATATTTCATTCAGCTTTTTTAGAGATGAATATTAAATGTATATTCACTGTTATCATTATACTATAACAAAGCGCGCGGTCAATGCTCTATTACTGGCATTACCTTTTTTTCGTGTTCAGGATTTCAGAAAAAACATCGCGTAAATAAAAAATCCCATATTCCAGTCAGCCAGGGAGTTATTATAATTTATTATCTGTAACGGCGACTTCATCGATCGTCGCCACTACAAAAACGACAACAGCATTACCCAATGTCGACGAAGGAGACAGAGCCGAGTGCTTATTGTGCTTCGAGAATCAGGATCTTTCTGTGTAAATATGAAACAGCCTTTTTAACTATTGTTTCAAGTGTGACTGTATGACATGAATTAAGCCCCCGGCCAAGATGTACCTTTGCTATATGTCTGATTGTCTGTATTTTCGCAGAAATCAACTGTACTTGGACTTAAAACTGCTCTGATTTTACAGACTGTAGGCGTATATAATACTTACTTCAACAAAATCGTCGTTGATCAATGATTTGAGATACGAAATCAAATCGATAGTGTTACCAGAGTCCTAACGTAGTAAAGATTAGAACGGAAAAGCGCGTAAAATATTATCACATTCTTATTAACAATGCGAATAGTATAGGGCGTACCGGGTTTCCTTTTTTGTCCCAATTGGCCTAATAATTGTCATATTGAAAGATTAGAGTTAAGGAATAGGTTTGGGGAGCCGGGATTGGATTTATGTGATTGGGTTGGTGTTTAAGTAAGAGGACGTAGAAATTATGCATGTTAATATTGTAAAATTATTAAAGCATTAAAAAATTAATAATTAATTGTCGCGATTCTAGATGATACTTGAGAGCATATGCTGATAGAATAGTTTTAAGAACAATTTACTTGGTTCCAAATCATCCTTAGAGCCAAATAATATTCCCAGTATCCGCATATTCGCATTGCGTACCTATGTTTTCTTGTCTATGGTTGCTGCGCAAAATGGGCGATTCATGGTAAACGTCTATCCCCTATCAGGCTTTGATATAACTGATGCGTGCATGCCAAACGCTTTCCTTCGTTCTTTTCCTGATGCATCTGTATCAAGTCTTTGTCGTCTCGGATGTGTTTTGTGTGTTCACAAAGACGATAGTTTATGTGTCAATAATGTTGACTGAGTAGTAATACCCCCCTATAAGGATTATTCATGAATTCTAATTAGGTAAATAGAAATTTTATCAAATGAGCTATCGCCAAAGATCCTCGCCCAGGCTCCTTTGAGACGCTCCAAACCCTAATCTCAAATCAAAACACTCCGTAACTCACTACGTCATATTCACCTTATTATTTATTAATTCTGCCAGGCTCCGATAGGATAGTCTAATCCATAACACCTAAACCCGAGCAGGGACTCAAGCACCTCCTTGTAATCACTACGTCATTCCCGATTACTCCTCCGATCGATGCCCTGAATTTACGTCTGTAAGCAAATTCCACTCGACTAGAGATTTTTAATAGGAACCAAAACATTGATTTATGACACTGTACCCAAACAAGTGCGTACGGTAATACGGGACTTTACCGTCATGGTTAACAGTTACGACGAATTAAAGAATAATTACATTGATAGCGTAAAAGACTCTCTTTTCTTTGTCACTTGATAATCCTTACTGGCCGAACACAAAGACCTGTACAACTG
Organism: Paragorgia papillata; assembly: GCA_035771165.1. Taxonomy (NCBI): domain Eukaryota; kingdom Metazoa; phylum Cnidaria; class Anthozoa; order Scleralcyonacea; family Coralliidae; genus Paragorgia; species Paragorgia papillata. The sequence continues at coordinate 3,649,104 of JAWNZC010000229.1, forward strand.
TGTAACGAACCACCAAATCAATGGAGATAACGTTTGCGGAGTAAATCTGAGGATGAATCTTACGAAGAGATAAAACTTAACTATTTTGGTCGAATTAACGCTTATCTAAGCCTAAGTAGAGAGTAGAAACGAATCCTGGAAGGAAAAATCAATTCGAGAAGCCGTCGGGAGAACGATGATACGGAGTTGAAATGTAATTACATATCTAATATAGCAGACGAAATAAATTACGATTATCCCGATGGCTTGATTCACGAGCTTTCTCAAACTGATATTTGCATATTGCCATGTGTAAAAGTGCATTAAAAGGTACATTAGTATGTTAAACTTAAGAACGAGTCTGGGCAAGTCCGGGCGACGTACCAGATGGTAGACAAAGAAGATCCCTGATTAATATCATCGTAAAGCCTATGAAAGAGTTTACCAGCGTCAACTTCGAGTGTGGTGTAAGTCATTCCCTTTACTGTTTTTTGTCATAGTAAAGGACCGTAATTTTAATGGAGTGTCTTCCTCACGGTAAATCGCTTGCATCTAACTCAACGACCAACAATGGTTTATTTCTTGTTCTGTGGCCAAAAGCCTAGCTGTCCATATTTCCATGCCCTGAAGAAGATTGTTACATGTTTGGCAAAGTCCGTAAATGCTTTTCGAACTAGTGGCTTGAGCTACATCCAGTCTGTCCTAACCATCAGAAATGGGCGAAACTGCGAATGGTTAAATACAAAAATAAAGTAAGATTTCATGGAGACCTTGACTTTGGCTGCCCTGAACGAGAGGAATCCCCTCTCATCTTTTGGTCAATGGGGGGATGTCTTCGAGAGTCCAAAGCCTTTGCGTGTTAACACGGAATGGGTGCCGTTCTCGTAATAGTTTAAAAATGAAGGTACCAACCAAGTTCGGAAGTATTTAAACTACGTCCGAAACGAAAAACAACATAGCATAGCGAAATCTTTGTATGGAATAACCCTACAAAATGCACGCGCAACAAGATTTAAAAACATTGGGTGGCTTTTTAGCTAAGTCCTTTACTCTGTATCAGAGTGACAGGATCGCAGAAACGGGTGAATCCTTTACATGCTAAAAGAGTAGACCCTAAAGAAAAGCCTATGAAAGGAATATCTGTTTTCAAAAAACTGTCGATGCATTGAACTGGAGACATAGAAAAACTGAAGCATTATGTTGACAGATATATATAATTTAGTAGTTATAAATTAATATGTATATAAAATAGGTGATGCATTTATATCGTGTCATTGAACTTCTCTTTATTCCATTGACCTCTAACCTTTCTGTCCGCGTGAAGCATGACTTTTGTTGTTGCGGTTTATCACAAATAGCCCATCGTATAATTTGGCGAAAGATAGCGCTGCATTCTCGGCGTGCTGTGGGGAAAAAATTGTGATACAGCCATCGCGAAGAGTAGAAGCGGAATGCTATACCCTTCACTGGACCTGAAATATTACAGATCCAAAATAAGTCCGGCAAATTTTGGGCGCTTAGATGCCATACTACCTGTGTCGTAAAAAGAGAACGTAGAATTCCATATATCACCAGAAACACAAGCAGAAACAACATGGGCTGTAGACAGCAAGATACCAAATACGTTTGCATAAAACCCTACGACATGAAATATGAAGCGAAATCGTGTTATGATTGGGAGCGATGGACGAGATGGAGGAGGCTGATATCTAGTAATTATAGATTCTGCTTAGTAAAACAAATAAATGTTATAAATACTTATTTTAAAATGTTTATTGATGTACTGTCCAAGGAAAATATTTGCGCTTGGTAGAACCAGATACAGAAAACAAATACTTGCAGAAGAGCGCTGGTTAGAGAGGCTTTGAAGAAGATTATAGCCGAACCATAATATTAAAAGTTTGTTGCTGTGTATTCGGAGTAATCTATGAATTTAGTATCTCATCCACGACGTTCAAAAGAGACACTGTCTAATGGCTTTCTAAATATATCGAGACGTACTGCAGGATTAATGAAAATTGCGTTTCGCAGTTGAGGATTACACGTTGCCAAATACTTTTAAAACATCGCAGTTCCTTCTATAAACAAGCAGACCATGGTCAGAATGATCGCATTGTGCCCTGAACACCCCCTTTTATAAACTCTCGCTCTAGTACAACGTAATTAGAGTCAGTCGGAAAGAATCTCCGGATCTTACTCAGATTTCGTCGGGACTCTGTCGGAGTGAGTGATCGACATACAATAAGAGTATGGCGGTTCGTAGTCCGCCATCCTGATAGGCGTGCGTGGAAAAAACCTTGGTGTTGTCTGGAAATAACAACTGTTTAGCCAGATGAATAACTTGACTAGCAATACGCGGACAATTTTTCGTGAGGACTAATGTAACTATCGTTAGAGAGAGATGGTACGATAATCTTTAACTTGTGATGGAAGCAGGTTTTGCAGAATATAAAACATCTACACTGAGATTCTCCATGTTTCGAAATTTTGTCGTAAGGAATGTGATAGCAATTTCTCGTCTTTCTTCAGCCCATCATGTCATCAATTTGAAATAGAGGTCATGTTTGTGGATTATTGCCTAAATCCACAATCGAATTGGGGCATGAACCTTGGACAACCTGAATCCCTGGAATTAGGTTTTCCTATTTCAGCAAATGGTATTCTGATAAACCGAGTCGAAATACAGGAGATTTTTCTGGAGCATGGTCAATTCATGATTTGGGCGTTGGCTAATTAATTCCAGATTGACAAATAGGAATCTTCCTTCCCCCCGTCTTTGGGCTCCCGCATAGACCATAGAGCCGCTTAAAGGTATGTGTTAATCTGTATGGTCGTTAACAGTATTTATAACTGAACAGAACGCTTGTGAATATCTTATTTAGACCATATGTGGCCCGAGCTGTAGTAACATTGTATCCGTTTTGATATAATTATAATTGCCGATAAGTCTGGATAAATTCGTTTTTACTAAGTTTTCTAAATCTTATAGGCAAACCTTGAGCGCTAATCAATTGCACTTGTCCTAGTCTTTTGAGAGACAATTGATGGAAGTCAGCCAAATGGTTGGACATTTTGGATAAACTTTTACTTTGCCACAGTATGGCGCAGTCCTTACGCTTCCGAGGCATGATGGTAACACTAAACTTTTTAAGTATTTTAGCGACAACCATAAATTACGTTAGATACTCAAGGAACTTTATGTGGTCCCGGAAGGACGCTTTTTATTTGATAAGAATTAGTTCCCCTGTTGAATATTACAACATGTACCTCACTGATCCCCCAGGAGCCTATGATACCTACCTTTATCTGCAAATTGTGTATAAACCGGGAATCATTTAATCCTAAAAATGTTCATTGTAATCCCTAAGATTGATTCAGTGAATCCGTTAATGGAATCATGAAATCCTGAGAGTGAATCAGTGAATCCTAAAACTGAATCAATGAATGCCCCCCTCTTATTCCGCTCTTACCAAGATACGGTACACAAATGAATAGTGTTAATATAAGGAGGTAATTTTGTCCCATTTACTGAAGCCAACAACAAAAAACATCCACTAATGAAAATAATTATTTACAAACAACACTAATGTGTAAAAATCCATAAGGTAGAAGGTTCAAAATATTTTACAAGAGACAACTCTGATTATAATATCAACGCCATATCCCTTACTTTCTCTACGAACGTTGTCTGTAACATCTTTATTCAGGAGTTCGTTCGCGTTCAATCTTTTACTAGGTATATATACAGGAAACAGTCAAGGGCGTATGATATCACCTCAGCAGAGAATCTAATAAAAAACGATAACTCCACCAAATACACTGAGGAGTAATATACCATTTCACACATAACGTCGTGAGATTAACTTTGTTGCTGAGTCCTAATATTTAAGTGATAGCCCCTAACTTTACATACGTTTTGTACCGGTGGATCAGTTCGTATATCTATAGTTCTTAGGACCACAAAGAAACAAAATGGTTAGCACGTGGAAAGGACGATATGGGAACCGTCTAACTCAATCGGTGAGTTCACACAAGTAAAACCCGGTTCGGTTCCCATGTCTCCGTCTTTTGAACACGTATTAATGGAGTCTGGTTCAGAAATACAGCACGCGGCCGTTAGCTTTGTTCCAATACACTGTAGCAGTTTCAGGCGGGCGTGGGCTGTAGTAAAGGACCAAATCACCCGCGTTGGTCTTCTTCGCTGGTCAGGGCACGTATAATCCTACAGTGTGTTCGTAAAACCTCAATCAGCACAGTCATTAATAAAGTTCGAGCGTCGGTCACGTTCACTTTGTCGCTCGACAATCATTCAAAGAATTCAACAGGGATGCCGAAATGATCTTCACCTGAGTCTTATTGGGACGCTGCGCGATTTTTCCTAAAACACAGACACTAATAAATTAGAATAGAAACAACGTCTATCACTAAATATATCTGCGGTAAGAAACCCACTAATTAAAGAAAAAGCGCTCTTTGAGTATCACGAAAAAACTATTACACTCACCGCCTAAAGGAATTCAACATTCATGTTTGCCGAGCGCCCGCAGACCAGGATTCTCGACGATCTGATTCGGATCCAACTGATTTTTCCGTCGTGAGCAGCGTAATCTGCGATATACTGCGCTTTTTTCTCCCTCAGTGTCAAGAATCTGCTGATTTCACCGACTTGCCTGAAGAAGATTTAGAGTCAAGTTAATTAATTCAAGTATTCGCGAATAAGGAACAGAATGAAAAACAATAGTAATAGCTGTACATCTTTGACTTAATCTTGCGGCGACAATCGATCTATCATTGATCGCACTCCTTGAATCGGAACCGTTACCGAGAGGGGCAGGAAAAAGGCAAACTTTCGTTAATCCGACAGCTTCAGTAGCCTTGTTCCAGATGCATTTATTTGAGCGCCAAGTTGACCGCCCTACGTTCCAGGCAAATGCTCTGATCGATGGCGAGGTGATTATACAGAGTTTCATGGCTGAAAGATTAACAAGCGTGCAGAGTCGCACCATAAGCGGAAAAATGAATGGACTTGTGTGTCGTAGCGCAGAACGAGTTGGTATCGCGATGGAGTATTAAGCGGTTCATTTCTACCAGACCAAAGGACGCGGTGATGCGTTCTAAAGTTCTCGCAGTGAATAGTATCTCTCGGTGGCCCAGTGGGTATTCGCTAACATTATTTGGCTGCCACGGGTACAAACTGTCTGTATTGACTCAATGTAGTTACCTTTCTCGTCGGGTGGTACTTCGACACAAAGCTAGACGAGTCACGTTGCTCCGCACCCCGAAGATACGTTCACGAAGTTGTAGAGGCTCGGCTAGGATCCTCGAAGCGTTTCATAACAAGGTCTACATCCTGCGAGGTCTTTGCCCAGCGGAGCTGTCCCGATGTATCGCAGGGCCTTATTTGTGCCACGACTGTATATCCAGCAAGCATTTCATGAAGACTGATATCTTTCTCAGGGTTCGTTCTGCGGAGGTCGTGCATGGTTATATGGTTGACTTGATTGCCTGAAACTCTGGCATAACAATTGTTAAAGATCCTGTGATCGACAGGCATGCCTTGCACCTCACCTCTCCGTGTTCGTCTCTGCGTTTTACCCGTCCGACGAGGTATTTACCAGAATGCGCAGACGCGCCCATGGTTATGTCCATAGCGAAGCTGGCGATAGTCGTCGCGATTGCCAAGACCTTGTTGAACATTCACTTGAGGGTAATGACCGAAGGCTTGTTTTCGGGGGGGTTTTGGAGCAATGATTGGTGTGATGATGACTGTAGTGAATTCGGCGTGTTAATATGAGTTTCGGAAAACCAGGTTGCTATACTAAGCTGATAGTGAGTACCAAGCGTGCGAAGAGGGTCCACATCGGTCACATCACGTTAACAGTTCACATAACAGAATTCAAGAGCAACAGCCCGCAAAATGTCAACATCTGACTGGCAGTAAAACGCTGAATTCTTCGGCTATGGAAGTCGAAGACGTAGGCGACTTGCGACGAAGTCATTGTAGCCATGCAAGAAATTTCTCGCGATCACCGGGGCTCTATGACATCGGGATCATAGCAAATGGCGTCTTAAGCAGGTCCTACGTTGCTCTGGTTCTCGAGCGCGGTTGACGAAATGTGTTATGTGTTGACCAGTTTCCGTATACTCCCGCGCGGAGCGCGCCAAAGGCTCCGTGGAATATCTACAATACGAAGAAAGTAGTACTACATTATCAGTCTTAGTACTGATTCTTCTTTATCTCTGAGCAATAAGAATATGAATAGGATCTTTATTAGCCACCTCGAGTTATCAACTCTAGGAGTTACAACGGCGGTGTACAAGTACTGAATGATTAAGTTACCGGCAGATCGGCACTGGAAATTGTGCGCAATGAAGGTGGTGTTTGGCGTTCGCATAGGGAAAAATCCTCTACCAGAGACTCGTCCCCGATGTCATTGGGCCAAAAACATAATACCAGTATCATCGCCACACTCATTCTGGACCACACAGAGGTTTGGAGGTACGTGCTGACCATCGTCTTGGGAACGGACTCGAAGTCTAAAAACGAGTCAAGGTTTTGATCGTTGCGCTCTTCGACGTCGTTGTCCACACTCACAACACATCGTCATCAAGACGATACTGCAGAGAGTTGTGTTATCTCGTCTCAGCTCGTGGTATTCTCGTTTTCGTGAGGTTGCAGAGTCCACTGGATGGTGCTCTAGGGTTGACGTAGCTTCCTGCAATCAATGCACACGCCATCGTAGGCCACAGTGAATCGGTTCTGGATGCTGGCTCGGGTGACGACACTTTGACTATGTCAGGAAAGCTTGGTGATCGAAGAACATAGAGGTTTTAGTTGTCTCAAAGCGATGCCTTCGTGGCAGCGAAGCCCTCGTCGCTCTTGAAAAAACGATTGCAGTCTTTGCAAAATTTCCACTTGACCACAGGGCAGTTCTGGGTGTTGCACAGCTTGCAGAGATCTCCACAAGGATGGTCTGTAATCTTGTCATAACCTTTCTTACATTTATGGCAATACTGTTTCCTGGCAAGGAAGGCTGGCATGCTGGTGATGACATCGTAGTGGTTGTCATGGTGGTAGAGGTACAGGTGTTTGTCGGCTTCGGTACCAGAATAAATTAAGGCATTTAAATGTTCCTTGGAGACGACGTTGAGTTGGTAACCAGGGAGGACAGCCTGGAACTTCTGGATCTCAGGAATACCGCAGGCACCAGGGGGAACACCAAAGGTCTCGTGAAGTTCGCGGGCCAACGGACTTGGACTTTGCAAACTGGATTGCGAATACTGCTGTATTTGGGGTCGTTATCCAACTTCGCCTTGGCAACCACGATAGCTCGAGCACAACACAGTTCGTCGTCGTTCTTGATTTGAACGAAGCAACGCTTTTTGTCAGGTAACTCTGCAGATTCACCACGTCGGATCGTTTTCCTGCACCACCATGAGGCATCTCGACGTGGGCCACATTCACATTTACCGACTCGTCCAAAGTAAACTGCGTGTTCGATTGGACAACACGTTCCACTGCAGCCAGGAATTTCTCGGGGGTAAGACGGTCACGTTGAAGGAACGGAAAAGAAATGGGACGGTCGAGTTGGTGGGAGTTCATGATGAAGCGAACTTGGTCATGAGGAGACATATCAGTGGTTAACCGGTCAAATAAATGCTTAAAAGCACTGTTCAACACACGAGTAATGTTAGAAACCCCATGAATATTTAAAGGCATAAACTGAACAGTGTAATCGGTACCTGTGGTTCGGAACTTCCTCACGTTGACCTGTTTTACCGACTTGATGGTGAACAACTCCTCGGGTTTCAGACGCTTAGGGGAAGAGTCGTCGTCGTTGACACGCTTTCGCTTGCTACCTTCACCCACTTGGTTTTCCATTGGTTCGGATGGAAGAAAATTAGGCTGGTTGGTTTCGTCTATAGTTATAGGGGAATCGGGTTGTTCGGCTTCTTCGTCAGGACACAAGAAGTTGTCGTTGGCCCAATCCTCGTTAAACCAACGCCGTTCTTCGTCACTCCAGTGGGTCATCAATTCAGGTACAACACCGGCTGGTGTTTCGGTCTCCCGTTGAATATCTTCGGCCAACGCGTTGGTCCAAAATACGATCTTTTGCTGCAAAACAGCCCGCTTTTGCTCCTCAGTGAAAACAAAAGACTGCTCGAAAAACTCCAGAGCGCTCTCACTCTCACAAGCCTTAATCAACTCAATCATATCAATCTAGAAATACAAGAGAGAAATTCGTAAATATATACTCAAGTTTTAACCGAATAAACGGACCAAACAACGTTCAAAACACAAACTTACCGTTTGAGACATCTTGATCACAGACACAGTAGAATAAAAACTTTCCAAAAAAACACTTTCCAAACACACTCCAAAAGACTTTCGATGTTACCCGTAAGAGAACAGAATTCGAATGAAACTACGCGACGCTGTAACTTTCTCTATGGTAACAGCTCTGGTCGCCCAAACATGTTCTTTTGTATTATTGCTTAATGAGTTTTTAATGATCTCCTAACGAGTTTTTCCCACATGGTCTATACATATATTAGTAACATTAACCCTTATTATCCTCGTACGTCTCTTAACTACCCCCAACACCAATTAAATAATCTACACTATGCAAATACATATCTTCTACGTACGTGGGCACTCAGCCATTCCTTAGATAAATATTTCGTTTGTATACGTTTAAAATCGTTCTTACAGTTTCTCGAATCGATTCCTCATCTAAAAATTGTTACTATCTTAAGTTTTTCTTACAATTTCTTCACTTACTTTATAAACTAGGTTTAAATTATCAATAATTTTCTGACCTATATAAACCTAATATAATATTCAAGCTATTCGGGGCACATTAGCAATAAATAATTTTGGCCAAGGGGGTTGAGTAACAGCTAGGGTTTAGGGGTTAGGGTTAGACTATCCTAAAGGAGCCTGAGAATAAATAAATAATAAGGTGAATATGACGTAGTGAATAACGGGGGGGTTGAATGAGATTAAGGTTAGGAGGTCTCAAAGGAGCCTGGGGAGGATATTGGCGAAGCTCATTAAAAATTCAATTTACCTAATTAATTATGAATCAACCATATGGGGGGGTATTACTACTTTGCTGGCAGGTATCTTGATATTATATACGCTTACAATCGCACACGCTGTAAACATGAAGCTGTGTTGATATTTAATATCCGAAGAGAC
>JAWNZC010000230.1:0-306552 GCA_035771165.1 Paragorgia papillata
AAACAACAAATATGGTGTTAAGCCCACACCAACCTGGTGAAATATCGACACAAGAAACTTTCTGTTCATGACCAGACTAATGTTGTTAATGGAATCAAACCAGGATGAGTCCACAGACCTAAAGAAGAGAGGCACAGGTGTCACAAGCCACAAGTGAAAGCGTCAAGAAGTACATGTTAAATCAACTTACTTTTTGACTTATTTGCCATCGTATGAACCAGATAAAAGATACTGATCTAAAATAATGATTGACTAACATAAGTATCAAATCTAATCACACCACCATCATTAATAGCTCTTACAACACCACCATCAACACCAGTACGTATACTACCACTCCACCATCAACCCCACTACGTATACTACCACTCCGCACCACCAATAACAACAACACAAACACTCAAACAACACCACCAACACCACAAACGAACACCACCGACACAAACAAACACACCACTCATACCACCAACAACCACACCAACACGACAAACAACACCACTCTCCAATCCACCGACCAACAACAACAACACCAATAACACCCAACCCACCACACACCAACACCACTAACGAACTACCAACAACAACAACAACAACAACAGCAACACCAACACCACCACCAACAACAACAACCCACAACCACCACCAACAGCAACAACAACACAAACAACAACACCACCACCACCACCACCACCACAACAACAACAACAACAACAACAACAACAACAACAACAACAACAACAACAACAACAACAACAGCAACACCACCACCACCAACAACAACAACAACACAACCATACCCACCAACAGCAACAACAAAACAAACAACACTCACCGACCACCACGCACCAACCAACAACAAACAACAACAACAACAACAACACAACCACCACCACCACCACCACCACCAATGCACCACCACCACCACCCAAAAACAACAACCACAACACCATAACAAGAAAATAAATACCGAGCCTAAGCAAAATAAACGAAAAGAACAAAGACAGAGCAATTTTCATTTCAAGTTTCTCACCGTGGAACTTGACGTAAACGATATAAAAGAATTATTGTGAGCTGGAATGGTGTAAACACTTTTTCTTTTCGCCGCAAATCCCAAATCATAAACTTTTTGATCTTCGCTACCAAGTTGCAACATGATAACTAAATCAAAATCAGTGAACATAATATTTATTACAGAATTTTCAATGGAATAACTACATTAATGAAAAAAAGAGCAAATGTTATATACCCGTTAGTGAGCAAAATCAAATAGCTAAAACTTTTTTTAAATGACCCAACTAAGAGGCAATGATTGCATAGTCCCTGTCCGTCAGTCCAGCCCTAACTAAAACCACGAGCATCTAAAACACAGTGAAAACAGTAAACGAAAAACAACAATTTTCAAAAACAACAACCACTATATAAATATATATATATTTACTACAGCTGGATGTAAACATTCGGTTTCTTTTGAATTTTCTTCATGAATTCTTAATTAATTAAAGTATGTACTACGTTATACGTTCTAGAGATGTGCCCTAATCAGTAATCCTGGCCAAAAGTGTTGGGACAATATTCTGTTTTTGGGCGATTTTGGACTTAAGCAACATCTGGTCATATTGTCTGGATAAATGGTGAATTTAAAAAAGTAGATGAAAAAGTTAGCTTAAATGGTGTTTATTTTAGCGTTGTATGGCCGTTCTTATTGGCCTGAGTCATTTCGTTTCTTTTGAATTTTTCTAAGCGTAACTCACCATGTTCCAAGCGAGTGAGCCATCTGGGTGAAAATCAATATCGTATACTTCCTCGAGAAAGACCTTCCTGAGAAGAAAAAACCATCGTGCTATTTAATCAAAAGACATTTTGAACAGTGTGAAAATTAACATTGCGTAAAAATATTTAAGAAATGGTTCATGGTTTGGCATGCTCCCTCGAGTTTGATGGATGCACGCGGGAGGTTCGGAGAGCACGAAAAAAGCGTAAGAGTTGGTCGAGACGTAGCCGAGAACAACTCTAGATTTTTGAGTGCTCTCTCAATCTTCCCAGATGCGAACATTACCTCAATGGAGTACGCCGAAACCAAGAACCATTTCTTGTTATAACAGAGAATCAGACACAAAACAACGGAAAACAATATTTATTTAAAAAAAGAGTTTCTCATTACATTTGAAATTCAACCATTGCTCCATTGAGTGATGGAGCACGCACAGTAGCCACTAAAACATGTTATGCCCCAGATGGAGTACTTCCTTTAAGTTGATTTAGGTCCCATAGTCGCCAAGAATTATCAAAACTGCAACAAACAGTAAGTTATGATTAACAAAATATCATACAAGAATTACCACAAAAAAGAAAAGAAAACTATATCAGACAGAACAAGAGAAAACCTTTTAGAAAGAATAGTCTACCAAACGTGGGTGTTCAAAAAATGCAGTTCACGAAAAATAAAACATGTTCACTACAAGACTGTTTCATTTTATCATTACCGCTACTAAGCAGATACTTGCACGCATTGCGTACCTATTTTTATGTATAGGCACGTTTTTCCGCGATAAAGATATCAATCCAGGAGGTATAATTAGTGAGCTGCCTGGGTTCTGGGTTTTCAAAAATACGCATCTATCTTGAACTTCCAGGGGTGGACCATGATTGATTTTATATTCAACACTCACCAACATGAAGCGAGAAATTCGTACCACGAGGGATGATAAGCCACGCGGGACACACGTTAGTCGAGGCCTTCGAATGTTGTCGATTGGAGGTGTCACTGAAATAGAAATAGTAAATACAAGTAGCAAAATGCAGAGTAGAAAGAACGAATCCACAGTAGACTGGCAGATAAAAATAAGAAGAAGTGGAAAAGCGTAGTTTGGAAAAAACATTGAAGCTAAAGAATAGAACAAGGGAGATGAAAACAAAGAAGATAATATACGATGGAAATTGCGCAATTATTAGGCAAAACGCGGACAACAATTAGGCCAAAACGCGCAAACGATATAGGCAATAACGAGCAAACGATTAGGCAAAACGAGCAAACGATTAGGCAAAACGAGCAAACGATTAGTAAAAACGAGCAAACAATTAGGCAAAACGCGCAAAAACGATTAGGCAAAACGAGCAAACGATTATGCAAAACGAGCAGAACAATTAGGCAAAACGAGCAAACGATTAGGCAGAGAGAAAAAAAAAACGAGTCAAACAATTAGGCAAAATCGGCGCAAACCGGCGATTAGGGACAAATCCGGCAAAAGATTATTAAAGCAAATTTCGAATGACACTATAGACTTTTTCAAGATTCTGTCAGCAGGGGCGGATCCAGTAATTTTTCAGAGTTAACGGCAAAATCCGGAAATATTAGGTCTAGGGGGGTGCGGTGGCAGGCCCCCCCCGAAAAAAAATTTAAACATTTTGGTTCCCTGAAATGGCATTTCTTGCATACTGGCAAGACTATTTAGCAAAATCTTACAGTTTTAACTTGTGTTTTTAATTACAACATTTTATGATTTTTTTAAGGACTTGTGCTTTTGTATTGTTTTATCATTATTGGAGAGAACTTTTTAGGACTGTTTTGCTCCCACATGTCAGAGCTCATCAGCATGCCTATAGAATCACTGTTGTACAGTGAATCCCACATGGACACGCCAAGGCTCCCAACCTATTTTGTAAGGTCAATGGCAGCCACTTGCTTTGCAATCCCGGATGCCCGCCCAAGCTGTCTGGTTTTTGGGCACCAGATACTACGCCTTAACACATACTAGCCAGGACACTGACAGATTAGAAGAAGCATTAATGGAATAGACCATAATAGTAGGACATTTCATCGGGCATCAGAGGAGCTTATCTCTCTACATCGTCCTACGTCATATTAATTCTTAACTACTTAATACTTTACCCCTTAATCTACCCTGATCAGTCTGGATTTTGAGGCATACCCATATACTTACTGTCTAGATTAGAAGAAGAATTATGAAGATGACCATATTAGGACATTTTGTGGACATAGAGGAGCTCACCTCTCTACATCATTCCCAAGTCATACTCATACATACTAACGAGTAACTACCAAGTACTTTTTTTTTCTCTTTTTTTCCTTCCCCCCAGAAATATATATATATAAACTGTATATTTAAATAGCTTTTATTTCATTTGCAAGATAATATAGATAGTACAAAAATAGATATGAAAGTAGAAAATAATAATATACAATGATGGGGAATCTACAAGAAAGCAAAATTCAAAATTTGCTTGTTTGGGGTATACATTCAATAATTAACAAACTATGGACAATATAATACCCCCTCGAGCACACCACACAACATCTAAATTATCGATTGTTGCATAATAAACCCAAGAAGGTAATTACTGTCATATTAACATAATAAAACATTGTTGGTATACGAGAAGAGATGAATATGCTAGCTCGGATATAGCCTAGTAAAATTGTTTTGTAACGTACATTTTACCAATTCACATATACTAACTATATATAATATATTATGAAATTAATAAAATAAACACCTAATTGCTTGCCATTTTTTAAGTAACGAATTTTTGTTTAACATTTTTTTTTAAATTGGGAAAAAGGATGGTGTGTAATTTCTGTTGCTATTGATCTAAAATTGCTACAAAACTTTCAGGCTACAGTAAGATTTAATTATAATATTCCAGTGATGGATTACTTCTATTGGTAACACATCCTCAATAATCTCAATAATTAGGAATTATTCATAATATACCCGAGAGCTTCGTACATATCCCATCTAATTTAAATACTTAACGCATTTCCACGGTTGCAACCAAGTCTGATGGAACTAACGACTATAAACTTAAAACTCACCTTATTAAAGCAATACAAACGTTTCTTAACTTTCTTTCAACAATCAGCTTTAAGCATTACTGAGGAAAATATGCCTTCCGCCGTCGATAATCCGATGTAATGTCTTGCCAAATATCTGCGCCGAAAACTCTTGTACCCACGAGGAAACCATAAACAAACGAATAGAGCTTCTTTGTCAAATCGCAACAGATCGTCTTCAACAAATAAACAACGTTTCCAACTCTGTAGGTGTAGAAGCAATCTCTAACAAGTTCCGTGACAGTCTCAAGCAGAAGTTTGACTGCACTGCCGGCTCAGATAGCTTAGTTATGCACTCTTGCCGTAGTCCGTGTACACGAAATATCCTTTGCTAGCCAATCAAAAGCCCAAGAACAGTCAAAATATTGTAACTTCCGCCCCGCCGCCGACGTAGACTAATCCTACTTCCGTCCGCGACGTACCTCTATATTGTCTTTGTCCAATCAGTGCACATCGTTGTATTTCGACGTAGGAAACCGTGTCGGGGCGGCCATTTTGACGTAGTCTAATTATTTCCACATAATGTAAATAAAATACCTCTCAATCCCTACCGGTATGAACAGTTTTCGTTTCAGAGGCAACAATGAAAGTAGTCAAAGACAGACTCGAGTGGTTCCCTCCAGACCCGAGGAGGGGGGGGGGCTGAGTCAGAGGAATTATTCAATTTATCCCCTCGATAAAGCGCTGAAATACATTCAAAAAAAAATTTAAAAATAACATATAATGTTTTTTAAATTTAGAATAATTTTTAAAATTCTTGAAATTTTCAAATTTTAAAAATACTTTTTTTTAATAGTATTTCAACTAATTAAATCATGAAACAATTAAGTCTGTCTGGGTATTTTTGTCTACGGGGGATCGCATGACGAGCTTGACGTATACCCTAACAACCCTGAAAATCACCGCCCCTGACTTGACTGACAGGATATTGAAAATGTAGAGGAGAGAAAAGAAAAGGAAAAACCCCACGAAACCAAATGCTACATTTACGACTTATTTTTTCCAGTGACCAAACCAAAGCTGCGCTTCACAACATATCGCGGCGCGCCATCAGCTCCACATGGAACGGCCACCAAGCATCGTGAACTAGTGTCCAGGGAAATCGTGGCCTGAGGGTGAAATACAATTCCCCCCCACCCCTGAATTATGTCCTGAAAAAATGGCAAAACCATGAAAATTAACCCTTCATACTTATTCGCACAAATACAGAATTACTGACGATCCATCAACGTTCTGTCATGTATAAAGTGTCAGGAGTAATAAATCTCCTGTACACAACTTGTGCAAGTGTATTAACCTCGGTAATGTCCCTAATCAAAGAACAGTCAGGTACTGACCAAAAACCAAAACTTGCACAGACCACTCATATTTCCTGCAAAAATATTAAAAATATATAGTGCAAACGACTCGTACATGCTGTGACTTTATCTGTTATGTAAAATCAACAGTGCATGTATCAAGGGTAGAAACGCAACGAAAAATAGAATCAATTTTCTTAAATACGAGCGTATATATTCAGTATCAATACAACAATATTCCCCCGATTGATAACTCTTTCCAATAAAACCAATACAATCCTGAAGATTTAAGTTTGAGGTTTGGATTGGCAGTTTTTGTAAGGTAAATCACTGAAGATTCATTAACACATAGCAGACTGGACCAACACTGGGCTCTTATTAGGCCTGGCAGACTCAACCACATGGGCTCGTTAACAACACTGGCAGACTGAACAACCACTGAATATTCTTGAACACGTTTGCAGACTGGACAACCCACTGGACAAGTTGTATCGATGGCATTTCAATAAGTACGGAATTACCATCCCCTCTGTTTAGATTCTTGTTAATGAATACAAAATGCATGAGGAGTTTTCTCATTCTACAAAAAAAGAAGAGTAACCTACTATAGGTTGCAGTAAAAATAAAAGTAGTGTGCTGCGTAGGCAGTGTAGAAACAACAATCGAAATATAACAGGTTAGATATACTGCCGATAACAGAGAACGTAAGGAGTCTAACGTTTTCGAGCGAAGGCCCTTCGTCAAGAGGAGAAACGTTAGACTCCTACGTCACTCTTTACGTTTCTCTCTGACGAAGGGCCTTCGCTCGAAACGTTAGACTCCTACGTTCTCTGTTTCGGCAGTGTAACTATAACCATACTATATTTCGATAAGTTGCAGTAACTACAGTTGAACCCCTATTAACCCCCGCTTAATGAGGGGTTTCCGCTTAAAAGGGATGGCACGCAGTAGGGGGTACGCATGTGGTGACAAGCTTTTACGGTTTAATATTAGCCTGCGTAGCCTGCGCTGGCGAACTGGGGTGGATAGGGGAAGGGAGCGCCTGCAGGCGCCTATTGGTTATTTTTCGTGCCGCCCCCTACTTAAAACAATGATATTTTTGTAGGCCTAGATTTTCTAGGCCTTTTGTTTCCGTCATGTGCTTGGCCGCGTAATCATTTTGGGTTCTTGGAAGGACTGGGGAGAGGCTGGAAACGAGAAAGGCCTTAGCAACATTCGTAAAAAGGTCCTGCCCACAATCGTTTCTGGTCCCTTCTAGTGTTCCTGGGATCTAGTAAAACATCTACCGATAGACAACACTGAGTCGACAGTATAAGAAGCACCAGGATAGATCTGTGAAGATTTTACCACAAATCTTGGCGATCGAAAGAAGGGAATTAAGGACTATAAGTCCAATAGGAGCTACGAATGAAAATGTAACTGTTTACCTTTCAACTTTTGGCGGTTTGCAGAAGGAAAGCTAGCGATAAAGAAAGCTAGGCAAAGTGAAACTTCGACGATCCGAGGTGAGCAGGCTTGTATGTTTTTATGCATGATGGAATATTAAATGTCGAAAAAACACTTAGAACAACATAATATCACAACTCTAGAGACTGAGCGTAGTATTTTTGGAAGTTGTCAATTTCATAAAACCTGAGCTAAATAGCTTAATTAATTTGGAAGTGTAATCGAATAAAAACACGTCATTCTAGAAATTAACTAAAATAGCACAGTTATGAATGAGCATGTGTATCAAAGTTCTTTCTTGATTCAGGAATTTGTGTGGTATATGTTCGCTGTGTTAGCGTCCTGACACCATTATATTATTCTGCTGCTGCTATATGTTGGCTGGATTTACCGTTACAAATGTTATAAAACAATTTATGTTGAGTGGGCTACAGAAAGCTTCAGAAACAGATTATTTTTGTAGTGATATAAAACATGTGTTAGTAACGACTATGACGATCAATAATATAATCATAACATCACCAGAGAAAGCAATAATAGAATAATAGTATAAATTCCTATAATAGTGAATGTTATTTATCCACTCACCAAACTGGCGCTGATGGCCACTGCAGCCGGAGAAGTAACGCCTGAGTAAATCCCACTGTTTCGAATCAAAGCGATTATAAGAAATTCTAAATTAAATGATGTTTTGGCAAACCAATGCATGTCAGACAATTAATTCAGTTCCGCGCCGTTAAGACCGAAGGGTCGGCCACGTCCTTGCGTGAAAATCTGACACGTAATTAAAACTGTTGGTTAAACCAGTCGAATAAACAGTTTCCTTTGGATGCACATGCAGCTGCCAACTCTCTCAGTCGCAGTTTATTTTGAAATTCGTTTCCTTCTACTATGCAAGGCACATTTTGCGCAAGCGCTCTGCAGCGGAAATTCAAACTCTCTTGATTGATAGTTCAGTAGTCGTGTCAACCAATAGATTGCGAGCGAACGCCTTATACACGAAAAATAACAATGGAGAGCTGCGCAGTAATAGCGCCTCCGTTTCACTGTCCCGTCCCAATCCCCAGCGGCCGCTACGCAGTGCTAGGTTTATATCAGACTAGTTCCTAGACTTCTTATCTTTCTCTCGAACGTATTTTTGGTGACGTCACAGAATTGGGATCGAGCGAGAGGACTAGCGGAAAATGTTTCATCTGTTATCTATCATGAATCCTGCTGGAGGCTCGGATTCTTTAATCTTTTATGAACGAGGGCACTTAAATAAACTTCTTCTTGAAGAGCAGACAGCAAACGAGTAGGTTTTCCTTTGTATTACTTTACGTTAAAATAGAGGTTTTGTACATACGAGGCTTTATAAAGTAGTGTTGCGAGCGTAGGAAGTGATTGTATTTGAAACACATTTTTACAAATCGAAATAAGCTATTCTTAACGTTTCGGCAGTAGACCGAACCCTTGCTATATGATGTAAATAAGAAATGTGCAGACCGTGAAAAAAACCGTGGGAGTTGTTCTATCTGCCTCTGGTTTTCCGCCAATAGCGGCCGTTTGGTGCCTGTAAATAATTTGTGGGCCAGTATTTGGGGCAAGATTTGGGGCCAAGCAAAACATTTTAATTCCAGGCCTCTCACAATTTCGTGTCTGCCGCACGACATAAAAAAGAGGAGGCCTGGGAACCAGGCTGGTTTTATATATGTAGTTTGTTTTCCACGATAATTTTAATAAAACAATCAATAACAGCACCAACTGACTTAAACCAAGTTCACAATTCAAAGTGTTTGTCTCTCACAATAGAAGCCATAAGGAGGTCTGCGAAGAGGAAGACTAGAGTTGAGCAGGCTTGAGTATTATTTTATGCAGATGGCAATAGAAAAATGTCGGGAAATACTTAGAACATCATAAGATCACAATTCTTCCTCAATAAACAACCCAAGCTGTAAAGTGAAAATTGTTTACGAATTTTGCTATGCCTTCCCCCTACCCCAGCGGGTCCTTTTCGTAACATTATCCGAAAACGCGTTAACCGAGGAAGGCCTAGAAACTAGGCTAGTTATTCCAAAAGTTTTTTAAATAGTTTACGCTACGTTAGGCTACACTGCATGTACTCGGCCTTAATAAACGAGTTAGAGTGTTTAGAGTCAGATATCAAGACACGAGGGGAAGCCGAGTGTTTTTTATATCTGATAAAACACGAACTGCGAGTTTATTGAAACGGGCTTCAAAAACGAACCACGTGTGTAAGTTCATTGGCGTAGTAAGATTGAAAAATAACCTTGTCTAAGCCGAGAAAATCAAAGCTAAAGTTTATGTAGAAATCATGAGGTATCTTTATCACATATAAAGACATTTGATTGAACATTAATTTCTTTTAAATTTTCCTCATGAATTATTAATGAGTTTTTTTGAAGACTGATTATGGCTACCATTGAAAGCCGTAATCAAAACGAGGACGCAAGTCGTCGCAAGTTGGCAGTCCGACGAATTCAGTGGCGGTCGTTTGAAACAGGCCCAATGTAACAAAATAAAGGTTTCATGAGTGTATTAGACAAGTTTTAAACTTTGTCACGGTACAATGATATTTTCGGAACACTATTCAGAAGCCGGCTGGCTGATATAGCGTGACTGCCAACTTGCGATGACTTGCGTTGTCGTTTGATTAGGGCTTTAGAGAACAAATGTTTTACAATGGGCTTGTCTCAATCACCTCCCATTGACCCATGACCTCTGTCTGTCTCCCCCCTCTCCCCCCCCCCCCCCCCCCCTATTGTGATTGGTCAATTAGCGTTTGAGGGCAAAATATTTTGCCCTCAAACGCTATAACTAACCAATCGCAGTAAGTAAGAGGTGAGTGGTCACGTTGGGGGTGAGACAAGGCCATTGGTGAAAACTTACTTTGCTGGTTAATAAAACTTTAATCGCAGTCAACAGCCAATGCCAAAGAAGTACTGAGTAACTTTGGAAGAATATCCGACGATAAGTGATAAATATTCTGCTGCCCCTCCACTGTCCGCTAATATTTGCGGAATGTCCATTCGGAGTAGTTGTCCAAAATATCGACAACCTGCTATCAACCGTATTCCTTTCCCTCATACAAAACACTAAAACAAACACAAGAAAATGTCCAAAATTAAAAAAAGCCGGTAAGCACGGGTGGTGTGTGCTGGAATTGTGGCGCGGCCTCTCACCAAAAAGTTAAGCCCCGGTTAGACCACGGGGATAGTACTTGGCTGGGCGGACAGCTTGGGAATGACCTCCCGTTGTCGAGCTTGGAACTCATGTGAGTAGAGTTGTAGTTGATCTCTCCTGCGCTTCGAGGGTTTTTTCGCCGGGGTTCTCCGTTTTTCCTCCCTCCGTAAAATCGACATGCCCACAGGTTTCATCCGGGTACACCGGTAATTTTATTAATTAACACAGATTTGTATCTAACTGAAACCGGATAAACAACACCAGGACTTGAGGTCCCTTACAAGGATTGTTCACCAAAAGATCGAATTGTTGATTTTACGGAGGGAGGACAACCGGAGAAACCGGCGAAAAAACCCTCGAAGTCACATGAGAAATCAACTATACAACAATAAAGCTCTAGCCTGTGACACAGGTTCTTTCCTAAGCGGCATCACCCATTCCACGTACTAAAAAACCCCGTCCCCAATCAGGCTTAACAGTTTGGATCGTTAAAGCGGTGAGAGGCGATCTTCGAAATCCGTGCTTCGCCATCCGCGCATCCTGTTAGTAAACACTGGACCAATGAGGGAATGCCCTTACTGGACCTCTAGGGAGAACAGATTGAGATATATCTGATAGAGATATCCAGTATACATAAAGTTAGTTTAGGTTTACTCTGGTTTTCCTCCTGTAGTAACCCCTGGACCAATGAGTGATGGCCCTTACTGTGACCACGCAGTTTGTTTCTCACGTAAGGACTGACGTAAATGGCCGTGATTCAGCAAGCTGACAGTCGCTGAAAGTGTAAGATATATAAACACAGTCAACTCGATGTATTTAGATTAGATTTAGAAGCGAGAGTTGTGAGACTGAGTGACCGAGATGAGAGAACCGAAGGTGCGACGTAGCTAGAGAAGACGTTTGTAACGTTTCAGGGCTGTCCAATCTCGTTTGTCAATAAAGTTGTTCCGACGAATCAGAGAAGAAAGTCGTCTTCACTATGGCCCGCAAAAACACGCTACACTCGAGCGACGAGCAGTCACCTTGTATCAGAAAATCACATGTAAATTCGTGAATAGACGCAAATCAGGGCGAAATAATAAACGTCGAAGTAACTGCTAGGTTACAAAATAAATATAAATAACTTCAATGCGAGTCCCACAACCAAAGTGTCTACTAAGCACCCACAAACGTCGAAGCACTATCTTTCAAATCAACGATTCGCTCCTCGAAAGTTCATAATGAAGTGAAGCATCTCCGGTGCGAAATTGATAATATGGGTCAAGTCGGCAATGCAACTTGTTGGGAAGAGCTTCGTACCTCCTCTGGATAGGCACTAAAAATATTGGGGAACCGGAAGCAGTAAGTAGAAATTTAAAATTAGTTTCGGTGAGGAAAATATGCAAAAACAGATAGACTGACGACTAATTGGAATATGTATCAATCTCCGATCATTAATTCAGATAATTTTACTTAAAATGTTTTAGCTTCAATATGATTCAGAAGTGCCGCAATGGTCCGGGGTGCGGCGGCTATCAGGCCCCTCAATATTTCAAAAATATGACAAAAAAATAACTGAAAGTTCCTAGGGGAACCTGTCGCACTTGTGCTCAATAATTATACAAGAGCGTGTTAATTTTATCATTAATCAATTCCACCATTAATTCAATTAACGAAGGCCATCTGGCCAATACTCATGTAAAGATGTTTTTTTATACCTACGATTTTAAATAAAGTTCATTCATTCACTATTACACGAATTATCCGAGGTAAACCAGTTAATTAACACATCTTGCTCTTTTACTGAATTTAAAGATAAATAACCGGTAAAAAGCGTACAAGATCGATCATATATTATTCTATTTATACTTTTTATTATATTGTGTTGTATTCTTCCTCACATGTTGTTTCATTGCCTGCGTGTAATGGAACAGGCAAATGGCAGCACCAATGGAATTACTGCTTAGACAATGTCAAGGAGGATAAGAACCCGTTGAGGAGATTGTAATCGATTACTTATAATCAGTGTAAAACTCTATTGGGCAGCATGCGAAACAATAGGTATAATCCCTCCCTGTTTCGGAACGTATACACACAAAAGTTAAATTTAGGCCACATAAAAAAATTCCTTGATTCCACATCATTAAACATTTTTGAAAATGTTGATGATTCGTGAAGTTTATATTTAGTTTTCCATAAATATTAAAAACAACAAAAATATTCTAAATTAAAGAAGGAGGACCTTTTATATTTCTTTGTTTTTCCAATAAATACAAACAGCTTCATTAACCTGATCACACACCAAAACGAAATGTTTTTTGTTTGTTAATATCACGAAAACACACACCCACATAAAGCATAGGTTATAAAAACACTGTTACTTGTTCGGTCACTTGTTGAACTACAAACTGTAACACTTACTATTCCAATCAAATAAGTGAACGGTCACTCTTTAAAATTTTAAAATCCCAACTTGTACCACAAGTACTCCTGCAAAGATTATATAACTGCCTGGCAGCATATTGCAACCTATATTGACTTGGGTCAAGCGTCAGACATCGAATATAAAACATATAAGAATATTTTCCTTATGTTTATGAAAAATCCCTCTCGGTCGGGAGGTACATTTATATTTTATAACAAATACAAAAAATATCTCTACGCGGTAACTCAACATACGGTCCGAAGGTGACCAAGTTTTTTTCACGTGACCTTAAGCAATATACTGCATGTTATTGGCAAGGTGCCAATGTAGTATTAATAAAAGATACAATTTTATGAAGTTCATGCTTCGAAAAATCCAGCAGACTATTCTACTGAAGATGGGGTATTAACACTGATCTACAACGAAACTTCAATAAAGTTCTTTACTGATTCCCGCTTGTTGAACATTGTGTCATATTGAAAATATGACGATTGGCTTTTTGTTCTAATTTTGTGAATAGGCAATTCAATAACACAAGTAAATTCGAATATTAATTATAAGTTTGCTATAAGTACAAATCACTCCGGTATTTTCTATCTATACTTTTTAGGTCAAAATGTTTACGTGTTTGTAATATATTTATAGGACATGACAAGGCTTTTAGATCATGTGACAGGCGTTACATTATGCATTATTAAAACATATTTACTCAAACAAAAGTTTTACGCAGTTATGTTGGAATAAAATCATTATTTCTTCGATATTTTATATTTCTGTTGACTTTCGTGCGTGCTGCTTCGAGTAGGGCCGGGATGGTTCAAAAATCTCAAAATTTTCTCGTAGGGCCGGGGTGGTTCAAAAATCTCATTATTTTGTCGCAGAGCCAGCGGGTGGTTCAAAAATCTCAAAATCTTTGTCGTAAGGGGCCGGGTTGGTTAAAAAAAATCTCCAAATTTTCACGTAGGGCCGTGATGGATCAAAAATCCTCAAAATTTTGTTTCGTAGGGCTGTTGATGGTATCAAAAATCTCAAAATTTTGTCGGAGGGGCCGGTATCGTTCAAAAATCACAATTTTTTGGCGTAGGGCCGGGGTGCGTTCAAAAATCTCAAAATTTTGTCGGAGGGCCGGGGTGGTTTAAAAAATCCCAAAATTTTTGTCCCATGCCAGGGTGTGTTTCAAAAATCTCAAAATTTTCTCGTAGGGCCGGGGTGGTTCAAAAATCTCCAAATTTTCGATACATCTTCTTCCACAAACCAAGACCGACGTCCAATTCTTCAAAATACCTATCCATAATCTTCGATTTCCACGGCTAAGCAATCGAGTTCTTGCGACCGAGACCGTGGTTAATTCGAATTGACGGTTTGAAAAACGGACTGCAGGTACCATATCCCAGGTAAAAGTTACAATAATTTGACAATTATTCGCCGAAGGCGAGGTGAATATCGGTTGAAATAATAACCGAGACGAAGTCGAGGTTATTAATTTATCGTTGTTAAATAGCTAGAGTTTCGCTGGATGACAACGATGACTGGTCCATTGGTTTGGTTTGTGGTCACATTACCTTAGCTATATTTCAATTGGGCATACCCGAGCGGGCAATAATTGAGAACTTATTGCCTGCTCCGGGCAATAAGACTTTTCAATTGATGGTCCGCTATAACATTGAACTCTTCACGGTTTCTTATAAATAAAAGCATAGTTTGGTAAGAAAAAAATAATATTTATAGGTCTTCAAACGCATGTGTGAAGATTAACTGGAGAAAAAATATATTGTTGTAACTTTTGTTCTGAGAGTCATGATTTTTTGGTTTATGCAGAGCCAGGCGAAATGTTTTGGTAAGTCTTTCAGTTAATTTTTATTTTTTAGTATGTCTTTTTCGTTTGTGTACGTTACCCTCTTGATAAACCTCGAAAATTAATCAGCGAAAACTCATGCTATATAACAAAGCACTTAATGTCTGCTCCCTCGGGAAACAGATAGTTTTGTTTTCCCTCGAGTCTCGATGATTCCCCTCGACTGATCGACTCGGGATATATCAAGACTCTCGGGAAAACAAAACTAACTGTTTTCCCGAGGGAGTCAGACATTAAGTGTATAATATTCACTGGGCCTGAGGCGAATAATTGTTTTTTGGTATAAATACACATTTTCGTACTTTTAGAACCAACCATTATTCATTTTATTAAAATTGTTAATTTCCTCGTACTGTCGCATGACAAATCGGCTGGCGGACCATCTTGAATAAAACCCTGTAGGTGATTTTATCGAGAATTAGTCCGAAGTAGCGCGGACCAATCAGCGCAACGCGATTTACTAATAATCACCTGTGTATTTATACTAAATTGATAATATATTGGACCGAGGTTCAGCATGATATCAAGGAATTGATCAAAGCCAAGGTTAATTTATTATCGGCTTCGGGCCCATAATACAAACCTTGGTTTTGATCATTCTTAAAATCATGCTCAATCTCCGTCCAATAATTCCTTTTTTTATATAAAACGGGTGCGAACGCCGTTCGAAGACTAATGCCAGCTACAAGTTTCAACACCACTAAAGGAATAGAAGACAACATGAGAGATGAACTGTCAAAAGTAAGTTTATTTTAAATGATTTACGGCACTATAACACCTATGCACGAAATAGGCCGAATCCTGAATATTTACCGCACTTTCACTGCAGACAATCTTGAGGGAAGTAGGTATCGCGCGTATTTTTTGATTGGATATCACAATACATCTGTCAAGATTCGCGTGCAATTCCCGAGGAGAAGGTGCGGAAAAATGGGTTGAAAATCGTGGGATTCCATGTATATTTCGCGATAGGTGTATAAGTTAAGATACAGCAACATTTTCCAAGTTTATATAACAAATACAACTGGCAATAACAACTTACGAAGCACCAGTCCCTTGACGAAGTCATCACCTGTGTGAAAATTAAAATGTAAATTTGGATAAAAATCAGGAATGTTACCACATTGGTGTTCAAGGACAACTGTTTCTATCATTTTAATCGTCGCAATGGATGAACCAGGTCGAAATCTAAATGCTAGTAAGAAATATTATTGCCCAGCATACTGCTTTAAACAAAACCAATAATACAAAATAATTTAGAAAATATTTACCAACGATTCCGTTACTACAACGTAACACCATCAGTCAAGTGATAAATATACATACATGAAGGTAGACATAAATAGCATTAGCTATGTTACATAAATAGAAAATGACAAACAGAGACAGAAAAAGTTCAAAAGGAATAGACTGTAAGGACATGAAACTCGCAGACCAATGGAATTGTCCAAACTCGTGAGGAAGACACCAACTCGCACAAGTCTTTTATAATTTTTCTTATACCGCGTTGGTGTCCTTTCTCACCATTATGACAGGTTCATTTGTCTGGCGAGTAACCCCCACAACCAGACCCCAAATGGATGCCGCCTCATTAAATATTCAACTTATTATTTAATGCATACGTCATTAATTTCTCCAGGCTCCTTTGGGACCCACCATTCCTAACTAACCCTAAAAAATTTTTATCCAAACCCCAGGTTTTGCACTACGTCAGTACCTAACCAGAAGCCCCTAACCCTAGCTTTTATCCAACCCTGAAAATAAAAGATCTATCGTGCTTAGCGTAGGCAAGTATTAAAACAACAATCGAAATATAGTAAGGTTAGATATACTGCAGAAACATAGAACGTTAGACTCCTACGTTCTCTGTTTTCGGCAGTATAACAGCTAAATCTATTAAGGTTGTCCCCTGAAAAGAGCCAAAAGGCCGAAGCCAAGCGCGAAAAGTTACGATGGGAACGACAAGTTTTAATTCCAATTTGTGTCACCAGAGCTATACCCTATTGGCCGTTGATGCAAGGAAGACTTGTGGACGAGAGCTAAAAGTTTGACAGAAATGGTGGGGCTAGATAGTTGAGGAAATTGATTTGCACTTATAACTGAGTGGCTTCGCTATTTAAATATAGTAATTCCCATCGTAACTTTTCGCGCTTGTACTTTGGCCATTTGGCTTTGTCAGGGGACAACCTTAATTGATTTAGCTGTAAACTGCCGAAACAGAGAACGTAGGGTAGTCTAACGTTCTCTTTTACTGCAGTATAACTAACCATACAAATATATCGATTGTTATTTAATACTGCCTAGGCAGCACGCTACTTTTTATTATTCAGGGTTGGATAAAAGCTATGGTTAGGGGCTTCAGTATAGGTACGACGTTAGTGAAAACCTGGGGTTGGATAAAATTTAGGGTTAGTTAGGAATGAGGGACCCAAAGGAGCCTGAAGAATAAAGACGTATGCATAGAATAATAAGTTGAATAATTTAATGAGGCGGCATCCATTTGGGGTCTGGAGTGGGGGGTAACTCGCAGACAAATGAACTGTCCAAACTGGTGAGAAGACACCAAACGCGGTAAAGAAAAATTTATAAAAGAGTGCGCGTTGGTTGTCTGCTCACCAGTTTGAACAATTTCATTTGTCTGCGGTTTCATGACCTTACAGCTTTTCCATCATGACCTTTTCTGTCACTGTTTGTCATTTTCTATTTATGTAACTAGCTAAGCATATTTTAAGTCACCTTCATGTATGTAAATTTAATCACTCTGATGATGTTACGTGTAATAACGAAACGTTGGTAAATAGTTTCAAAATTGATTTTGTATTATGGTTTTGTTTAAAGTCAGTATGCAGGGCAATAAATATTTCTTACTAGCATTAGATATCCGCCTGGTTCATCCATTGCGACGATTTAAATGATAGAACGATTGGACCCTTGAACACCAAGAGGTAACATTCCTGATTTTTATCAAATTTACATTTTAATTTTCACACAGGAGATGACTTCGTCAAGTGGGACAGGTGCTGGTAAGTTGTTATTGCCATTTGTATTTGATAATATAAACTTAGGAAAATGATGCTGAATTTTAACTTATACACCCTATCCGCGAAATATACAGAATCCCAACGATTTCACTCCCATTTTACCGCACCTTCTCTCGGGAATTGCACGCGGAATCTTGACAGATGTATTGTGATATCAATCAAAAATCACGCGCGAACCTACTTCCCTCAAAGATGTCTGCTGTGAAAGTGCGGTAAAATGCAGGAATCGGCCTATTTCCTGTGATAGGTGATATAGTGCCGTAAATCTTAAAAATAAACTTACTTTTGACAGTTCATCTCTCATGTTGTCTATACCTTTAGTGAGTTGAAACTTGTAGCGGCAATAGTTTGCGAACGGCGTTCGACCCCGTTAAATAAAAAAAGGAATTAATTGGACGAGATTGAGCATGATATTAAGAATGATCAAAACCAAGGTTTGTAATTATGGCCCGAAGCCGATAAAATAAACCTTGGCTTTGATAATTCTTGATATCATGCTGAACATCGTCCAATAATTATCAATTAGTATAAATACACAGGTGATTATAGATAGAATCGCGATGCATGCTGATTGGTCGCGCTACTTCGTGACTAATTCTCGATAATCACCTACAGGGTTTATTCAAGATGGTCGCCAGCCGATTTGTCTTGCGACAGACGAGGAAATTAACAATTTTAATAAAAGACAATGTTGTTCCTAAAAGTACGAAAATGTGTATTTTATACCAAAACAATTATTCGCCTCAGGTCTCAGTGAAATATTATACACTTAATGTCTGGCACCCTCGGGAAACCAGTTAGTTTTGTTTTACCCGAGAGTCTTGATATATCCCCTGACGAAGTCGAGGGAATCATCGAGACTCGAGGGAAAACAAAACTAACTGTTTCCCGAGGGAAGTAGGACATTAAGTGCTTTTGTTATATAGCTTGAGTTTCGCCTGAATAATTTCGAGGTTTATCAAGGGAACGTACACAATACGAAAAAGCCAAACTGAAAGACCTTACCAAAACATTTCGCCAGGCTCTGCATCAACCAAAACAAACATGACTCTCAAAACTAAAAAGAACAACAATATATTTCTCCAGTTAATCTTCACACATGCTTTGAAGACCTATAAATATTATTTTTTTCTTACCAAACAAGCTTTTAGTTATATAGAAACCGTGAAGAGTTCAAAGTTCTAGCGGACAACAATTGAAAACTTTATTGCCCGAGCAGGCAATAAGTTCTCAATTATTGCCCGCTCGGTAGACTATTGAAAATTAGCTAAGGTTCATGTGACCACAAACCAACCAATGACAGTCGATCGTTTTGTATCCAAGCGGAAACTCGTAGCTATATAACAACGATAAATATTAACCCACGACTCTCGTCCTCGGTTATTAATCACCGATATTCACCTCGCCTATCGGCGAATAATTGACAAATAATTGTAACTTTTACCTGGGATATGGTACCTGCAGTCCGTTTTTCAAACCGCGTCAATTCGAAATAACCACGGACTCGGTCGAAGAACTCGATTGCTTTATGCCGTGTAAATCGAAGATTATGGATAGGTATTTTGAAGAATTGGACGTGGGTTATGAGGAAGAATAAGTAACGAAAATTTGGAGAATTTTGAACCACCCCGGCCCTAACGAGAAAATTTTGAGATTTTTGAACCACCCCTGCCCAGTGACAAAATTTTGAGATTTTAATGTAACCACCCCGGCCCTACGCACAAAATTTTGAGATTTTTGAACCACCCCGGCCCTCCGCCAAAATTTGAGATTTTTAGACGATCCCGGCCCCCTACGACAAAATTTTGAGATTTATTGAACACATCCCAGCCCTACGAAATCAAAATTTTGAGATTTTGGAACCATCCCGGCCCTACGAGAAAAATTTTGAGATTTTTTTAACCAGCCCCGGGCCTACGACAAAATTTTGAGATTTTTGAACCACCCCGGGCCTGCGACAAAATAATGAGATTTTTGAACCACCCCGGCCCTACGAGAAAATTTTGAGATTTTTTGAACCATCCCGGCCCTATCGACGCAGCCACGCACGAAAGTCAACAGAAATATAAAAAATCAAGAAATAATGATTTTAATATCCAACATAACTGCGTAACTCGTGGTATTGGAGTAAATATGGTTTAAATATGCATAATGTTACGCCTGTCCCACATGATCAAAAAGCCTTGTTATGTCCTATAAATATAATTACAACTCCGTAAACATTTTGACCAAAAAGTATAGATAAAAATACCGAGTGATAAGTACTTATAGCAAACTTATAATTAATAAAGATATTTACTTTGAGTTATTGACTTGCCTATCACAAAATTAGAACAAAAAGCCAATCGTCAAATTTTTCAAAAATGACACAAATTTCAACAAGCGGGAAATCAGTAACGCACTTTATTGAAGTTTCGTTGTAGATCAGTGTAATACCCCCTCTTCAGAGAATAGTCAGCTAGGATTTTTCGAAGGCATGCAACTTCATAAAATTTTATCTCTTATTCACACAACCTAGAGCACCTTTGCCAAAACATGCAGTATATTGCTTAAGTCCTGTCACGTAAAAACATGGTCACCTCCGGACCGTATGTTGAGTCCGCGTAGACATATTTTTGTATTTGTTATAAAATATTAAATGTACCTCCCGACCTAGTTCATAAACAAAGGAAATATTCTTATATTATTATATTCGATGACTGACGTTGACCCCAGTCAAATAGGTTGCAATATGCTGCCAGGCAGTATACTAAATACTGCAGAGTACTTGTGGGACAAGTTGGGATTTTAAATTTTTAATATATGCGTTCTATATTGATTGGAATAGTAAGTGTTCCAGTTTGTAGTTCAACAAGTGACCAACAAGTAACAGTGTTTTAAAACTATGGCTTTAGAGGTGTGTTTCGTGATATTCAACAAACCAAAAAAATTTCGTTTTGGTTTGTGATAGTTATTGAAGCTGTGTATTTATTGGAAAAACAAAGAAATATAAAAGGACCTCCTTCTTTAAATTTAGAAATTTTTTGTTGTTTTTATATTTAGAAATGAAAATAAATATAAACTTCCCGCCTCCTCAACATTATTCAAAATGTTCATGATGTGAATCAAGGAATTTTTTTATGTGGCCTAAATTAACTTTTGTGTGTATACGTTTTCCGAAACAGGAGGGATAAACCTAATAGTTTCGCATGGCTGCCCAAAGAGTTTACCTGATTATAAGTATCGATTACAATCTCCTCAAGTGTTATATCATCCTTGACATTGTCTAAGGCTGTATCCCATGGTGCTGCCATTTGCCTGTTTCCATTAACAGCAGGCAATGAAAAACCTGTGAGGAAGAATACAACAAATATAAATAAAAAGTAATTAGAATAATATGACTGATCGATGCTTGTACGCTTCTTTCCGGTTATTTATCCTTAAATCAGTAAACGCGCAAGAATTTAAATTAACTGGTTACTGGGATAATTCGTGTAGTATTTATAGTGAATGAATGAACTTTATTTAAATCCTAGGTATAAAAAAACATCTTTTTACATGAGTATAATCTGCCAGATGGCCTTCGTTAATTGAATAATTGTGGAATTGATTAATGATATAATTAACACGCTGTCTTGTATAATTATGAGAGCACAAGTGCGACAGGTTCCCCTAGGAACTTCAAGTTAATTTTTGTCATATTTTTGAAATATTGAGGGGCCTGATAGCCGCGCACCCCGGCCCATTGCGGCTCTTCTGAATCATATTGAAGCTAAAACATTTTAAGTAAAATTATCTGAATTAATGATCGGAGGGATTGATACAATTCCAATTAGCGTCGTAGTCTATCTGTTTTAGCATACTTCCTCGAAACTAATTTAGAATTTCTACTTACTGCTTCCGGTTCCCCATATTTTAGTGC
Organism: Paragorgia papillata; assembly: GCA_035771165.1. NCBI lineage: Eukaryota > Metazoa > Cnidaria > Anthozoa > Scleralcyonacea > Coralliidae > Paragorgia > Paragorgia papillata. The sequence continues at coordinate 21,981 of JAWNZC010000230.1, forward strand.
CCTATCAAGAGGAGGTACGAAGCTCTTCCCACAATGCAATTGCGCTTGAACCATATTATCAATTTCGCACCGGAAATGATTCACTTCATTATGAACTTTCGAGGAGCGAACGTGGATTTGAAAAATAGTAGCTTCGACGTTATGTGGTGCTTAGAACACTTTGGTGTTGGGACTCGCATGAAGTTATTTATATTTATTTTGTAACCTAGCAGTACTTCGACGTTTATTATTTCGCCATGATTTGCCGCTATTCACGAATTATACATCTGATTTTCTGATCAAGGTGACTGCTCGTCGCTCGAGTGATGCGTGTTTTTGGGCCATAGTGAAGAGACTTTCACTTCTCTACGATTCCTGGAACAACTTTATTGACAAACGCGAAGGACAGCTGAACGTTACAAACGTCTTCTCTAGCTACATCGCACCTTCGGTTCTCACATTCTATCGGTCACTCAGTCTCACAACTCTCGCCTTCTAAATCTAAACTAATACATTGAGTTGCTGTGTTTAAATATCTTACTTTTCAGCGACATTCAGCTTGCTGAATCACGGTCAATTACGTCAGTCCTTACGTAGGAACAAACTGCGTGGTCCCATAAGGGCCATCCCTCATTGGTCCCCACGTGTTACTACAGGAGGAAACGCAGAGTAAACTAAACTAACTTTATTTATACTGGATAACTCTATCAGTTATATCACAACTTATTCACCCTATAGGTCCAGTAAGGGCCATCCCTCATTGGTCCAGTGTTACTAACAGGATGCGCGGATGGCGAAGCACGGCTATCGAAAGATACGCCTCTCAACGCTGCGATCCAAACTGTTAAGCCTGATTGGACGGGGTTAGTAACTTGGATGGGGTAGACCGCTTAGGAAAAACCATGTCACAGGCTTGAGCTTATTGTATAGTTGAGTTTCTCCTGAGCTTACGAGGGATTTTTTTTTCCGCCTGTTCTCCGGTTTACCTCCCCCTCCGTAAAATCAACAATTCGATCCTTAGGAGAACAACCTTGTAAGGGACCTCAAGTCCTGGTGTTGTTTCTCCGGTATCAGTTTAGATACAAATCAGTGTTTAATAAATAAATAAACCAGGAGTACCCGGAGGAAACCTGTGGGCAAGTCGATGTTTACGGAGGGAGGAAAACCGGAGAACCCGGCGAAAAAACCCTCGAAAGCGCAGGAGAAGAACAACTACAACTCTACTCACATGAGTTCCAAGCTCGACAACGGGGTCATTCCCAAGCTGTCGCCCCATGCCAAGTACTAACCCCCGTCTAACCGGGCTTAACTTTTTGGTGAGAGGCAGCGCCCATTCCAGCACACACCACCCGTGCTTCCCGGCATTTAATTTTTGACATTTCTTGTGTATTGTTTTAGTGTTTTTGATATGAGGGAAAGGATCGGTTGATAGCAGGTTGTGATATTTTGGACACTACACGAATGGGACAATCCGCAAATAATTAGCGACAGTGGAGAGCAGCATGAATATTTATCACATATCGTCTGTATTCTTCCAAAGTTAACTCCATTACTTCATTGGCAATTGGCAGTGACTGCGATTAAAGATATAATAACCAGCAAAGTATGTTTCACTCAATGGCCTTGTCTCACCCCCCACGTGACGCTCCGCATGCTTCCACCAACCCTCACCTCTTCCTTACTGCGATTGGTTTAGTTATAGCGTTTGAGGTGCAAAATATTTTGCCCTCAAACGCTAATTGACCAATCACATATAAGGCAGAGGTCAGGGTCACGTGGGGGTGAGACCAAGCCCACTTGTTTGTAAACCATTTGTTTCTCGTAAAGCCCTAATCGAAACGACAAACGCAAGTCAGCCGCAAGTGTGGGGGGGCAGTCACCGCAATAATCAGCCAGACCCGCTCTGAAAAGTTTTCCGAAAATATCATGTACCGTGAACACATGTTAAAACTTGTTTTAAAACACTCATGAAACCTTTATTTTGTTAATAGGGGTGTTCAAACGACCGAGCCACAGAAATTCTAGACTGCCAACTTGCGACGACTTGCGTCCTCGTTTAGATTACGGCTTTACCAATGTAGCATATCGTCTTCAAAAACTCATTAATAATTCATGAGGAAAATTAAAAAGAAATTAATGTTTAATCCAATGTCCTTTATATGTGATAAAGAATACCTCCTGTATTACATAAAACTTTAGCTTTGATTTTCTCGGCTTAGACAAGGTTATTTTTCAAACTTTACTACGCCAATGAACTTACCACGTGGTTCGATTTTTGAAGCCGTACAATAAACTCGCAGTTCGTGTTTTATCAGATAAAGAAAACACTCGGCTTCGCCTCGTGTCTATTATATCTGACTATACACTCCAACTCGTTTATAAAGCAGTACATGCAGTGTAGCCTAACGTAGCGTAAACATTTAAAACTTATGGAAATAACTAGCCTAGTTTTTTCTAGGGCCTTCCTCGGTTAACGCGTTTTGGAAATGTTTACGAACGGACCCGCTGGGGAAGGCCTAAGCAAAATTCGAAAACACTTATCACTTTACAGCTTGGTTGTTTATTGAGGAAGAATTGAGATATTATGATGTTCTAAGTATTTCCCCGACATTTAACTATTGCCAATCCTGCATAAAAATAATACTAGCCTGCTCACCTCTATTCTCCTTCGCAGACCATCCTTATGGCTCTATTGAGAGAGACAAACACTTTGAATATTGTTGAACTTGTTTAAGTCAGTATGTGCTGAATTGATATGTTTTATAAAAGTAAAGTGGAAACCTGAAAACTACATAAATAAACCCAGTCCTGGTTTCCTACCCAGGCCTCACTTTTTAATGTCGTGCGGCAGACCGAAATTGTGTAGAGGCCTGGAATAAAAATGTTTTGGCTTGGCCCCAAATCTGGCCCCAAAACTGGCCGCCAATTATACAGGCACCAAACGGCCGATTGGCGGAAAACCAAGGCAGATAACACTCACGTCGGACTGCCACAATTCTTTATAACATCATATTAGCAAGGTTGGTCTACTGCCGAATACGTTAAAATAGCATATTTCGATTTGGTAAAAATGTTGTTTCAATACAATCACTTCCTACGCCGAACACTACTTTATAAAGCCTCGTTAGTAACAACCTCTTTTAACGTAATGTAATACAAAGAAACCTACTCGTTTATGCTGTCTGCACTCAAGAAGAAGTTTATTCTTAAGTGCCCTCGTTCATAAAGATTAAAGAATCTCGAGCTCCAGCAGGATTCATGATAGATAAAGAGGAACATTTTCCGCTAGTCCTCTCGCTCGATCACCCTATTCTGTGACGTCCACCAAAATACGTTCGAGAGAAAAGAGGACTAGGAAAACGCCCTAGATTCTGATAATAAACCTAGCCTGCGTAGCCGCGCGCTGGGTATTGGGACGGGACAGTGAAAGGAGCGCCTGCGCAGTCAACCCATTGTTATTATTCGTGTAAAAGCGTTCGCTCGCAATCTATTGGGTTTACACTCTAATGACCTATCAATCAAGAGAGTTTGAATTTCCGCTGCAGAGCGTTGCGAAAATGGTGCCTTGGCATAGTAGAAAGGAAACGAATTCAAAATGAAACTGGCGACTGAGAGTAGAGGCAGCTGCATGTGCATCCAAAGGAAAATGTTTATTCGCTGGTTTTCCAACAGTTAATTACTGTCAGATTTTCACGCAATGACGTGGCCCCTTCGGCTTAACGGCGAGTAACTGAATTAATTGTCTGACTTGCATTGGTTTGCCAAAACAACATTAATTTTAGAATTTCTTATAATCGCTTTGATTCGAATCAGTGGGATCTACTCAGGCTTACTTCTCCGGCTGCAGTGGCCATCAGCGCCAGTTGTGAGTGGAAAATAACATTCACTATATATAGAAATTAACTATTATTCTATTATTGCTTCGTCGAGTATGTTATGATCTATATTATTGATCGTCATAGTCGTTACATACACATGTTTTTATAAGCTAGAAAAAATAATCTGTCAGAGCTTTCTGTAGCCCACTCAACATAAATTGTTTATAACATTAATAAACAGTAAACCAGACCAAACATATACGCTAGCAAGCAGAATAATATAATGTTGTCCAGACGCTAACACAGTCGAACATATACACCACACAAATTCCTGAATCAAGAAAGCACTTTGTTACACATGCTCATTCATAACTGTGCTATTTTAAGTTAATTCTAGAATGACAGTGTTTTTATTTCGATCAACTTCCAAATTAATTAAGCGATTTAGCTCAGGTTATTGAAATTGGGGACAACTTCCAAAAATACTAGCCTAGTCTCTAGAGATGTGATATTATGATGTTCTAAGTGTTTTTCGACATTTAATATTACCATCTGCATAAAACAATACAAGCCTGCTCACCTCGGATCGACGAAGTTTCACTAGCCTAGCTTTCTTATCGCTAGCCTTCCTTCTGCAACCGCCAAAAAGTTGAAAGTTTAAACAGTTACATTTTCATTCCTAGCTCCAATTGGTGAATATATTAGGCCATAATTTCCCTTCCTTTCGATTCGCCAAGATCTTTGGCTAAAATCGTCACAGATATCCTTGTGCTTTTATACTGTCGCTCGAGTGTTGTACTACGGTAGATGTATAACTAGATCCCAGGAACACTCGTAGGGCCAGAAACGATTCTGGTCAGGACCTTTTTACGAATGTTGCTAGGCCTTCTCGTTTCCAGCCTCTCCCCAGTCTTCCCAAGAACCCAAACTGATTACGCGGGCCACGCACATGACGGACACAGAAAGGCCTAAGAAACTAGGCTAGCAAAAATACATTGTTTTAATTAGGGTGCGGCACGAAAAATAACAATAGGCGCCTGCAGGCGCTCCCTTCCCCTATCACCCCAGCGCAGGCTACGCAGGCTAATATAAACCTGTAAAAGCTTGTCACCACAGGCGTACCCCCGACTGTGCAATCACTTTTATAAGCGGACACCCCGTCTTAAGCGGGGTTAATAGGGGTTCAACTGTAGTTACTGCAACTATCGAGAATATAGTAAGGTGTATAGATACACTGCCTAAACAGAGAACGTAGGAGTCGTAACGTTTTCGAGCCGAAGGCCCTTCGTCAGAGAGAAACGTAAAGAGTGACGTACGGAGTCTAAATATCGTTTCTCCTCTGACGAAGGGCCTTCGCTCGAAACGTTAGACTCCTACGTTCTCTGTTTTCGGCAGTATAACTAACCTTATATATTTCGATTGTTGTTTCTACACTGCCTACGCAGCACACTACTTTTATTTTACTGCAAACTATAGTGGTTACTCTTCTTTTTTTTAGAATGAGAAAACTCCTCATGCAATTGTATGTTTAATTAACAAGAAACTAAACAGAGGGATGGTAATTCCGTAATTATTGAAATGCCATCGATACAACTTGGTCCAGTGGTTTGTCCATCCTGCAAGTGTTTTCAAGAATATTCAGTGTTTGTTCTGTCTGCCAGTGTTGTTAAGAGGCCCAGGTGGTTGAGTCTGACAGGCCTACTAAGGAGCCCCAGTGGTTGTCCAGTCTGCTAGTGTAAAAGAAACTACAGGATTTATTGGATTTATATGGAAAGAGTTATCAACGGGGGAATAATTGTTGAATGATACTGAATATTATACGCGATATTTATGAAAATTGATTCTATTTTTACCCCGTGCGATTCTACAATGATACATGCACTGTTGATTTACATAACAGATAAAGTCACAGCATGTACAAGTCGTTTGCTACTATATATTTTTAATATTTTTTGCAGGAGTGGTCTGTGCAAGTTGTGGTTCCAGTACCTTACTGTTCATTTATTAGTGACATTACGAGGTAATACGCGTGCACAAGTTTTGTACAGAGATTATCCTCCTGACACCTTGATACATGACAGAAAGTTGATGGAACTGTAGTAATTCAGTTTGTGGCGAATAAGTATGAAGGGTTAATTATCATAGGTTTTTTTCCATTTTTTCAGGACATAATTCAAGGGTTGGTGGAATAGTATTTCACCCACAGGCCACGATTTCCCTGGACCCCTAGTTCACCATGCATGGAGTCATGTTGGATCTGATGGCGATGTGAAAGCTTTGTGTCAACTGGAGTCGTAAGTAGCATTTGGTTTTTTGGGTTTTTCTTGTCTTTTCTCTCTTACATTTTCAATCCTGACAGTCAGGGGCGGATTTAAGGGTACGTCCAAGCAACGTCATGCGACGTAGACAAAAATCCCAGACCCTTAATTTATTCATGAATTAATTAGTTGAAAAACATTTAAAAAAATTTTTTAAAATTTGAAAATTTCAAAATTTTAAAATATTCAAATTTAAAAAACATTATATGAATTTCTTAAATTTTTTTTGAAAGTATTTAGCGCTAAATCGAGGAAAATTGAATAATTCTCTGACCTCAGCCCCCATCCTCGGCTGGAGGACACTTAGTGTCTTTGACTACTTCATGTAGCCTGAACGAAACTGTTCATACGGTAGAGGATAGAGAGGGAATATATTTACAAAATGTGGATTTAATTAGACTACGTCAAAATGGCCGTCTACGTCGAAATAACGGAGCACTGATTGGACAAAGGACAATATAGTGCACGTCCGGAAGTAGATATTACTACGTCGGAAGTAAGAAATATTTTTTGACGTTTCTTTGGCTTTTGTATTGGCAAGCAAAGGATATTTCGAGACGTACACGGACTACGGCACGAGTGCATAACTAAGCTATCTGAGCCGGCAGGTCAAACTTCTGCTTGAGACTGTCACGGAACTTTTAGAGAATGCACTACACTACAGAGTGGAAACGATGAATATTTGTTGAAGACGAATCTGTTGCGGTATTTGGGACAAAGAAGCCTCTAATCGTATGGTTTTCCTCGTGGGTCAAGAGTTTTTTCGGCGCAAGATAAGTGGCAAGACATTACATCGGGAGATATCGACGCGGAGGCATATATTACCTCCAGTAATGCTAAAGCTGTTTTGTTGAAAGAAAGTTAAGAAACGTTTGTATTGGCTTTAATAAGGTGAGTTTTAAGTTGATTAAGTCTTTTAGATCCTCAGACTTGTGCAACCGTGAAAAAGCGTAAATAGTTTAAATTAGATGGGATATGTAGAGCTACTCGAGTATATTATGAATTATTCATAATTATTGAGATAATGAGATGTGTTACAAATATAAGTAATCCATCACTGAATATTAATAATTAAATCTTACTGTATGCCCGCAAGTTTGTAGCAATTTTAGATCAATAGCAACAGAATGTAAATCATTTTTCCAATTTAAAAAAAAATGGTAAACAAAATTCATTTATTACGAAAAGGCAGCAATTAGGTTTATATATTTTTCATAATATATTATATTATACTACGTATATGATGAAAATAGTAAAATGTAACTTAACAAAACAATTTTCTAGGCTCATATCCGAGCTAGCATATTCATCTCATCTCTATAGCCAAACCAATGTTATATTATGTTAATATGACAGTAAATACCTTCTTGGGCTAATTATGCCAACAATCGATAATTTAGATGTTTGTGTAGTGTGCTCGAGGGGGTATATATTGTCTCCCATAGTTTGTTAATTATTAATGTATACCCCAAACAAGCAAGTTTTGAATATTGCTTTCTTCGTAGATTCCCCATCATTGTAAATTATTATTTTCTTCTTTCATATCTATTTGTACTATCTATATTATCTTGCAATGAAATAAAGTCTTTATATTATACCGTTTTATATATATATTTATTTCTGGGGGGAAAAAGAGAAAAAAAAGTAGCTTGGTATTTACTAGTTTGTATTTAAGATTATGACTTGGAAATGACTGTATGAGAGGTGTGAGCTCCTCTATGTCCACAAAATGTCCTATATGGTCTATTCATAATTCTTCTTCTAATCAGACAGTAAGAGGTATCTGGTGCTCTCAAAACCAGACAGCTCAGGGTAGATAAGGGGTAAAAGTATAAAGTCGATAAGAATTAATATGACTAGGACGATGTAGAGGAGATAAGCTCCTCTATGCCCATGGAAATGTCCTATAATTATGGTCTATTCATAATGCTTCTTCTAATCAGACAGTGTCCTGGCTAGTATGTGTTAAGGCTAGTATCTGGTTGCCCCAAAACCAGACTGCTTGGCAGCTCCGGTATTGCAGCAAGTGGCTGCAATTGACCTTACAAAATATGTTGGAGCCTTAGGCTGTCCATGTTGGGAGGGGGGGGGGGGGGGGGGGGGGTGTGGGATGAATTCACTGTACAACATGTGATTCATAGGCATGCTGATGAGCTCCTGACATGGAGTCAAAACAGTCCTAAAAAGTTCTCAACCAATAATGATAAAACAATACAAAAGCACAAGTCCTTAAAAAATCACATAAAATTGTTGTATAAAAAACACAAGTTAAAACTGTACGATTTTGCTAAATAGTCTTGCCAGAATGCAAGAAATGCCATTTCAGGGACCAAAATTTTAAATTTTTTTCCGGGGGGGCCTGCCCCCGCACCCACCTAGAAATAATATTTCCGGATTATGACGTACTCTGAATAAATCCTGGATCCGCCCATGCTGACAGTATCTTGAAAAAGTCTTTAGTGACATTCGAAAATTTGTGCATAATAAACTTTTGCCGGATTTGCCTAATCGCCGGTTTTGCCCGCGTTTTGCCTAATTGTGTTGCTCGTTTTGCCTAATCGTTTGCTCGTTTTTGCCTAATGGTTTGCTCGTTTTTGCCTAATCGTTTGGCTCGATTTTTTTTTTATTTAGCCTTAATCGTTTGCTCGTTTTGCCTAATTGTTTGGCTCGTTTTTGCCTAATCGTTTGCTCGTTTTGCCTAATCGTTTGCTCGTTTTGCCTAATCGTTTGCTCGTTTTGCCTAATCGTTTGCGTCGTTTTGCCTAATTGTTTGCGCGATTTTTGCCTAATAATTGCGCAATTCCAGCGTATCATATCTTCTTTGTTTTTCTCCTCCCCTTGTTCCTATCTTTAGCTTCAATTTTTTTTCCAAACTACGCTTTTCCACTTCTTCTATTTTCATCTGCCACTCTACTGTGGATTCGTTCTTCTACTCTGAGCATTTGGCTACATGATATTTCTATTTACTATTTCAGTGACACTCCACAATCTGTCCAACATCGAAGGCCACGACAAACGTGAGTCCCGCGGTGGCTTATCCTCCCTCGGGAAGATTTCCTCGCTTTCATGTTGGGGTGAGTGTTGAATAAAACATCAAACTGGTACACCCCTGGAAGTCCAAGATAGATGCGTATTTTTGAAACCCTGAACCAGTCAGCTCTATAATATACCTTGAGATTGAAATCATTTTATCGCGGAAAACGTGCCTATACCTAAAAATAGGTACGCAATGCGTGCAAGTCCTGCTTCGTATCGGTAAATTGATAAATGAACAGTCTTGTAGTGAACATGTTTTTAGTTTCGGTGAACTGCATATTTTGATAACCCACGTTTGGTAGACAATTCTTAAAAGGTTTTTCTCTGTTCAGTCTGATATAGTTTTTCTTTTTCTTTTTTGTTTGTAATCTTGGTATGATATTTTGATATTCATAACTTACAGTTTGATTGCAGTTCTGATAATGTCATGGCGACTAAGGGACCTAAATCAACTTTAAGGAAGTACTCCAACAGGTGCATAACATGTTTTATATGCTACTGTGCGTGCTCCATCCACTCAATGGGAGCATGGGTAATTTCAAATGTAAAGAGAAACTCATTTTTTAAATAAATTTAGTTTTCCGTTGTTTTGTGTCTGATTCTCTGTTATAAAAGAAATGGTTCATGGTTTGGCGTACTCCAAAGAGTAATGGTTCCGCACTGGGGAAGTTGAGGAGAGCACTCCAAAATCTAGATGTTGTTCTCGGCTACGTCCCTCGACCAACTCTTACGCTTTTTTCGTGCTCTCCGAAACCTCCCGCGTGCATCCATAACTCCGATGGAGGCCTTGCCAAACCATGAACCATTTCATAAATATTTTTACAAGTAGTTAATTTTCACAATGTTCAAAATGTCCTTTTGATTAAATAACACGATGTTTTGGTCTTTCTCAGGAAGGTCATTCTCGAGAAGTATACGATATTGCTTTTCACCCAGAGTGGCTCACTCGCTGGAACATGGTGAGTTACGGTCTTAGGAAAAATCAAAAAGAAACGAATGTAATCAGGCCAAAGAACGCCCAACAAAGCTAATAAACAACATTTTAAGCTAAACTATTTCATCCTACTATTTTTAAAGTCACCATTCATCAGACAATCCCTGACCAGATGTTCTTAAGTCAAAATCGCCAAACACAGAAATATAGTCCCAACACTTTTGGCCAGGATTACTGATTAGGAACATCTCTAGAAACGTAAAACGTAGTAACATAACTTTAATTAATTAATAATTCAGGAAGAAAATTCAAAAGAAACGAATGATTAATCCGCTGTTGTAAATATAAATATATTTTATATAGTGGTAGTATGTTTTTGACATTAGTTGATTTTCGTTTATATCTCACAGTGGTTTATGCTAGCACGTGGTTTAGAGTATGGGTCTGTACGGACAGGACAATGCATCGATGCCTTTAGATGGTCATTTAAACAAAGTTTTAGCAATTGATTTTGCTCCTAACGGGAATAAACATTTTACTCTTTATTTGTATTAATGTAGTATATTCCATTGAAATTCTGTAATAAAATATAATGTTATTAATTAGAATTTAGTTTTATCATGTTGCAGACAGGTAGCGAATATCAAAAAGTTATGATTTGGGATTTGCGGAAAAGAAAAAGTGTTTACAACCATTCCACGCTCACATTAATCTTCAATCGTACGTCAAGTTCCACGGTGAGAACTTGAAATGAAATTGCTCTGTCTTTGTTCTTATCGTTTTATTTTGCTTGTCTGGTAATTTTATTTCATTGTATAAGGTGTATGTGGTTGTTGTTGTTGGTGGTGGTGTTGGTGCCTTGGTGGTGGTGGTGGTGGTGGTGTATGTGTTATTTGTTGTTGTTGTATGTTGTTGTTGGATGGTGGTGGATGGTGGTGGTGTTGTTTGTGTTGTTGTTTGTGCTGTTGGTGGTGGTTGTGTTGATTGTTGTTGGGGGTGGTGGTGTTGCTGTGGTTGTTGCTGTTGTTGTTGGTGTTGGTGTGTGTTGTTGTTGTTGTTGTTGTATGTTGTATGTTGTTGTTGTTGTTGTTAGGGTGGTGGTGGTGGTGGTGGTTGTTGTTGTTTGTGTTGTTGTTGCTGTTGGTGGTGGTTGTGTGTTGGTTGTTGGTGGGGGTGTGTGGTGTCGCTGTTTTTGTTGTTGTTGTTGTTGGTAGTGGTATGTGGTTTGTTGTTGGTGGTGGTGTTATTGGTGTTTGTTTGTTGTTGGTGGTGGTGGGAGTGGTTTGTTTGCCGTGATGGTGTTGTTAGTTGGTGGGTGGTGGTGTTTGTTTGATGTCGGTGTTGTTTGTGTTGTTTTGTGGTGTTGGTGGTGTTGTTTGTTTGTGGTTGTTGTTTATTGGTGGTGGGTAGTGGGAGTATACGTAGTGGTGTTTGATGGTGGAGTGGTAGTATACGATAATGATTGATGGTGAGGTTTGTATGTTAGAAGCTAATAAAGATGGTGGTGTGATTAGATTTTGATACTTATGTTAGTCAACTCATTATTTATAGAGTCAGTATCTTTTATCTGGTTCATTACGACTCTAGAAAAGTAAAAGTAAGTTGATTTAACATGTACTTTCCTTGAAGCTTTTCACTTGTGGCCTTGTTGTCCAACCTGTGCCTCTCTTCTTTAGGTGTTGACTCATCCTGGTTGGATTTCCTTTAAAAAACAATAGCTGGTCATGAACAAAAGTTTCTTGTGTCGATATATCACCCAGGTTGGTGTGGCTTACACCATATTTGTTGTTTTTTTTATTCATCGAACTAATCAGCTCATATAATCAGGTCAATATTTGTTTGAATTTTATTCGACCAGAAAACTGCGACGTGTAACTCGATTAATTCGACAGAACGAATTAAAATTAGGTCTCAGCAATTAAATTCGTCGGAGTCAGAAGGATAATGCGACGGTAATAGCGTGTTCGAGTTACGCCGAATTAATCGTCGCGTCATCCAATTAAATGCCTCTCTTTCTGTCTGCGACAATTCGGCTGCATATTTGCAAGGAATCGTTTTTAAGGACTCAATGCGTCCAAGTAAAAAACCCCAATAAAATTCGACTGAAATTCGGACGTTTAAACTCGACGTCGCATTTACGTCCGCATTACCGACGAAGTTTTAAATTCGAATTAAGTTCCGTCTTAATTTAAAATTCATGTATCATAGTGTGCTACGTTTAGCGTAGGTCTATAAAATAAATTTAGAGATGTCAAATGTTTCTTGTCCAGATGGTCCAATAGCATTGCCCTCTAAGCTCGTTTTGAACAGAACATTCCAAACTTTGGTCCAGCGGAGTATACATTCACCTTGTATTGAATGTCTTGAAAAGAACATTGGCGATATTTCAGTGTAGAAAATGCACTTACCGATAGACTCAACCTCGTACCCAAGGTCATTTGCCGTTAGACGAACGGAAGACAGTCTATATTGTAATGATCGTTTTTGAAAAATGTTGCTTTGAGTTATAGATTAGCTGAGAATCCTTCATTAGGGGGGGGCGTAAAGCTGGTTTTCCACTAGAGAGACCTTTTTTTCGCGCGAAGCGACTTTTTCTTTTGTCTCATGAGCTCTGTGAGCTGGAACTAATCAGAACATCTATTGAAATTCCGAACAAAAGAAAGATCGCTTCGCGCGAAAAAAATCGCCTAGAGTGGAAAACCGGCTTAAAATGTCGCGCGTTTGACTTTTTTCTTTTATCTTTGTGAGTTTTCCATGTTTGGAGAGGGCGAAAAACTATGTCAATTTTGTTTGTTAACAATAGAAAACCTTCTTTTATGAAAAAGACAACGCTAGCTATGACTACAAACTGTTCTGGAAATTTCTTGAGTGACTGTTTTAGTCCTCTATCGTCTACACTACGGGTAAACGTTAGCCTGACTTCGCATTTCAATCTGGATTGAAACTCAATCCCCGGATACATGTAAACGGCCCCTCAAGTCTTTAAAGAGTGCCTATGTCATCCCTCAGGGACTTTACATATTTATACTAATTGGAACGGTTCTGAGAAGATTTGTAATATATCTTACTACAGGCGAAAATTTCATCTTCATGTATTTTCCCCCCGTTAAAGTTGACGGAAGTGACGTCGAAGGAGGAATTATCATTCTCCGTATAAGAAAACCACTGTTACAGATTCCTCTTTTGACGTCACCTTCCGTCACACTTTAACGGCAAAAAATTCCATGAAGATGAAATTTTTCGCCTGAGAAGGATATATTTACAAATCTTCTCAGAAAGTGTTCCAAAGATCGAGAATTCAAAACCTTTAAACGAGTTTTATTCCCAGTTGCGAAACATATTGTGTCTAAATAATAAACCATCACAAACATTGACCAGTTTTCGTAATGAAATAATACGCTACAATGCACGCGTATTGACATCCTGGCATGCTGATAGGAAATTGTGTAGTGTTTTAAATGTCATTTTGTTTAGCTAAATACATTTTTTTTCTCATACTATTGTCAGGATTCTAAAATTTCAGTTTCCGGCAACGTGAACAGTAAGTTGATTGCCTGTTTAGTGTTATTCATTTAGGAAATTATTGCGGACGATTCTTGTAATCGGGAATGAAAGCAACGGCTCGATGAATCATCGATACTGACATATAAAAAGAAAGGCTTGCAACATAAAAACAAGTAGTTTATTGCATTAGTTATCTAGAAAACAACTCAATTACCGTCACAGTCGTTGAAATCCTCTTCCTAATTTACCACCATCAAGGATTTCAAATTTATAGGCCGTCCAACTGAACCGCCAAAGAATAATACAAGGTTATAAATTTTACAATACATTACATCTTGTTTTATGTTTGGTCATTACTATAAACATTGAGGCTCAGTGAACTTCGTAGTTTTTGCGCAATAAAACGTTATTTTGGCTGTCGATATTAAGAGGAGAGCTAAGACGAGCATACGCTTTTATGTACAATAAAAATGTCAAGAAGAACCGTTTATTCGAATTATATTATTTAGTTTAGAGCAAAGTGAAAAAGGCTTGGTAAACCTGCCGATGACAGAGCGAAGATGCGTCATAAATAGCCAAAGCCCTTCAGCAAAGTAAGGGGCTGCGGTTCATAATGAAGTGGGCTAGCTTCGATTAACCGTGTTGGTTATATGTCACTAAAATCTTATTACGACTATTTGAGAAAGGCAGAATGATATAACAAAGCAAAAATGGCTTCGTTTTTCCTGTAAGCATAGCCACACAGGGTATTTCAAATTCTTTTTTGCGGTCGTAGAAAGGTTGTCGTAACATAAAACCAGCCCGCGGTAACTGGGCTAGCCCGCCTCCATGAACAACCCCTAAAATGTGAATGGGAAAGAGTTTAGTGCATCTTTTTACTTTGCTCTACCCGAAACACTACATACGCAGGCAGTGAGTTGTAAAATATATAAATATATATATATATCTATATTTATATATATATATATAAACTAAATATAGTCATAAATTATAAAGTATATGTAAACAAGAATGTACATGTCCGCAAAGCAATTTTAATTTTTTATTTCATAAAATATATATATATATATATAATTTATGTTTTTTTTCTTTTTCAAGGACTAAAGATAATGTATTTTCTACACAATCGCAAGTAACTGACCAACAACTATCCGGTACGTACTCTTCACTGTTTCAGACAAAAACGTACCTGAGTTATTAACAATTATTTCAAGTTAAATATGTTTCGGTATAATATTATAATTTATAGACCTTTCGCCTCTGGTAATATTTTTCATCGAATTCTTCCCCCGCTCCAAGGTCTAAAAATGCTGAATTGTTTCTAGTACATATGACTTAACCGAGAACTTCGGGAATCAGTCCGAGAGACTATCGGTTATGACCAGTGGTTATGACGTATTACACGGGGGCTTGAGTAGCAACTAGGGATAGGGGGTTTCGGAACACTTGGGTTAGACGCTAATGCCGTAAACGCACCGCTATAAAAATGATCACTAATGAGATTATGTATGAACGTAGTGAAAACTGGGGGTTTGGATAAAACAATCGAAAAATAGTAAGGTTAGATACAGCTAAATCAATTAAGGTTGTCCCCGAAAAAGCCAAAAGAGCCGAAGCCAAGCGCGAAAAGTACGAGGGAAACGACAAGTTTTAATTCCAGTTTGTGTCAAAACTATAACCCTCTTGGCCGTTGATGCAAGGAAGACTTGTGGTCGAGAGCTAAAAGTTTGACAGAAATGGTGGGGCAAGATGTTGATGAAATTGATTTGCACTTATAACAGTGTGCGCTTCGCTATTTAAATATAGTAATTCCCATCGTACTTTTCGCGATGACTTTGGCCTTTTGGCTTTGTCAGGGGACAACCTTAATTGATTTAGCTGTAAGTACTGCCGAAGACAGATGAACGAAGGGAGTCTAAACGTTCCTCTGTTTTCTGCAGTATAACTAACCTTGTCTATATTTCGATTGTTGTTTTAATACTGCCTTTACGCAGCACGACTCTGAAAGAGACCGCGATAAGCAAAAGCAACACAAGACACGGCAACAACGAGGGCAGACTCCAGTCCGCTCTACCGGCAGCAATCACGGAAGATTATCATACGGAGCACCGTACCCGTGAATACCGACAAGATTACGAGCGCACGAAAGACACACCGAGGGACAGCCCAGCACAGGTGCTAACGGGCACGAGTGCCGGCACGCACGACCCGGTCAGCATGACGGGTACAACACGTACAACTCAGAACGAAAACCGACAGCCACCACGGACGAAACGCACATGGCACATAGCACCACGGCAGCACTGCGAAGCGACTTGTTTAAACATCAGGAACCACACGGGGAAACACACGAACGCAGCACAGTCTACTATTTATTTCCAGGTTGGATAAAAGCTAGGGTTTAGGGGCTTCTGGTTAGGTAAGTCGTAGTGAAACCCTGGGGTTGGATAAAATTTATGGTTAGTTAGGATGAGGGTCCCAAAGGAGCCTGAGAAATAATTACGTATGCATAAATAATAAGTTTTGAATATATAATGAGGCGGCATCCATTTGGGGTCTGGAGTTGGGGGGTATCTCGCAGACAAATGAACTCGTCAAACTGGTTGAGAGATGAACAACCAACCGCGGTAAAAGAAAAATTATAAAAGAGTGCGCGTTGGTGTCGTACTCACCAGTTTTTGACAATACATTTGTCCTGCGGTTTCATTGACCTTACAGCTTTTCCAGCAGGAACTTTTCGGTTCACTGTGTTGTCATTTTTCTATTATATGTAACTAGCTAAGCTTACAGCTATTAGTCACCTTCAATGAATGTATATTTATCACTCTGATTGATGTTACGTGTATTTAACGAAACGTTAGTGTGAAATATTTTCAAAATTAATTTTGTAATTATGGTTTTTGTTTAAAAGCAGTATGCTGGGCAATAAATATTTTCTTACTAGCATTAGATTTCCGGCCTGGGTTCTTCCCATTGCGACGATTAAAGGTGATAGACACAGTGTTGGTCCTTGAACACCAAGAGGTAAAAACATTCCTGATTTTTATCAAATTACATTTTAACTTTTCACACAAGTCGATGACCTTCGTCAAGGACAGGTGCTGGTAAGTTGTTATTGCCAGTTGTATTTGTTATATAAACTTGGAAAATGTTGCTAGCGTATTTTAACTTATACACCTATCGCGAAATATACAGTATCCCACGATTTCCCCCATTTTTAACCGCACCTTCTCTCGGGAATTGCACGCGAATTCTTGACAGAAATGTATTGTGATATCAATCAAAAAGTCAAGCGCGAACCTACTTCCCTCAATATGTCTGCGTGAATAGTGCGGTAAAATGCAGGATTCGGCCTATTTTCGTGATAGGTGTATAGTGCCGAGTAAATCATTAAAATAAACTTACTTTTGACAGTTCATCTCTCATGTTGTCTATACCTTTAGTGAGTTGAAACTTGTAGCGGCCATAGTTTCGTAACGGCGTTCGACCCCGTTAAATAAAAAAAGGAATTATTGGACGAGATTGAGCATGAAAATAAAGAATGATCAAAACCAAGGTTTTGTATTATGGCCCGAATCCGATAAAATAAACCTTGGCTTTTGATAATTCTTGATATCATGCAGAAACCTTCCGTCCAATAATTATCCAAATAGTAAAAATACACAGGTGATTATAGAAAATCGCGTGCGCTGATTGGTCGCGCTACTTCGGACTAATTCTCGATAATCACACTAACAGGTTTTATTCAAGATGGTCGCCAGCCGATTTGTCATGCGACAGACCAGAGAATATTAACAATTTTAATAAAAGAAAATGTTGTTCCTAAAAGTAACGAAAATGGGTATTATATACCAAAACAATTATTCGCCTCAGGCTCAGTGAATATTATACACATAAATGTCTGCCTCCCTCGGAAACAGTTAGTTTGTTTGTTTTGTTTCCCGAGAGTCTTGATATATCCCGAGACAAGTCGAGGGAATCCATTCGAGACACGAAGGGAAAACAAATGACTAACTGTTTCCCGAGGGAGCAGACATGAAGTCTGTTTATATAGCTTGATTTCGCTGAATAATTTCGAGGTTTATCAAGGGAACGTACAACAAACCGAAAAGACAAACAGAAAGACTTACCAAAACATTTCGCCTGGCTCTGCATCAACCAAACAAACACGTACTCTCATGACAAAAGAACAACAATAAAATTCTCCCAGTTAATCTACACACCATGCTTTGAAGAACTATAAATATTATTTTTTTTCTTAACCCAATACAAGCTTTCATTTATAAGAAAACGAGTGAAGAGTCTCAAAGTTCTAGCGGACAACAATTGAACAACTTATTGCCCGTAGCAGGCAATAAGTTCTCAATTATTGCCCGCTTCGGAGTAGAAATTGAAATTTAGACTGTAAGGTCAGCGTTTGTGACCACATAACCAATTATTGCCAAGACTTTTTATGTACAAGTCACCTCGCTCGTTGTATCCCAGTCGAAACTCCTAAGCCTATATAACAAACGATAAATAATAACCACGGACTTCGTCTCGTTATTATTCAACCGGATATTCACCTCGCTTCGGCAATAATTGTCAAATAATTGTAACTTTTACCTGGGATATGGGACCTGCAGCCGTTTTTTTTTTCAAACCGTCAATTGCGAATTAACCACGGACTCGTGTCGAAGAACTCGATTGCTTATCCGTGGAAATCGAAGATTATATGGTATAGGTATTTTGAAGAATTGGAACGTGTTTGAGGAAGAAGAAGTATCGAAAATTTGGAGATTTTTGAACCACACCCCGGCCCTACGAGAAAATTTTGAGATTTTTGAACCACCCTGGCCCTGGGACAAAATTTTGAGATTTTTTAACCACTCCGCGGCCCTACGACAAAATTTTGAGATTTTTGAACCACCCCGGGCCCTACGCCAAAATTTGAGATTTTTGAATCGATACCCGGCCCTACGACAAAATTTTGAGATTTTTGAACTCATCCCAGCCCTACGAAACAAAATTTTGAGATTTTTGAACCATCCCGGACCTACGAGAAAATTTTGAGATTTTTTGAACCACCACCCTGGCCCTAGGACAAAATTTGAGATTTTTTTTAACCACCCCGGCCCTACGACAAAAATTTGAGAATTTTGTAACCACCCCGGCCCTACGCCCAAAATTTGAGATTATTTGAAACGATCCCTGCACTATCGAAGCACACGCACGAAAACGAAATAAAAACATAAAACACCACATAAACTGCAAACCGTGCTACACAAAACAAAACACCGTCAAATCAACAAAAAAAAAAAGAAACTCAAATACAAAAGCAACCAAAAAACAACAAACCGACAAAGATTTAAAACACCAGCAACAAAATAAACACAAGCCAAGGGAAACAAATTACAAAAAATAAAAAAAAACCAAGAAAACAAATGAAAAAACAAATTCAAACCAAACCAAAAGAAACGAAATAAGAGAAACTGGATACAAATATACCAAGCCGAGTACAAACAATATAAAACAAAAAAGAATCGCAAACAACCGGACCTACAAACAGGAAATAAAAAACAAACAAAAACCCCAATAAAAACAATATGTATAACAAGAAAAAACACAATTACGGCAAAAAACAATTAACAAAAATAATTTGTAGTGCAACACCAGTGGAAAAACACAGAAATAAAAAAGCAACGAGACTAAGACAAACTAGACAAATGTAAAAGAGAGTATAAAAAAACTAATAAAGACAGAAGAAAAAAAACGTAAAAACACACAAAATTTTTGAGATTTTTGAACAGCTACCACCCGAACCCTGAGCCGAAACACAAATTTTGAGATTTTTGGAAACCACCCTGAGGCAACTCCTGGGGACAAAAAAACCAATACAAACTTGTCCCAAGTCTAAGTCAGTAATACAGTGAACGTAAAAAATTATATATTTCCAAGATCAGTGATAAAAAAAACGGAAAAAACAGAACGTAAAAAAAAAAGAGATACCCACAAGAAATGAGTCAAAACAAAAAAAAAAAAACCATAAAACAAAAAAAATGAGAAAAATATTTTTCTCGAAAAAACACACAAGAAATAAAAAACAGAGATAAAAAAAAAACACAGATTATCAGTAGAAGTATAAATAAACCCGGACCCGTATTTGAGATTTTTTAAGGGCACACCCCGGCCCTACGAGCGCAAAACGGTTTTGAATGCCTTTCCGGTAAAGAACCAGAACTACAAAACCGGCCCTACGCCAAAATTTGAGATTTTTGACGAAAAAACAGCTACTTCAAACCGGCCCTACGCGGGAAACAGAAAAGCGAAAACCTTTTGAGATTTTGAACCATCCCAAGAACCCTACGAAACAAAATTTTGAGATTATGTGAACCATCCCGGCCCTACGAGAAAATTTTTGAGATTTTTTTAAACCACCCAGGCCCTACGACAAAATTTTGAGATTTTGATTAACCACCCCGTGGGCCCTTGCGACAAAGCATAATGTTAGATTTTTGAACGTCGTTATTTCAAGTGTGAAGTATAGAGAGGAAAGGAAGAAAAATGAGGTAATAACATAAATTTGCGGGGGATGGATAGCCGCTACTGAAACAAGCCCCGCCCTACTAGAAAATTATGTAGTAAAACTGATACACAAAATCATTTGAACCAACTCCCGGAACCAAAAGGCTATCGTAAGAGATTCAAAGCACGCACGAAAATCAACCAGAAAAATAGAAAATATCAAGAAATAATGATTTTTATTCCAACATAACTGCGTAACTGTGTTTGAGTAAATATGTTTAATATGCATAATGTAACGCCTGTCACATGATCTAAAAGCCTTGTATGTCCTATAAATATATTACAAACTCAGTAAACATTTTGACCAAAAAGTATAGATAGAAATACCGAGTGATTTGTACTTATAGCAAACTTATAATTAATATAGAATTTACTTGTGTTATTGAATTGCCTATCACAAAATTAGAACAAAAAAGCCAATCGTCAAATTTTCAAAATGACACAAATTTCAACAAGCGGGAATCAGTAAAGAACTTTATTGAAGTTTCGTTGTAGATCAGTGTAATACCCCCTCTTCAGAGAATAGTCAGCTGGATTTTTCGAAGCATGCACTTCATAAAATTTTATCTTTTATTCAAACTACCTTGGCACCTTGCCAATACATGCAGTATATTGCTTAAGGTCACGTAAAAACATGGTCACCTCCGGACCGTATGTTGAGTCCGCGTAGACATATTTTTGTATTTGTTATAAAATATAAATGTACCTCCCGACCGAGTTCATAAACAAAGGAAATATTCTTATATTTTATATTCGATGTCTGACGTTGACCCAAGTCAAATAGGTTGCAATATGCTGCCAGGCAGTATATAACTACTGCAGAGTACTTGTGGTACAAGTTGGGATTTTTAAATTTTAATATTGCGTTCTTATTGATTGGAATAGTAAGTGTTACAGTTTGTAGTTCAACAAGTGACAAACAAGTAACAGTGTTTTAAAACTATGCTTTAGTGGTGTGTTTCGTGATATTAACAAACAAAAAAATTTCGTTTTGGTTTGTGATAGTTATTGAAGCTGTGTATTTATTGGAAAAACAAAGAAATATAAAAGGACCTCCTTCTTTAATTTAGAAATTTTTGTTGTTTTTATATTTATTGAAAATAAATATAAACTTCCCGCCTCCTCAACATTTTCAAAATGTTATGATGTGAATCAAGGAATTTTTTTATGTGGCCTAAATTAACTTTTGTGTGTATACGTTCCGAAACAGGAGGGATATACCTATTGTTTCGCATGCTGCCCAAAGAGTTTACCTGATTATAAGTATCGATTACAATCTCCTCAAGTGTTTTATCATCCTTGACATTGTCCTAAGCAGTATCCCATGGTGCTGCCATTTGCCTGTTCCATTACAGCAGGCAATGAAAAACCTGTGAGGAAGAATACAACAAATATAATAAAAAGTAAATAGAATAATATATGATCGATCTTGTACGCTTCTTTCCGGTTATTTATCTTAAATCAGTAAAAGCGCAAGATGTTAATTAACTGGTTACTGGATAATTCGTGTAATAGTGAATGAATGAACTTTATTTAAATCTAGGTATAAAAAAACATCTTTACATGAGTATTCTGCCAGATGGCCTTCGTTAATTGAATAATTGTGGAATTGATTAATGATAAAATTAACACGCTCTTGTATAATTATTGAGCACAAGTGCGACAGGTTCCCCTAGGAACTTTCAGTTATTTTTTTGTCATATTTTTGAAATATTGAGGGGCCTGATAGCCGCGCACCCGGCCCATTGCGGCACTTCTGAATCATATTGAAGCTAAAACATTTTAAGTAAAATTATCTGAATTAATGATCGGAGATTGATACAATTCCAATTAGTCGTAGTCTATCTGTTTTTGCATATTTTCCTCGAAAACTAATTTTAAATTTCTACTTACTGCTTTCCGGTTCCCCATATTTTAGTGCCTATCCAGAGGAGGTACGAAGCTCTTCCCACAATGCATTGCGCTTGAACCATATTATCAATTTCGCACCGGAAATGCTTCACTTCATTATGAACTTTCGAGGAGCGAACGTGATTTGAAAAATAGTGCTTCGGACGTTTGTGGTGCTTAGAACACTTTGGTTTGGGACTCGCATGAAGTTATTTATATTTATTTTGTAACCTAGCAGTACTTCGACGTTTTATTATTTCGCCTGATTTGCCGCTATTCACGAATTTACATCTGATTTTCTGATCAAGGTGACTGCTCGTCGCTCGAGTGTAGCGTGTTTTTGGGCCATAGTGAAGAGACTTTCTTCTCTGATTCTGGAACAACTTTATTGACAAACGAGATTGGACAGCTGAACGTTACAAACGTCTTCTCTAGCTACATCGCACCTTCGGTTCTCACATCTCGGTCACTCAGTCTCACAACTCTCGCTTCTAAATCTAATCTAATACATCGAGTTGCTGTGTTTATATATCTTACATTTCAGCGACAGTCAGCTTGCTGAATCACGGTCATTACGTCAGTCCTTACGTAGGAACAAACTGCGTGGTCCAGTAAGGGCCATCCCTCATTGGTCCAGTGTTACTACAGGAGGAAACCAGAGTAAACTAAACTAACTTTATTTATACTGGATAACTCTATCAGTTATATCTCAACTGTTCTCCCTAGAGGTCCAGTAAGGGCCATCCCTCATTGGTCCAGTGTTACTAACAGGATGCGCGGATGGCGAAGCACGGATTCGAAGATCGCCTCTCACCGCTGCGATCCAAACTGTTAAGCCTGATTGGACGGGGTTAGTACTTGGATGGGTGACCGCTTAGGAAAAACCTTGTCACAGGCTTGAGCTTATTGTATAGTTGATTTCTCCTGTGCTTCGAGGGTTTTTTCGCCGGGTTCTCCGGTTTTCCTCCCTCCGTAAAATCAACAATTCGATCTTAGGAGAACAACCTTGTAAGGGACCTCAAGTCCTGGTGTTGTTTCTCCGGTATCAGTTAGATACAAATCAGTGTTAATAAATAAATAAACCGGAGTACCCGGAGGAAACCTGTGGGCATGTCGATTTTACGGAGGGAGGAAAACCGGAGAACCCGGCGAAAAACCCTCGAAGCGCAGGAGAGATCAACTACAACTCTACTCACATGAGTTCCAAGCTCGACAACGGGGTCATTCCCAAGCTGTCGCCCATCCAAGTACTAACCCCGTCTAACCGGGCTTAACTTTTTGGTGAGAGGCAGCGCCCATTCCAGCACACACCA
This sequence comes from Paragorgia papillata, assembly GCA_035771165.1. Classification (NCBI taxonomy): domain Eukaryota; kingdom Metazoa; phylum Cnidaria; class Anthozoa; order Scleralcyonacea; family Coralliidae; genus Paragorgia; species Paragorgia papillata. The sequence goes on from JAWNZC010000230.1 coordinate 45,337, forward strand.
CCCGTGCTTCCCGGCATTTAATTTTGACATTTCTTGTGTTTGTTTTAGTGTTTTGTATGAGGGAAAGGAACGGTTGATAGCAGGTTGTGATATTTTGGACACTACTCCGAATGGACATTCCGCAAATATTAGCGACAGTGGAGGCAGCAGAATATTTATCACTTATCGTCGGTATTCTTCCAAAGTTACTCATACTTCATTGGCATTGGCAGTGACTGCGATTAAAGTTATAATAACCAGCAAAGTAAGTTTCACCAATGGCCTTGTCTCACCCCCCACGTGACCCTCACCTCTTCCTTACTGCGATTGGTTAGTTTATAGCGTTTTGAGGGCAAAATATTTTGCCCTCAAACGCTAATTGACCAATCACAATAAGGCAGAGGTCAGGGTCACGTGGGGGTGAGACAAGCCCATTGTAAACATTTGTTCTCTAAAGCCCTAATCAAACGACAACGCAAGTCATCGCAAGTTGGCAGTCACGCTATATCAGCCAGCCGCTCTGAATAGTTTTCCGAAAATATCATGTACCGTGACAAAGTTAAAACTTGTTTAAAACACTCATGAAACCTTTATTTTGTTAATTTGGGTGTTCAAACGACCGCCACAGAAATTCTGACTGCCAACTTGCGACGACTTGCGTCCTCGTTTGATTACGGCTTTCAATGTAGCATATCGTCTTCAAAAACTCATTAATAATTCATGAGGAAAATTTAAAAGAAATTAATGTTTAATCAATGTCTTTATATGTGATAAAGATACCTCCTGATTTACATAAACTTTAGCTTTGATTTTCTCGGCTTAGACAAGGTTATTTTTCAAACTTACTACGCCAATGAACTTACCAAGTGGTTCGTTTTTGAAGCCGTTCAATAAACTCGCAGTTCGTGTTTTATCAGATATAAAAAACACTCGGCTTCGCCTCGTGTCTTTATATCTGACTAAACACTCCTACTCGTTTATTAAGCAGTACATGCAGTGTAGCCTAACGTAGCGTAAACATTTAAAACTTATGGAATAACTAGCCTAGTTTCTAGGCCTTCCTCGGTTAACGCGTTTTGGAAATGTTACGAACGGACCCGCTGGGGAAGGCCTAGCAAAATTCGTAAACACTTTCACTTTACAGCTTGGTTGTTTATTGAGGAAGAATTGTGATATTATGATGTTCTAAGTATTTCCCGACATTTACTATTGCCATCTGCATAAAATAATACAAGCCTGCTCACCTCTAGTCTCCTTCGCAGACCTCCTTATGGCTCTATTGTGAGAGACAAACACTTTGAATTGTGAACTTGTTTAAGTCAGTTGGTGCTGTATTGATTGTTTTATAAAATTATAGTGGAAACAAACTACATATATAAACCCAGCCTGGTTCCCAGGCCTCTCTTTTTAATGTCGTGCAGCAGACCGAAATTGTGAGAGGCCTGGAATAAAATGTTTTGCTTGGCCCCAAATCTGGCCCCAAAACTGGCCCCAAATTATACAGGCACCAAACGGCCGTTTGGCGGAAAACCAAGGCAGATAACACTCACGTCGGTCTGCACAATTCTTTATAACATCATATAGCAAGGTTGGTCTACTGCCGAAACGTTAAAATAGCATATTTCGATTTGTAAAAATGTGTTTCAATACAATCACTTCCTACGCCGAACACTACTTTATAAAGCCTCGTATGTAACAACCTCTTTTAACGTAATGTAATACAAAGAAACCTACTCGTTTGCTGTCTGCTCTCAAGAAGAAGTTTATTTAAGTGCCCTCGTTCATAAAGATTAAAGAATCCGAGCTCCAGCAGGATTCATGATAGATAAAGATGAACATTTTCCGCTAGTCCTCTCGCTCGATCCCTATTCTGTGACGTCACCAAAATACGTTCGAGAGAAAAGAGGACTAGGAACTAGTCTGATATAAACCTAGCCTGCGTAGCCGGCGCTGGGGATTGGGACGGACAGTGAAAGGAGCGCCTGCGCAGTCACCCATTGTTATTTTTCGTGTATAGCGTTCGCATCGCAATCTATTGGTTGACACGCTAATGACCTATCAATCAAGAGAGTTTGAATTTCCGCTGCAGAGCGTTGCGAAAATGTGCCTTGCATAGTAGAAGGAAACGAATTCAAAATAAACTGCGACTGAGAGAGTGGCAGCTGCATGTGCATCCAAAGGAAAATGTTTATTCGCTGGTTTTTCCAACAGTTAATTACTGTCAGATTTTCACGCAAGACGTGGCCCCTTCGGCTTAACGGCGAGTAACTGAATTAATTGTCTGACATGCATTGGTTTGCCAAAACATCATTTAATTTAGAATTTCTTATAATCGCTTTGATTCGAATCAGTGGGATCTACTCAGGCGTACTTCTCCGGCTGCAGTGGCCATCAGCGCCAGTTGTGAGTGGAAAATAACATTCACTATTATAGAATTTAACTATTATTCTATTATTGCTTCGCGGTATGTTATGATTATATTATTGATCGTCATAGTCGTTACATACACATGTTTTATAACTACAAAAATAATCTGTCTGAGCTTTCTGTAGCCCACTCAACATAAATTGTTTATAACATTTATAACTGTAAACCAGCCAACATATAGCAGCAGCAGAATAATATAATGTTGTCAGACGCTAACACAGCGAACATATACCACACAAATTCCTGAATCAAGAAAGCACTTTGATACACATGCTCATTCATAACTGTGCTATTTTAGTTAATTCTAGAATGACGTGTTTTTATTCGATCAACTTCCAAATTAATTAAGCTATTTAGCTCAGGTTTTTGAAATTGACAACTTCCAAAAATACTAGCCTAGTCTCTAGAGTTGTGATATTATGATGTTCTAAGTGTTTTTCGACATTTAATATGCCATCTGCATAAAACAATACAAGCCTGCTCACCTCGGATCGACGAAGTTTCAACTAGCCTAGCTTTCTTATCGCTAGCTTTCCTTCTGCAACCGCCAAAAGTTGAAAGTTAAACAGTTACATTTTCATTCCGAGCTCCAATTGGAATATATTCCATAATTCCCTTCTTTCGATCGCCAAGATCTTTGGTAAAATCTTCACAGATATCCTTGTGCTTTTATACTGTCGCTCAGTGTTGTCTACGGTAGATGTATACTAGATCCCAGGAACACTCGAAGGGCCAGAACGATTCTGGGCAGGACCTTTTTACGAATGTTGCTAGGCCTTCTCGTTTCCAGCCTCTCCCCAGTCTTCCCAAGAACCCAAACTGATTACGCGGCCAAGCACATGACGGAAACAAAAGGCCTAGAAACTAGGCTACAAAAATACATTGTTTTAATTAGGGGGCGGCACGAAAAATAACAATAGGCGCCTGCAGGCGCTCCCTTCCCCTATCACCCCAGCGCAGGCTACGCAGGCTAATATAAACCGTAAAAGCTTGTCACCACATGCGTACCCCCTACTGTGCAATCCCTTTTAAGCGGACACCCCTCGTAAGCGGGGTTAATAGGGGTTCAACTGTAGTTACTGCAACTATCGAAATATAGTAAGGTTATAGATACACTGCCGAAACAGAGAACGTAGGAGTCTAACGTTTCGAGCGAAGGCCCTTCGTCAGAGAGAAACGTAAAGAGTGACGTAGGAGTCTAACGTTTCTCTCTGACGAAGGGCCTTCGCTCGAAACGTTAGACTCCTACGTTCTCTGTTTCGGCAGTATATCTAACCTTATATATTTCGATTGTTGTTTCTACACTGCCTACGCAGCACACTACTTTTATTTTACTGCAACTATAGTGGTTACTCTTCTTTTTTTTAGAATGAGAAAACTCCTCATGCATTTTGTTTAATTAACAAGAATCTAAACAGAGGGATGGTAAGTCCGTAATTATTGAAATGCCATCGATACAACTTGTCCAGTGGTTGTCCAGTCTGCAAGTGTTCAAGAATATTCAGTGGTTGTTCAGTCTGCCAGTGTTGTTAAGAGCCCAGTGGTTGAGTCTGCCAGGCCTAATAAGAGCCCAGTGGTTGTCCAGTCTGCTAGTGTTAAAGAATCTTCAGTGGTTGTTGAGTCTGCCAATATTAGACAAAGCCCAGTTATTTACAACTGTACTGTATGGATTTATTGGAAAGAGTTATCAACGGGGGAATATTGTTGTATGATACTGAATATATACGCGTATTTAAGAAAATTGATTCTATTTTTTCCGTGCGTTTCTACAATGATACATGCACTGTTGATTTACATAACAGATAAAGTCACAGCATGTACGAGTCGTTTGCACTATATATTTTTAATATTTTTGCAGGAGTGGTCTGTGCAAGTTGTGGTCAGTACCTGACTGTTCTTTGATTAGGACATTACGAGGTAATACACTTGCACAAGTTTGTACAGAGATTATACTCCTGACACTTGATACATGACAGAAGTTGATGGACGTAGTAATTCTGTTGTGGCGAATAAGTATGAAGGGTTAATTTTCATGGTTTTGCCATTTTTTCAGGACATAATTCAAGGGTTGGTGGAATTGTATTTCACCCTCAGGCCACGATTTCCCTGGACACTAGTTCACCATGCATGGCGTCATGTGGAGCTGATGGCGATGTGAAGCTTTGGTCACTGGAGTCGTAAGTAGCATTTGGTTTTTGGGGGTTTTTCTTTCTTTTCTCTCTTACATTTTCAATCCTGACAGTATCTTGAAAAAGTCTTTAGTGTCATTCGAAATTTGCTTAATAATCTTTTGCCGGATTTGCCTAATCGCCGGTTTGCGCGTTTTGCCTAATTGTTTGCTCGTTTTGCCTAATCGTTTGCTCGTTTTGCCTAATTGTTTGCTCGTTTTGCCTAATCGTTTGCTCGTTTTGCCTAATCGTTTGCTCGTTTTGCCTAATTGTTTGCTCGTTTTGCCTAATCGTTTGCTCGTTTTGCCTAATCGTTTGCTCGTTTTGCCTAATCGTTTGCTCGTTTTGCCTAATCGTTTGCGCGTTTTGCCTAATTGTTTGCGCGTTTTGCCTAATAATTGCGCAATTCCATCGTATCATATCTTCTTTGTTTTCTCTCCCTTGTTCTATCTTTAGCTTCAATTTTTTTTCCAAACTACGCTTTTCCACTTCTTCTATTTTCATCTGCCACTCTACTGTGGATTCGTTCTTCTACTCTGCATTTTGCTACATGTATTTCTATTTCTATTTCAGTGACACTCCAATCGCCAACATCGAAGGCCACGACAAACGTGTGTCCCGCGTGGCTTATCATCCCTCGGGACGATTTCTCGCTTCATGTTGGTGAGTGTTGAATAAAACATCAATCTGGTACACCCCTGGAAGTCAAGATAGATGCGTATTTTTGAAACCCAGAACCAGTCAGCTCTATATATACCTGGATTGATATCTTTATCGCGGAAAACGTGCCTATACATAAAAATAGGTACGCAATGCGTGCAAGTATCTGCTTCGTAGCGGTAATGATAAATGAACAGTCTTGTAGTGAACATGTTTTATTTTCGGTGAACTGCATTTTTTGATAACCCACGTTTGGTAGACTATTCTTAAAAGGTTTTCTCTGTTCTGTCTGATATAGTTTTCTTTTCTTTTTTGTTGTAATCTTGTATGATATTTTGTTATTCATAACTTACTGTTTGTTGCAGTTTTGATAATTCTTGGCGACTATGGGACCTAAATCAACTAAAGGAAGTACTCCATCAGGTGCATAACATGTTTTATTGGCTACTGTGCGTGCTCCATCACTCAATGGAGCATGGTAATTTCAAATGTAATGAGAAACTCATTTTTTAAATAAATATTGTTTTCCGTTGTTTTGTGTCTGATTCTCTGTTATAAAAGAAATGGTTCATGGTTTGGCGTACTCCATTGAGTAATGGTCGCACTTGGGAAGTTGAGAGAGCACTCAAAAATCTAGAGTTGTTCTCGGCTACGTCTCGACCAACTCTTACGCTTTTTTCGTGCTCTCCGAACCTCCCGCGTGCATCCATAACTCGATGGAGCATGCCAAACCATGAACCATTTCTTAAATATTTTTACAATGTTAATTTTCACAATGTTCAAAATGTCTTTTGATTAAATAGCACGATGTTTTTGTCTTCTCAGGAAGGTCATTCTCGAGAAGTATACGATATTGCTTTTCACCCAGATGGCTCACTCGCTGGAACATGGTGAGTTACGCTTAGAAAATTCAAAAGAAACGAATGAATCAGGCCAAAGAACGGCCAACAAAGCTAATAAACAACATTTAAGCTAACTTTTTCATCTACTATTTTAAATTCACCATTCATCAGACAATCCTGACCAGATGTTCTTAAGTCAAAATCGCCAAAAACAGAATATTGTCCCAACACTTTTGGCCAGGATTACTGATTAGGAACATCTCTAGAACGTATAACGTAGTACATACTTTAATTAATTAATAATTCATGAAGAAAATTCAAAAGAAACGAATGTTTAATCCGCTGTTGTAAATATATATATATTTATATAGTGGTTGTTGTTTTTGAAATTGTTGTTTTTCGTTTATTTCTCACAGTGGTTTAGATGCTCGTGGTTTAGTTTGGGACTTACGGACAGGACAATGCATCATGCCTTTAGATGGTCATTTAAAAAAAGTTTTAGCAATTGATTTTGCTCCTAACGGGTATAAACATTTTCTCTTTTTTATTAATGTAGTTATTCCATTGAAATTCTGTAATAAATATAATGTTATGATTTGATTTAGTTATCATGTTGCAACTGGTAGCGAAGATCAAAAAGTTATGATTTGGGATTTGCGGAAAAGAAAAAGTGTTTACACCATTCCAGCTCACAATAATCTTATATCGTACGTCAAGTTCCACGGTGAGAACTTGAAATGAAATTGCTCTGTCTTTGTTCTTATCGTTTATTTTGCTTGGCTGGTATTTATTTCTTGTTATGGTGTTGTGGTTGTTGTTGTTGGTGGTGGTGTTGGTGCCTTGGTGGTGGTGGTGGTGGTGGTGTTTGTGTTGTTGTTGTTGTTGTTGTTGTTGTTGGTGGTGGTGGTGGTGGTGGTGTTGTTTGTGTTGTTGTTGCTGTTGGTGGTGGTTGTGTTGTTGTTGTTGGTGGTGGTGGTGGTGGTGGTGTTGCTGTTGTTGTTGTTGTTGTTGTTGTTGTTGTTGTTGTTGTTGTTGTTGGTGGTGGTGGTGGTGGTGTTGTTGTTTGTGTTGTTGTTGCTGTTGGTGGTGGTTGTGTGTTGTTGGTGGTGGTGGTGGTGGTGTTGGTGTTGCTGTTGTTGTTGTTGTTGTTGTTGTTGTTGGTAGTGGTAGTGGTGTTGGTGTTGGTGGTGGTGTTATTGGTGTTGTTGTTGTTGGTGGTGGTGGGAGTGGTGTTGTTTGTCGTGATGGTGTTGTTGTTGGTGGTGGTGGTGTTGTTTGTGTCGGTGGTGTTGTTTGTGTTGTTGTTGGTGGTGTTGGTGGTGTTGTTGTTTGTGTTGTTGTTATTGGTGGTGGGAGTGGTAGTATACGTAGTGGTGTTGATGGTGGAGTGGTAGTATACGTAATGGTGTTGATGGTGGTGTTGTTAGAGCTAATAATGATGGTGGTGTGATTAGATTTGATACTTATGTTAGTCAATCATTATTTTAGATCAGTATCTTTTATCTGGTTCATACGACTGCAAAGTAAAAGTAAGTTGATTTAACGTGTACTTCTTGAAGCTTTCACTTGTGGCTTGTGTCACCTGTGCCTCTCTTCTTTAGGTGTGGACTCATCCTGGTTGGATTCCTTTAAAAACATTAGCTGGTCATGAACAGAAAGTTTCTTGTGTCGATATTTCACCAGGTTGGTGTGGCTTACACCATATTTGTTGTTTTTTTTATTCATCGACTAATCAGCTCATATAATCAGGTCATATTGTTTGAATTTTATTCGACGAAACTGCGACGTGTAACTCGATTAATTCGACAGACGAATTAAATTGGTCTCAGCAATTAAATTCGTCGGAGTCAGAAGGATAATGCGACGGTAATGCGTGTTCGAGTTACGCGAATTATCGTCGCGTCCAATTAAATGCCTCTCTTCTGTCTGCGACAATTCGGCGCCATATTTGCAAGGAATCGTTTTTAGGCTCAATGCGTCCAAGTAAAACCAATAAAATTCGACTGAAATTCGACGTTTAACTCGACGTCGCATTTACGTCGCATTACCGACGAAGTTAATTCGAATTAAGTTCGTCTTAATTTAAATTCATGTATCAGTGTGCTACGTTTAGCGTAGGTCTATAAAATATTTAATGTCAAATGTTCTTTCCAGATGGTCAATACATTGCCTCTAGCTCGTTTGACAGAACATTCAAACTTTGGTCAGCGGAGTAATTCCCTTGTATTGATGTCTTGAAAGAACATGGATATTTCAGGTAGAAAATCAACCGTTAGACCAACCTCGTACCCATGGTCTTCCGTTAGACGTACGGCAGACAGTCATTTGTAATGATCGTTTTTGAAAAATGTTGCTTTGTATAGATTAGCTGGATCTTCATTAGGCGTAAAGCTGGTTTTCCACTAGGCGACTTTTTTCGCGCGAAGCGACTTTTTCTTTTGTCTCATGAGCTCTGAGCTGGAACTAATCAGAAATCTATTGAATTCGAACAAAAGAAAGTCGCTTCGCGCGAAAAAAAATCGCCTAGTGGAAAACCGGCTTAAAATGTCGCGCGTTTGACTTTTTTCTTTTATCTTGTGAGTTTCCATGTTGGAGAGGGCGAAAACTATTCAATTTGTTGTACAATAGAAAACTCTTTTATGAAAAGACAACGCTAGCTATGACTAACTGTTCTGGAAATTTTTGAGTGACTGTTTTAGTCTCTATCGTCTACACTACGGGTAACTTAGCCTGACTTCGCATTTCAATCTGGATTGAAACTCAATCCCGGATTCATGTAAACGGCCCCTAAGTCTTTAAAGTGCCTATGTCATCCTCAGGGACTTTACATATTTATACTAATTGGAACGTTCTGAGAAGATTTGTAATATATCTTCTCAGGCGAAAATTTCATCTTCATGGATTTTCCCCCCGTTAAAGTTGACGGAAGTGACGTCGAAGGAGGAATTTCTCTATATGAAAACCACTTTACAGATTCCTCTTTTGACGTCACTTCCGTCAACTTTAACGGCAAAAATTCCATGAAGATGAAATTTTCGCCTGAGAAGATATATTACAAATCTTCTCAGAATGTTCCAAAGATCGAGAATCAAAACCTTAACGAGTTTTATCCAGTTGCGAAACATATTGTGTCTAAATAATTAACCATCACACAGGTGACCAGTTTTCGTATGAATAATACGCTACAATGCACGCTAGTTGACATCTGGCATGCTGATAGGAAATGTGTAGTGTTTAAATGTCATTTTGTTTAGCTAAATACATTTTTTTTCTCATACTATTGTCAGGATTTAAATTTCAGTTTCCGGCAACGTGACAGTAAGTTGTTGCCTGTTTAGTGTTATTCATTTAGGAATTATTGCGGACGATCTTGTAATCGGGATGAAAGCAACGCTGATGAATCATGATACTGACATATAAAAAGGCTTGCAACATAAAAACAAGTAGTTTATTGCATTAGTTATCTAGAAAACAACTCAATTACCGTCACAGTCGGTGAAATCTCTTCCTAATTTACCCCATCAGGATTTCAAATTATAGGCCGTCCAACTGACGCCAAAGAATAAACAAGGTTATAAATTTACATACATTCTGTTTTATGTTTGGTCTTACTATAAACATTGAGGCTCAGTGAACTTCGTAGTTTTGCGCAATAAAACGTTATTTTGGCTGTCGATATTAAGAGGAGAGCTAAGACGACGCTTTTATGTACATATATATGTCAAGAAGAACCGTTTATCGATTATATTATTTATAGAGCAAAGTGAAAAGCTGGTAAACTGCCGAGTGACAGAGCGAAGAGCGTCAAAAAGAGCAAAGCCCTTCATCAGAGTAAGGGGCTGCGGTTCATATGAAGTGGGCTAGCTCGATTAACCGGGTTGGTTTTATGTCACGAAAATCTTATTACGACTATTTGAGAAAGGCAGAATGATATAACAAAGCAAAATTGGCTTCGTTTTTCTGTAAGCATAGCCACACAGGGTATTCTAATTCTTTTTTGCGGTCGTAGAAAGGTTTTCGTAACATAAAACCAGCCCGCGGTAACTGGGCTAGCCCGCCTCATGAACAACCCCTAAAATGTGATGGGAAAGAGTTTAGCATCTTTTTACTTTGCTCTACCCGAAACACTACATACGCAGGCAGCACTCTACGTTTTGACATTTGTCGGTTCCCGTAACGGTTATATACCAACAATTTGTAGCTAAAATATAACACAATTACGTTTAGCTATCTTTTTTTCTCATACATAATAAACGGTCGTAGTATTATTTGACTTCATATGGCATGTCGGCCATTATATCGGTTACATTTTACAATACTGATCACGTGGAAACAGAATTCATCTTTTTAATTTTGTGACATTATTTTTCGAAATAATTGTTATTTTTATAAACATACTGTAGTGTTTTAAGGTTTAGGAATATTCGTATATAGTGTATAGTTTTCTATGTGTTATTAAACGATTATGAACGTATAGCTATACGCACGTAACTCATTTATTAAGAAAACCAATTGACAAATTGAAGTCTATATATCTTACAAACTATTTTTGCTGGATGGTCTTTTGACGTTGTAAAAACTTTCGAACTCTGCGATTAATGATTTCTCTACATATGTGTTGTGATCATGTTATTTTTTTATTAAAATATACTAAAAATTGTTTACACTTTGTAAGATAAATATATTCATTCAAAATCCCCATAATATAATTTATTGGACGGACCTCTTTAAATTCGAGAAAACTGGCGTATATAGTTTATAGCAAAATTTGAACGTAAATGGTGCGTGTAATGACTATGGAATCAATCATTCTTTTCTCATTAAACTTTGATTCCAACTTCAACGATTTATTCACTCGTGCTCGGCAAAAGCTGGAGAAGAAAAGCAAAGCAATTAGCTGCGAGTGACGGTGTTCTTATGCATATTCAGAACAGTGTTTGATTATTTAAGTTGAAAGGATAAAAATTAGCATATCTTGAAGGGTTGTGTGGAAATATCGCTTTCCTCTGTGCCAGCATAGTTATTCTAAACATGGTTTGGAAACCCGGCAAACTTCAAAGCGGTCAACAATCAAGCTACGATTCATGTTGAAAGGTACACGAAGGTGCACAAATCCTTTGTTTTAGGTTTATTAATATTTAAACAGTACGGTTGAGCGATTCAACCCAAACGTTGCTATTGGATGATTGCTTCATTATACAGAAAACACAATATGTTCAGTAACCGTGAAAGTGCACACATTTCCATAAACCTGAACAAAAACATAAAACAATGACTTTTGTTGAGCTTCCAAACCATGTTTCTATTAACTATGGTGCCAGGTAGCGTCTGTGGAACGAAGAAAATTACCGAGCGTGTTTGGAAATAATGGATTGATCGCGGGAAATGATTTTAATTCGGGTAAAAACTCACGTTAGGAATTCAACATGGGGAGGTCTGTAATATCATAGTTAATATAAATTCTGAAAGCAGATGGCCAGCAATGGCGAGAGCTCTCAACCTAAAGATATTCGTCCAGTGTTTCAAAGAAGTTTAATGGCTACAAGACAATCGAACTATGCATTATTTTGTTTAACCGAGAGAAGTTTGGTCCGTCGAGTGGCCAAGTTTATCGTAGATTCCAGATATCCTTTTTTAAGACGTGTATATCAACCTGTAAGTACGTCATTTATACGGCCAAATATATCCCAACTTTGCTTCTATCACTTGTTAAATATTTATACTGCCGTTAAAATAATTGCGAATTTTGAAAACCAAGCAAGTGTAGAACGCACTTGGCTTTTCAAGTTTCTCTTTAATCCAAAGCTCGAATAAAAATTACAAAAACAATGTCCCACACCAGTTAATGTTTTAGCATATCGAGAATTTATCATATTGTTCACATGTGAGCGGTAGAAAATTTTTATTTATTATATGTAGTCATGCGCTTCGTTATAGAAAACGTTGTTCTTTTTTCCCTTGACTTAACTAACAGCATTTGATATCTTTATTTTGCTCATTATTACTGCTAACTGTATTGCGTTGGCACTGGACGTTCCACTTCCAAACAATGACAAGACGCAGCTCAAAGATGACTTGGTTTGTTGCTTCCATATACAATTATATCAATTTCTCGCTGTTTCCACGCAATAAACACAAACATTCTTCCTAACTTATCTTATCTTCTCCTAGGAAATTTGCGACTTGATTTTCTTGGTGATTTTTACCATAGAAGCAGTGTTAAAAATTATTGCTTTGGGATTTGTTATATCTCCCGGCTCTTATTTACGCAATGGTTGGAACATTGTTGACTTTATCGTTGTCGTTACAGGGTAAGATTTAGCTTTTAGCTATTAAAATAATAAATTATAGTACATGAGATATTTTTACTAAAACATTTTTGAGTTTTTACCGAAGAATTGAATTAACCTTTGCCATACGAGACGCTAACGTCATGCAGGTATACTGGGACTCCGGTGGGTGAACGGATCTATTAGATTGTGTTAATTTGAAGAACATTTTTATAATAATCTGGGAAATCCAAGACAAACTAAAATATACTAAAATATTTATTTCTAATGCTTTTATAAGACACAAGTGTTTGAAGTGGATTTTTATAATTATTTCTTAATATTTGTTTCAATATATTTTATACATCGCGTGTTTTTTATTCTTTGGGATAATCTCGAAAACTTAAGGTATAAAGCTGTCGTTAAATCTACGATTAAGACTGCGCTGTTTGCGATAATTTTAAAGCACGTATTTTAACGCTGAGTGCATGACTCCGGCATTTTATATGGAAAACATTTTACAAGTTGGAAAAAAACCCCGTTTGTTAAAAACGTTTTGTATATACTGATAAACACGAGGTTGTATTTCGCATGTTTGGTCTTGGAATTATCTTGAGATTTCTGGCATTTAAAAGCGACACAACTAATGAGCCTGCTCTCTCCATCTCGAAAACATCAAGTAATATATTCTGTATAAAGATTACGATGATATTACCGTGTCTGCATCAATATGATGTCATTAATCGATGTACTCAGCAAATTCACGTAATCGAACTACCAACAACTCTTGTCAAGCTCATGCAATCGAGAATGTAGGGATTAAAATTTGGCCAAACGCTTTCAACATCGTATTCGACATCATTCAACATTGTTGAACGATGTTGAATAATGTTGAAAGCACGAGTAGCCAAATGAATTCAACATCGTTCAACATTCATGAATGACAGTTAATTGAACGCGGGCTACCACAAAAGCTGGAATCGACAATATCCCGCATGGCGCATGTCTCTGTTCAACCATAGTTATTCTAAACATGGTTTGGAAACCCGGCAAACTTCAAAGCGGTCAACAATCAAGCTACGATTCATGTTGAAAGGTACACGAAGGTGCACAAATCCTTTGTTTTAGGTTTATTAATATTTAAACAGTACGGTTGAGCGATTCAACCCAAACGTTGCTATTGGATGATTGCTTCATTATACAGAAAACACAATATGTTCAGTAACCGTGAAAGTGCACACATTTCCATAAACCTGAACAAAAACATAAAACAATGACTTTTGTTGAGCTTCCAAACCATGTTTCTATTAACTATGGTTCAACAAAGTTGAATGAAATGTGGCCAAATGCGTTCAACACCTTTCAACATTTTGAGAACAATAGAAATGTTGAACGCGTGTTGAACGAAAATTTGAACATGTTCAAATTTCGTTCAACAACGTTCAACGTCATTCAACAGGGGTGGCCAAACGCTTTGAACATGTTGAATTCAACAGTGTTGAACGATGTTGAATGAAATGTTGAAAGCGTTTGGCCAGGCCTTAAGAACTCGCACATATCTCGTGTATACAATCTTAACGAGTTGACGGTCCGCTAACTGGTATTTTAAAAGCCCTCTCTGTTCTGAGTATGTAGACACTTCGACGTTTGCCTCGTGAGATGAAGGGCCCCGCTTGAAACGTTCATTATCTCGTTAGCAAAAAATCTCGCCAGTTTACCACCTTTTTAGTTTTTACTTTGCTAATCAAAACACCGTTGAGCTATCGGCTATACTGTTACCACAGGGAGCCCAACTCTGACGCCTGTGATGGTCCTTCCTCTTTTTTTGTTTTATTATATTGAGCTTCTGACTGAAAACCGAGGCCGCTTAACAGTTGTGTAAGCTGGTTAACAATTGGTAATATATGCATATATATGCAAATTGCAGCGCGCGGTAATTTGAAACTCGAAACAGCTGTTGGGCTTCTGTGCTACGTGAATGGCGCGTGACGCTCACTGAAAGCTGAGACGACTAAACACGCAGTGCAATAAGGCCTGTGTTCTTTGTCGTAGTAATTTGAGCTCGAACAAATTGACGTTGGCGGAACACCCGTGGTGTGATAAAACACGCGAGGGAGAAGATGAAACTCTGAATCGTTGCTGTTCAATTTTCGAAATAACTAGTTTCATGCCTTTCCTCTCTTCTCCTCTTCTCCCTCGCGTGTTATCACACCACGGGTGTTCCGCCAACGTCAATTTGTTCGAGCTCAAATTATTACGACAAAGAACGCAGCTTTCAGTGAGCGTCACGCGCCATTCACGTGGCACAGAAGCCCAACAGCTGCTTCGAGTTTCAAATTACCGCGCGCTGCAATTTGCTTATATATGCATATATTACCAACTGCGGCCTCGGTTTTTGCAATTTGCAACAAATAGCCTGAATGTTGCAAAAAAATTGCACTGTGTAACACAGAGCACCTTTTAAGATGCTGTTACACATGCGATTTTTCTTGCAACTTGCAACAAAAAAACTCGCAAGTTTTGCAGGAAGGGTGTTACACGTTCGGCAACTTGCGATTTTTGTTGCAAGTTGCAGCAAAAAGTAGAACCCATCCAACTTTTCTTGCAACTTGCAACACGGCAAAAATAACAAAATCACAAGTTGCTACGGGGTGTTACACGGTGCGATTTTTTATGCAACTTGCAACATTCAGTGATTTATTGCAAGTTGCAAGAAAAATCGCATCGCCTTAAGTATATATAAAAACAGTGTTTAAAGGAAATTTTTCGGTTGCCTTAAGAAGTGTTGTTTTTCCCCCGATATCAACCAAGTTGACAATAAAATAAAGTTGAAACACGTGACTTATGCGGAACAACCTTTTCCCATCGGTGCGCAATTCTTCCACGTGACAGTAAAATCGTCAGAGTAAAATTCACGAAACCTAGAAACGATATATCGCGGAATATTAACACGAACACAATAGGATCGTTGCTGATACGAGCCCATTTATACAGCCTTTTGAACAAGCCGCTTGCCTAAATAAGGCTCTGTTTACATGAGGCGGATTGACAGTCCAATCGAATCGAAAAACGCGGGTGAAGTCAATCCGGGCACATGTTTACATGGAGAATCCAATCTGTTTTTGCTTTTTGTAAGCGGTTTTTCAACACTATTTTCTGGTCTTTCCTCAATGTCCACCTAGCGTGTCAAGTCATTTTCAAGTCAAACCGTGTTTAGATGAATCAGATTGGAGACATTCAAGTCGATCCTCGCTTGAATCTCAAGTCAATCCAATCCACTCCACTGCGTGGATTGACTTCAGCCATTCGTTTCGATCAGATCGAAAACTTTCAATCTCGTCTTATGTAAGCCGTCTTATCAGCTTCCGTATGATACAGTCAACTCTCGCCTTGCGGACACCCCGCTATTACGGACACCCCGCTATTAAGGACACCCCGCTATTAAGGACAGTTGTTAAATCCCCGGCCGAAACTACTATGAAATGTATTGAAATAACTCTCCATATTACGGACTCTCGCTATTGCGGAATTGCGGACACTTCATGTGGTCCCCAACAAACATTTTTATTGTTCTACTCTCGTTACAACGGACACCTTGGACGTATTTTTCTCTCGACACATGAAAGTGAATGACTTTTTAATTTATCGAGTGACATATTTATGTTACTGATTCATGTTACCGTTGTATTTTTGGTTTTGGAATAAAAAAATATTTGAATACAAATTTTTGACTTGTATTTTGACTTGTACTGTGTACTTATGTATCACAGTAAACGTCAACTAGAAATTGAAATAAACTGGACATTTTAAAACAAAAAAGCAGTAATACATTGTAGTGACATTTTACAACCTGAAATCGGGATATTTTCATCGCATCCCGCTATTGCGGACTCTCGTTATTACGGACACCAAATGACGGTCCCCAGGGTGTCCGCTATAACTAGACTTACTCCAAGTCCGCCTCTTAGCGCTAGTTTTTGCGGGCGGGTGGAAAGGCGGGCGAGCGGAAAGGCGGGAGAGCGGAAAAGCGGGAGGAAAGAGGCGGACTTGTTTCGCTTGCAGGTTTTTTAATTTAATTAAATATTCTGGCGGGAAATCACTGAAATGTACATCGCCCTGTTTTGACGTGTTTCGGGTTGTCGTACATGCAATGGAAAGTGGTTCTACCCCTTACTAAAACGTTTTCAAGAGTCTGTTTAACTCCAACTTCCAAAGATAGCACTTCCATAGCAATTTAGCCTGAATATAATTACTTCCCGAATTACGTCACCGGTCGAAAAATTCACCGGTGAATTTTGGCGCGCTGCAGGTGGGAAAAGTCCTTTTCAACGAGGAACGGAAAGGTCAAAAATGTTTGAAAAGGAGTTTGAGAAAGTCTACGCTATAACGAGAGTTGACTGTAAACAGCTTGAGTGGAATCACTTGGCGTTTGAAGCTGATAGTGAGATTTCTCTATAGTTGGCTTCCGGACCGATTACACGAGACTACCCGGACTGACTCGTGCGATTAGGTCCGTACTGTGGCTTTAAAACTCGCAGAAACTAAATTTAGTTTCGATGTAAACGAATCCTAATGATTCAAATATTATCCTGCAACTGAGGAAAGATTGTGACACAAACTCATGAGCCTAGGCTCATGGAAACAGCTCGTTTAATATGATTGTAAGATAATTTATGCATTGTTTTCGTGTTGCATTAAGACACGAAGGTTCTGAACAGAACCACCAAACAGGCACGGTCACGGATCTTCAGCAGAGGATGGCGTTGTACAACTCGTAGACTGGTGTATTGGTTTTGGAATAGTGTCAAAGCGCGGCACTTCTTCAAGTGAAGTGTTTAAGTTGTTTTGAGATATTCTCACGCCCTAAAAATGGATAATACTTGAAGTATTTAAACGTTTGATAGACGTTCTTAAAGTTTAACTACTTGTTGAGCCACAGTTACTGTAATATAACGAAGGTCTATACCAAGCGTCTGTTGCATGCCCCAAGCTCGCAAACCTATCACATGCACTACATTGTAATTTAGATGTAATTTAATTACAACCAACGTTGCAATTTACATAGTGAGACTCCGTGAATAAAATAAGTAGTAGGAAGCAAGCAAGCAAGCAAGCAAGCAAGCAAGGAAGGAAGCAAGGAATTAATTAATTAGGAACGAACGAACGAGCGAAAAGACGAACGAACGAACGAACGAACGAACGAACGAACGAACGAACGAACGAACGAACGAACGAACGAACGAAAAGACGAAGGAAGGAAGAAAGGAAGGAACGAACAAACAAACAAACAAACAAACAAACAAACAGGCAGAATATAAAGAGCTGTTAATTCGTCAGTTTTCCCAGTGCCTTATTTATTCTTCATCTCACTGTTGTGCCCACAGTCGCAGATTATTTCATCTTTGTATTATTATTTTACTACAGATGGATCAGTCGTGGTGATTTTGATAAAAAAACTTTTGATGTGAAGGCATTACGTGCTGTCCGTGTTTTAAGACCTCTGAAGTTAGTTTCGGGCACTCCAAGTATGTTTCTATTTATTTATTCTTAGAAAACAGTTGAATCGTTTTCTTTTTTGCTTTTTATAGCGAGGTGTTTTTCTTTCATCTGCTTGGTTTGCTATTATTTCTAACATAAAAATCTAGAACATAAAATGTGGGACTAATTTTGAATCAATGCGCATGCCCATACACCACGACCTCTCGTGGTTGCTGAGGGGCAGTGCAATACAGTACAGTACAATGTAGTAGCAGTGTAGTGCGGTACACTACAGTACAGTACAGTACAATGCAGTACAGTACAGTACACTTACAGTACAGTGCAGTACAGTACAGTACAATGCAGTACAGTACACTTACAGTACAGTGCAGTATAGCGCAGTGCAGTACAGTACAGTACAATGCAGTACAGTGCAGTACAGTACAGAATGGAATCCAGTACAATGCGATGTGAACACTCGACATTTTCTCTTCTTATTTCTAGGCCTACAGGTTGTGATGAAGTCTATCATTCGAGCAATGGTTCCTCTTTTGCAGATTCTTCTTTTAACTTTCTTTGTAATTACAATTTACGCTATCATTGGTTTGTCTTTCTTAAATGACAAGTTTCACGCCACGTGTTTTAAGAATGGTACAGGTAAAAGAAACGTTTAATATTGCGGTACTGGAACGAGTCACCAGTTGGCAACCCTCTATATCCTGCTTGTTTTCCGTTCGTTCGTTCGTTCGTTCGTTCGTTCGTTCGTTCGTTCGTTCGTTCGTTCGTTTCGTTCGTTCGTTCGTTCGTTCGTTCGTTCGTTCGTTCGTTCTTTCGTGACATTTCATTTTTCTTAGCGAGACATGTGTTTTTCCCCCTGGGTTTTTTCTAGAGAAAGAAGCTCCATTAGGTGAGACCAACCAGCCTTGTGATCCTAACCAATCAGAATTACTTAAAGGGCGAACGTGTAATGACGGCGAGGTGTGTCGAGAGTACTGGAGAGGACCCACAGGTGGACTTAGTACGTTTGATAATATTATATTGGCAATGCTAACTGTGTCACAGTGTATTACTATGGAGGGATGGACCGATGTTATGTACTCGGTAAATGTTGATATATTATTCTAAAATTAATAATATTACGTTATCTCTTACGTCATTGTTTCGTATGTCATTGTTTCTTACGTCATTGTTTCTTACGTTATTGTCTCTTACGTCATTGTCTCTTACGTCATTGTTTCTTACGTCATTGTTTCTTAAGTCATTGTCTCTTACGTCATTATTTCTTACGTCATTGTCTCTTACGTCATTGTCTCTTACGTCATTTTCTTTTACGTCATTGTTTCTTACGTCATTGTTTCTTACGTCATTGTCGCTTACGTCATTGTCGCTTACGTCATTGTCTCTTACGTCATTATTTTTAAGTCATTGTCGTTTACGTCATTGTCTCTTACGTCATTGTCTCTTACGTCATTTTCTTCTACGTCATTGTTTCTTACGTCATTTGTTCTTACGTCGTTTCTTGCATCATTGTCTTTTACGTCATTGCCACTTACGTCATTTTCGTTGTTGATATATATAATCTGTGACGTCACTTCCTTTTCTGTCATTTTGCTGACGTCACCCTCCGTTATTGTTTGGTACATTCTTGATCTGTGCCTAATTCTTGCCGTAGTCATCATTTCGTTGTATAGATCATTAAAAAAATACATTATCAAATGCCAGAAAACAAACCTTGGATCAAATTTTAAACTGATTTTGTTGTCTTTTTTAGACGTTTTACGCCAGTGATAACTCTGGATATTTTTATTCGATATTCTTTATATCTCTCATTGTCATTGGATCGTTTTTTATGCTAAACTTAGTGCTTGGTGTTTTAAGCGGGTGAGTTATTTTATTCTTGCTAACTTCACGACTTTCATGCAACTACATTCCTGGACAAAAATGTTGGGACATTTTGCTGTTTTTAGGGACTTAAGATCTACGACGTCAACTTCAACGGCGATGTCCTCTAAACAAAATTTAGATTTATTAACTTTATTGCCTATAGCAACTGGTGGTCAAACAGAGCGAAATGCCCCAATTGAACATGACTACCATGATGTAAGTGTTGGTTTTGCGGAGGGAGGAAAACCGGAGAACCCGGCGAAAAACCCTCGAAGCACAGGAGAGATCAACTACAACTCTACTCACATTAGTTTCCAGCTCGACAACGGGGTCATTCCTAAGCGGTTACCCATCCAAGTACTAACCCCGTCTAACCGGGCTTAACTTTTGGTGAGAGGCAGCGCGCTAACAACACACGCCAAACAAAATAATCTTTTTACAAAACAAAGAGAATGAATAATTTTTAGTCCCAAGAGTAATCTCAACACCGTCCTCGTTCTTTATACAACGCCACTTCGAGCATTTTCACGTCTTCAGGACGACGTCAACGGTTAAAAGATGAGAACTGTTGCTTGAGATTGACTTCAATACAGACACTACAATCATTTTAGCAATACGAGCGTTTTAGAAGTCATTAAACTAGCTTTAAATGTTAAATATAACAGTGAGTTAACCGTGACATGTAAGATTTATGTTGCTTTTTAACCGCCGTCGTCGTCCTAGCATCTTAAAGTCCCTATAACGATTTTTGCATGGTGTCCCAAGGTCTTTTGGCCAGGATTGTCTGAAAATGGCGAATTCAACATCATGGAATAAAAAAACAATTGTGATTATTGTTAACGGAGAATTCTTGTTGCATGATGTCTAGAGAGTTTGCAAAAGAAAGAGTGATTATTGTTAACGGAGAATTCTTGTTGCATGATGTCTAGAGAGTTTGCAAAAGAAAGAGAAAAAGTGGAAACCAGACGGAACTTCTTTAAGTTGAGAAGAGAACAAAAAGTTGACCGTCAGGTTGATAATTATCTTGAATGGATATCCAAAGCTGGTAAGGTTGAACAAAAATTATGAAATTATTTATTTCCTTGCTTTTAAAAGCCGTATGAAATAAGTTTGGAAGAATTTATTTATATTATAAATCGTACTTGAGAGAAGTTGTGGAATTATAAAATTGTTCTTTATAATTCCCGTACGTATCACATTGTTTTTGAGATATCAGAGCTGTTTGATGTGGAAATAATAACATTGCATAATAACGTATTATGAAATTATGCATATCTCTGAGATTGTTCAGTTAAAGCACTTGAAACATTACTCGTGTAATATTATGTCATATTAAAACAAGAAGAGAAGGCCCTGGGTAAAAAGGATGATGGGATACATAAAGTGTCACGTGATTTTTATTAGAGAGCTTTATCGATTATTTTACAATAAGTCGTTTTGTTATAATTTATAATAATTTTGTAATAATTTAGTATTCTTCTTCTTACTTTTTTCTTCACTAGAGGAAATCATGGTCGAAGACCTTGTTTACCAAGACCAACGTAATGATGTGGAGTATTTGCAAAACAAGAATATTCCTTCAAATTTTGTTTTTAATCCGATCAACGTTCTTGCTGCTGAAGGAGGTCGTGTTCCCAGAATAAATTTACCCGAAAGGTAAGAGAACTTGTGAACTCTAAGGATAACTGTGAACTCTAGGGATAACTGTGAACTCTAAGGATAACTGTGAACTCTAGGGATAACTGCGAACTCTGAATAACTGAACTCTAGGGATAACTGTGAACTCTAGGGATAACTGTGAACTCTAGGGATAACTGTGAACTCTAGGGAGAACTGTGAACTGTATGGATAACGGTGAACTCTAAGGATAACTGTGAACTCTAGGGATAACAGGTGAACTCTAGGGATAACGGTGAGCTGTAAGGATAACTGCGAACTCTAGGGATAACTTGGAACTCTAGGGATAACTGTGAACTCTAGGGACAACTATGAACTCTAGGGACAACTATGAACTCTAGGAACAACTGTGAACTCTAGGGACCAACTGTGAACTTTATGGATAACTATGCATGACTGTGACTTTCATGGACCACTGTGATCTTAAAGGCCTTTCTACACGGTACGATTGTCGCATACGATTGTCATCGTGATGTATGTGATTCAGCGCCAATCGTGTAAACGACGTTTTTCGACATCCACCATCGAATCATGAACAAGAATTGTGTCACGTACACAAAATTCCATACGCCAGAATGACAATCGTATACAACAATCGTATCATGTAGATAGGCCTTAAGGCCATCTTCTCTTAATCTCGTTCAAAGCAGAAAATTTGTTTGTTTGTTGTAGGTATGGTCGTTTTCCTGAGCTGCAATTAAGGGAAAGGCTTTTTAGAATTCGCGTTCGTCGTTTGGTTAAGCACGAAGGATTCTTCTGGGCTGTTGTTGTGGTGTTTTTTTTAAACACAATCAGCTTAGCTACGGAACATTACGACCAACCCCGATGGCTCACCGACTTTCAAGGTTTGTCAGTTACGTAACCTCGTACGCTGCAGGTTCACCGTTGGGCGGGATGAAAATATTTCGTATATCGATATTATTAATACACTCGAAATATAGTAAGGTTAGATATACTGCCGAAACAGAGAACGTAGGAGTCTAACGTTTCAAGCAAAGGCCCTTCGTCAGAGAGAAAGGTGATCTCTGTTTCTCTGTTTTGGCAGTATAGGCAACCTTACTATATTTCGATTGTTGTTTCAATCACTGCCTACGCAGCACGCTACTTTTATTTCACTGTTTGGATTATTAATACACTGTTTGTTTGTTTTTCAAGCTTTTGTAAAGTCACATTTTATAAAATCTACTATATTTTACTGTCAATGTCTTTAATGGTCTGCCGTAACCCTGGCAACTGCATGGTCTCCCGATTTTAGAGACATCCAAACTAATTTTTGATTTTTTTTTTGTTTTTTTAGATAGAGCTGAGATCGTGTTTGTCTCCGTTTTTCTGATCGAAATGTTTCTTAAAATTTATGGTCTGGGGCCAAAAATGTATTTTAGATCCACATTCAACATATTCGACTTTGTGGTAAGGAGTTTAAAGTGCCTATCTCACGTTTGGGGATTTTACATATTCGTAATATTTGGGTCTTCCTGAGCAAAATCATAATATATCTTGTCAGCCGAAAATTTCATCTTCATGGACTTTCTTGCTGTCAAAGTTACCGGATGTGATGTCACAAGAGGCATTTTTGTGGCAAGTAACAAACGAAAACTGGTTTGGAATGCCTCTTGTGACATCACAAGATAGCACCTTAATGGAGATGAGGATAGAAATTGCTTTTTTATTATCTAATGTCCTTGAAATTTTGAAGTTATTTCTTACAATCTTATTTCTTGCTTATTTTTTCTTGCTAAAATTGGTTGTGTTTTTTCCCCACAGGTAATTATTTTTGGTCTAGTTGAAAGGATTTTTCAACAGTCTCTTGGAATAAGTGTTCTGCGCTGTCTTCGAGTATTAAAATTTTTTAAAATGACAAGTTATTGGTCTTCTTTGCGGAATCTTGTGAAATCGTTGGTCAGCAGTCTCAAGTCAATTCTTAGTTTGATGTTTTTACTTTTTCTATTTGTCGTCATCTTTGCCTTACTTGGGATGCAATTCTTTGGAGGAAGGTAATATTTTTAAATAGATTTTATAGTTTAGATTTTTTACTTAACTTTAGGAAACAACGTGACACTACACGTCACACTACACGTCACACTACACGTCACACTACACGTCACACTACACGTCACACTACACGTCACACTACACGTCACACTACACGTCACTCGCACCACACGTCACACTATACATGTCACACCATAACACACACATACATCTCTTAACACATGTACACAAAATTCACATCTATTTTCATCACAATCCTTTTTCTTAATTCTCTTCTAAGCTTCGTTTTTGATTCTAATTCCGAACCACCAAGAACCAACTTTGATGATTTTCCAAACGCAATGTTAGCTGTGTTTCAGGTAGAATAATTTTACCTTCTTTTTACTGGTGTGTGGGCGGTGTTTGGGTGTGTACGTCGGGTGTGTCGGTGGGTGGGGTGGGGTGCGTGTGGGTGGGGTGGGATGCGTGTGGGTGGGGTGTGTGGGTGGAGGTGGGTGAGGTTGGTGGTGTAGGGTGGGTGAGGTGGTGTCTGGGTGAGGGAGTGGGGTGTGTGGGTGAGGTGGTGTTGGGGTTAGGGTGGGGTGGGTGTGTGGTTGTATTGGTGGGTGGGGTGTGGGTGAGGTGGTATCTGGGTGAGGTGGTGTCTGGGTGAGGGAGTGGGGTGTGTGGGTGAGGTGGTGTTGGGGTTAGGATGGGGTGGGTGTGTGGTTGTATTGGTAGTTGTATTGTGTGGGTGAGGTGTGTGGGTGGGTGGGGTGGATTGTGTATGGCGACAACCTTTCAACTCGATGGTTTTAGCCGTGTATACCATGACTGCTCTACCGTCTGCGTAATGTGCAACGTCTTCGGTCCAAAGCTTAGAGTTCTGTTATTTTTAGATCCTTACCGGGGAGGATTGGAACTCAGTGATGTACAACGGTATTAAAGCGCGTGGCGGCACAAATAAACCAGAGGGAATGATATTTAGTTTGTATTTCGTGTTATTAGTGATATTTGGGAATTGTATCCTTTTGATTCTGTTACCAGTTTTCAAAATATTTCATTAGTATCTTGAACCAGGAGGCTATACTCCTAACTGTGAAATAAAAGTAGCGTGCTGCGTAGGCAGTGTTGAAACAACAATCGAAATATAGTAAGGTTAGATATATTGCCGAAACAGAGAACGTAGGAGTCTAACGTTTCGAGCGAAGGCCCTTCGTCAGAGAGAAACGAAGGACCTTCGCTCGAAACGTTAGACTCCTACGTTGTTGACAACTTGTAACAAGGTTGATTACTCTAACAGACTTGTGACAAATTGTTCCAACAAACTGTTACAGCTCTACGCTTAACAACTTGCGACAAGGTTGACAACAAGAAGCTTGTATTGACTTGATAAAATCACAACTTGTTAACACGTTGAGGCCTAGACCTCTCCTGTGCTGATTAAAATCGTCTGGCGTTAGCCAGAATAAAATACTAAAGACTCGTCTTCAAGCTTCAAAGTGTTAAAGAGATAGGTTTTAACACTTTGAGGCCTGGACCTCTCCCTGTGCTGATTAAAATCGTCTGGCGTTAGCCAGAATAAAATACTAAAGACTCGTCTTCAAGCTTCAAAGTGTTAAAGAGATAGGTTTTAACACTTTGAGGCCTGGACCTCTCCTTGTGCTGAATAAAATCATCTGGCGTTAGCCAGAATAAAATACTAAAGACTCGTCGTCAGGCTTCAAAGTGTTGTTAACAGGCTTGTTCCAAGCTTGTTGCGAGCACGTCCTGTTAACAATTTGTGAGACGTTTGTTCGCGTACACAGCACTTTTCACTTGTTATTTTCCTTGACTTTTTCTTTTCTATCGCCAGATACTTTACTTAATGTGTTCTTAGCCATTGCTGTCGATAACTTGGCCAATGCTCAAATACTTACCCAGGACGAGGACAACGAGAGACTGGAACGAGAGACGAAGAATGAAGGAGAGGCCGGAAGTGAACTGCGGAAATCTCGTTGGAAAGACGTGGGAAAATTGAAGAATACATTAGCTTTACTTAAATCATGGGAATCGAACACGAACCAACCAACAGACGAGTCTAATATTGATGTAGAGGGAGAAAATGGCGTTAATGGGTAAGAAGGGATCTTTAGGTGTGATATTAGACATATGGGTACACTTAGTGAACTATAGAGATAATAACACCTTAGAAGTAGCTTAAGGCATAAGATTAAGTTTAAATATTCTAAGGCAAGCTTGTTTTCAGGTCATGGCGCATGCTGATTGGTGCTGCGAGGTCTGGGGAAAAGTGTGTTATTACCCTCTCCCCTCCCAAGCCGTGAGAGGTCAAGATGCTTGTTTCAAGGGCAATAGCACTAAAAATTAAGTTTGTCTAATTTGAAAGAACTCATAAAATTGTAATAGAACATCCTTTACAACTTTTTCGTATTTCTCTTCGTTTTCAAGATATTTCAATTTGTTTGATATGTAAATGAGATGGTCTCCGACGTCAGGTGTGGGGTAAAATATTTTCACATGTAGCAAAACCAGTTATAGCTCTAAGTTTGTTCAGTGAAATCATTTGAAACTGTGCACATAAAAACTCCTTGCGACGCTGAACATTTCATGTTAGATATGTAAGGGATTTTGCTCTGTATGAAAATATTTTACCCCACTCCTGACGTCAGAGACCATCTCATTTACATATCAAACAAATTGAAATATCTTGAAAACGCAGAAAGATACGAAAAAGTTGTAAAGGATCTTCTATTACAATTTTACGAGTTCTTTCAAATTAGACAAACTTAATTTTTAATTCCAATCCCCTTTCAGGAACACTAAGTTTTGGCGGTAAAATTTCTGAAATTGACGCGTGTTACAATAATGTTTTTTATTGTAGGTCGAGTTCCAATGACCCTAATGAGCAAAGTAAAAAAGAGTTGAATAAGGTAAGAAAGAGAATTACGACATTTTTGATAGTTTTCATTTCCGAACAAAACCATAAAGTTATCTTTTTGTGTTTTTATATCTAGAGTTTAATAAGAAATATCAACAGATATCGAAAAGAACTTGGCGAAGATGATGACGTGGAATCACAACAACCTGAAGCTCGTTTATCTCGTCGTGAAGACAGAAAAATAAGTGAGTGGTATTTTTTGTACTAGGGTAGGATAGCTGGGTACTTAAATGGATGATTGATTGGTAAATTGGGGGTTGGTTAGTTGGATGGATGGATGATGTTTGGTTGGTTGGTTGGTTGGTTGGTTGGTTGGTTGGTTGGTTGGTTGGTTGGTTGGTTGGTTGGTTGGTTGGTTGGTTGGTTGGTTGGTTGGTTGGTTGGTTGGTTGGTTGGTTGGTTGGTTGGTTGGTTGGTTGGTTGGTTGGTTGGTTGGATGTTTTTTTGGATAGTTGGTTGGGTTTTGTTTTTTTGTTTGTTTTTTTTGTTTGTTTGTTTGTTTGTTTGTTTGTTTGTTTGTTTGTTTGTTTGTTTGTTTGCTTGCTTGCTTGTTTGTTTGTTTGTTTGTTTGTTGGTTGGTTGGTTGGTTGGTTGGTTGGTTTGTTGGTTGGTGGTTATTTGGTTGGTTGGTTGGCTGGATGGCTGGTTGGTTGGTTGGTTGGTTGGTTGGGTGGGTGGGTGGGTGGGTGGGTGGTGGATGGTTAGTTGGTTGGTACATTCGTGAGTTGGTTGGTTGGCTTGGCTGAACCTTCGTTGGTTGGTGTTTGTGTATGCATGTATGTGTGTGTGTGTTTGTTTGTTTGTTTGTTTGTTTGTTTGTTTGTTTGTTTGTTTTTGTTTGTTTGTTTGTTTGTGGTTGGTTGGTTTTGATTTGATTTATAATTTCTATATCTCTTTTTCTCAATATATAGTTGCTCATTAATTTGCCGTTCTTTATTTCTTCTTTCAAAAGGTGGCCGTAGAAATTTTCCACTTTCAGCAATGGCCCGAAACTTTAAAGGAAGGAAATCTAAAGTTCGAAAACTAAAGAAGAAAGTTCCAATTATCCGGACAAAGTCGATGTTTCTGTTTGGACCTGAGAATAAGTATGTAACTTTGCTTTCTAATAATTGTTTTCAAGTCAAACCTGACAAGCAATCTGCAATAAACAATTCTGTTAGATTTTAAAGTGCCACTAACCCCAAAAAAATTTTCTCGGGATTCAAATAGCCCTTGTTGAGTATATTAGGACCAACATATCTTTTCTGTTATTGAACATTTTTTATGCCCCTTCAACTTGCAAAATTTCGCATCTGTTTGTCCCATGGCGGAGCAGTGAGGGGAATGGGTATAGGATGCGTATGACGTAATACCAGGAATTTGTCTTCAAAAATCTATAAAGTGTAGTACACTGGAACTATAATAAAATAATTAAAATGTAACCTGGGTACGTTCTTTCCTATTTACTTTACGGTAAAAAAAATATAGAATTCCTGGTATTACGTCACAAACCCTTCTCGACGCAGTCTCCCAAGTGCTCCGTCGTGTCCGTCATTATCGCCACTTCAATCGATTCTTAAATCAAGAGGATTTTACCAATTTAGTTAATTTATATTGCATTCTTCATCATTTGGATTGGCGATGTTTATTCGTGCAAAAAAGATTTTGGGGTTAGTGGCACTTTAATAACTTTATTGCCTATAGCAACTGCAACCTCGTACCCAGGGTCTTACCTCTGCTCCCCCTCCCCCCCTCGCTGCGGAAAGACCCTGGGTACGAGGTTGTAGCAACTGGTGGTCAAACAGAGCGAAATGCCTCAACATAATTACCATGATGTTGTAAGTGTTGGTTTGGCGGAGGGAGGAAAACCGGAGACACCCGGCGAAAAACCCTCGAAGCACAGGAGAGATCAACTTACAACTCTACTCAGATGAGTTCCAGCTCGACAACGGGGTCATTCCCAAGCAGTCACCCATCCAAGTACTAACCCCGTCTAACCGGGCTTAACTTTTTGGTGAGAGGCAGCGCGCTAACAGCACACGTCACCCGTGCTCCCGATACGAAATGGTGTTTCTTTTTTAAATTTAAAAAAATTATCTTATTTATTTTTTATATTTATATATTTTTAGGTTGCGTAGAGCTTGTCACTGTATTGTTAATCTTCGCCATTTTGACAATTTTATGCTCGTCGTGATAGTTTTTAGTAGTGTACTACTCGCTATTGAGGACCCACTGAATGACAACTCAAAACGAAATAAGGTAAACAACAACAACAACGTCGACAACGACATCACCACCACCATCAACAACAACAACAACAACGACGTCGACAACGACAACATCACCATCAACAACAACAACAACAACAACAACAACAACAACAACAACAACAACAACGACGTCGACGTCGACAACGACAACATCACCACCATCAACAACAACAACAACAACAACAACAACAACAATGACAACAATGACAACAACAACGACAACGACAACAACAACAACAACAACAACAACGACGACGTCGACGTCGACAACGACAACATCACCACCACCATCATCGACAACAACAACAACAACAACAACAACAACAACAACAACAACGACGACAACGACAACATCACCACCACCATCACCAACAACAACAACACCACCACCATCAAGGACAACAACGATAGCAACAACGACGACGACAACAATCACGTATAGCGTGAAAATTTTACCGTCACAGTTTTAGGTCAAAGTTAAAACCATTGTTTGTCATGTTTTGTAATTGTGTATCTGCTTTGTTAGGTCATTCGTTATTTTGACTATATTTGTACCTCAATTTTCGCATTCGAAGTTTTTGTCAAGGTAAAGAATTTTGTTTTTATTTTTTATTTATTTACCATCTTTCCCCTTGCTTTAACAGCCGTAGCATAATTTCTTATTGTGTTTTTTTAGGTAATTGATTTAGGAGTAGTGCTTCACCCAGGGTCATATTTTAGAAGCAAGTGGAATTTTATCGACTCTTTGGTTGTTTGTTGTAATATCACATCATTAGTTTTGAGGTACGTTGTTTATTTCTGCTCTGCGTTGTGATAAATTGTCCAAAGTCAATGTTCCAGAAGTGTTTCAGAGGGCAGAAAAACTCTCTGGTTGAAACGAGTATGAACCTCGCTATCATGCAGCGATAGCCAATGAACGACCAACCGATCACAACGCGACTTTACATGCGATTAGATTTTTAGTAGCCAATCGTGGGACTTTAATTGTTAAAGAAATGGCTCATGGTTTAGCGAGTTATGGATGCACGCGGGAAATTGGGAGAGCACGAAAAAATCTCCCAATTTCCCAAGTGCATCCATAACTCGATGGAGCACACTAAACCATGAGCCATTTCTTTTATAACATAGCATTATAAAATCCTTTCACAAGCCGGCGAATCGTTTTGGTTGTTGTGTTTTTCTACTTTCGTAGACAAGTCTTTTTTGTTCACTAAAATCCAACCAAAAGCACAGTTTAAACTCGGTTACCCAGACCCAGTTTATGTCTTCTGGGTCGTTGTTCTTTATTACTCAATAAAATTAAATGACTCTGTATTTTGATAATATAAAAGGCCGGAAAAAGTCAATTTAAAACTCAGTTTTGTTTTGAAATGTTTTCCCGCGCTTTTTTGCTGTGCTCCATCGAGTTTTAGTATCAACCAACTCGTTGTCTATTACAAATCCGGCTTTCTGATTGGCTGAGCTACCATGGTCTATTGGTGATAGACCATGGTAGCGTTATCCAATGATAAACATTTTTATAGCTGGAATACTCCTATTCTGACCAATCAGAAGCCACGGCATATTCACGCCGCAAGCAAAACCTGGAAACTAGGCTAAAAAATCAAACATGGCGTCTGCTAAAATTTTTGTACGAGTGAAGAAAACATTGGGTCGAAATTAATGGAAATATATTCAGTTTGGCATTTTCGAATAAGAAAATGAATTCGCTTATGCCTATGGAGTATATCTACACGAAATTTGAAGCAAAGTAGTTACAATCTTGTGTTTTATGAGCGATTGTTTACCATACGCCATCGAACTGCTCTGTATTATGTATGGGGAGACTTCTGCAAACAAAAAGGTAAAACTATCTGAACATTTAGAATAATGTTTGATAAGACTTCTTTACGTTAAAGAAAAGTTGTTTATGGTTGATACTAAAACAATTAGACAACTCGTCCTCGTTTTCTATGAGCAGATAGTCAACTCGGCTTCGCCTCGTTGACTATCAGCTCATAGAAAACTCGGCCTCGTTGTCTAATTGTTAAATGGAGCATGCACGACAGCCAATCAAAAACGTTGCTATATCAAAGCTATGTTATAATAGTATTTCCCCTATGGCAATACAGAGTCAGATTTTGAAATTTAAATCCATCAGTGTGGCACATCAACTGTCGCGAGAGTTGAAATGTTCAAATGTTTTGGTTTGTTTCATATCGTTCTGGTTCTTGCTATAGTGTACACAATTGGTCTTCTAACATTACTTTTTCTCTTTTTCCCAGTCAAACTGAAAGCCACGTCTCTGGTCAATCCTTTTTGAAAGTCTTACGTGTGCTCAGAGTATTTCGACCATTAAAAGTCATGAACAAACTTAAAAAGCTTGAGGTACGTGTAGTTCTACTTAGTTTCAAAAACTCATTAATAATTCATGAGGAAAACCCAAAGGAAATCAGTACCATGTCCGTTGGTTTATATCTGATGAAAAGTCCTTCTGATTTACGTAAACTTTAGCTTTGATTTTCTCGGCTTAAACAACGTTGGTTTTTCAAATTTTCTACGCCAATGAACTTACCAAGTGTTTACCAATGAACTTACCAGGTGTTTTATCACGTCTGATAAATTGCTCTTTAAATATTTTCTGTATTGTTTTTCTCACAGGCGGTGTTTCATTGCATGGTATTCGTTCAAAAACGTCGCGAATATTTTGTTAATCACTGTTCTGTTTTTATTCATGTTTGCTGTCATTGAAGTACAACTGTTTCAGGTCAGGACTGGTAACTAATTAGGCTTATTTAGACCTAGATAGAGCCAAACGAGACTTATATAATTAAATCTACTAAGACCTACTTAGACCTACTTAGACTTACTTAGACCTACTTAGACCTACTTAGACCTACTTAGACCTACTTAGAACTACTTAGACCTACTTAGACCTACTTAGAACTACTTAGACCTACTTAGACCTACCTTGACCTACTTAGACCTACTTAGACCTACTTAGACCTACTTAGACTTACTTAGACCTACTTAGACCTACTTAGAACTACTTAGAACTACTTAGACCTACCTTGACCTACTTAGACCTACTTAGACCTACTTAGACTTACTTAGACCTACTTAGACCTACTTAGACCTACTTAGACCTACTTGGAACTACTTAGAACTACTTAGACCTACTTAGAACTACTTAGACCTACTTAGATCTACTTAGACCAACTTAGACCTACTTAATTAGACCAACTTAGACCTACTTAGACCCACTTAGACCTACTTAGACCTATTTAGACCTACTCAGATCTACTTAGACCTATTTAGATCTATTTAAGCTTTTTGTGCTTTTATCTTTAGGGCAAGTTTTTCCATTGTACAGATCCTTCTAAGATGTCCAAGAACGTCTGCAAGTAAGTAATATTACCATAGTATACATTATTTTTGAATACCTTTCTTCAACGGATGAGATGTACATCGACTCTGTTTTTCGGTACTTTCAATTACTTTTCTTGTTGTTTAAGAGGAAACTTCTTCGTATTTCATAAAGATGGTCCGAGTGTTGTTGTTAAAGAGGTATGCGATGTTCCATTTTGCCGTTGACTGTTCAATTATAGATGCACATGCAGATGATGTCACAACGTGGTAATAACAAACTGCTTGCTAGTATGGCGCGCACGACAAGGAAACAAGGGGACTGAGAAAAAGATTGCTTTCATATCCTTCTTTTATCCTTTTTCTTTTTATTCTTATTTTTTTCTTTACGTAGACAAAAAGTCGTGAATGGAAGCTTCGTGATTTTCATTTCAACAATGTTTTCAACGCCATGTTGACGTTATATACGTCTGCTACCGGAGAAGGATGGCCAAAGTGAGCGTAACTTAATATTGACTTGTTAGATCTTGCTGCGTTGTGACATCGTGTTTTCTCGTGTAGTATCGTGTCGTGTCGTCATTTGCTGTTTTCGTGTCGTGAGAGCTTAAGCAACAGACGTTTTACTGCCACGGACGGCGTTGTAATTCAATAGCATTTTTCATTCAAAACAATGATAATGAGCAATTTAAAATTCCAAGAGCAAAGTGAACGCCGTCGTCGTTCTACACAAGACGTCATTGAGAGCATTTTCACGTTCTTGAGACGACGGGAACATCTAGAACGTTGAGGCCTGTCATCGTTGTTTTACTACAATGAGACATACTTTTAAAGTAGGCTGAAACTTGTATTTTAAGGGGGATAATTTCATTACATTACAATATAAAATAAAGGAATAAGGATGAAATTTAAGCTTATGAGCTAACAGTTTAGATATGTGATTATTCATAGCCTTTGTTTTGGGTGAAAAATTATTTTCAAAGAATACGCGGTTCAGCAGTTCTGTATTGTATTCCTGTTCTTCCGGTCACCGTCCGTGTCTCAAAAACGCCTAATATGCTTAAGCTCTCTATTGTCTCGTGTCGTGTTCTCGCGTATCACATCGTGTTTTCTCTTGCCGTGCCTTGTTCTCTCGTATCGGCCTTCTCGTGCTGTTGTCACCTCGTTTCGTGTCGTCATATCGTGTTCTTTCGTCGTGTTCTCTCGTGCTGTTGTCGGTTTTCATGTCACGTCGTTTTGTGTCGTCCTCTGTGTTCTTCCGTGCTGTGTCGTCGTTTTCTGGCGTGAAATTAGAGAAGCGCGCATTTTATATTTTATTTATTTTTAGTGCGATGCATCATACGATGGACGTGACCGACGTGAACAAGGGTCCAATCCGCAACTACAGCGTTCAAAATGCTCTTTTTTATATCACGTTCGTTGTCGTATTTTCTTTCTTTTTTCTCAATATTTTTGTCGCTCTTGTTATTCTAACATTTCAAGAACAAGGAGAAAAAGAATTGGTCAACAGCGAGTTGAACCGAAACCAGGTTTGAATTATGGTTCTGTGGTGTGTGTGTGTCTGTGTGTCTGTGTCTGTCTGTCTGTCTGTCTGTCTGTCTGTCTGTCTGTCTGTCTGTCTGTCTCTGTCTGTCTCTGTCTGTCTGCCTGCCTGTGTGTGTGTGTGTATCTGACACTACAACATGTCATTTGCTGATTTATCATCCTTGTTTTTTAGAGAGATTGTATCAGGTTTGTGATACGTGCCAAGCCATTGGAACGCTTTATGCCGAAAGATAAAAATACTTTATCGTACAAAGTCTGGCTAGTTGTTGTTTCTAAACCGTTTGAATTCTTTATTATGGCCTTGATTATTCTCAACACCATCATCCTCATGATGCAGGTAAGCTAATTATTGTTCAACTCTTGTCTAAAGGCATAACAATGCTACCGATGTATTGCCATAGCGACGGTCTCGGTAGCGAATAGGGACTTTACGATGCTAGGACTAAACCGTGGTTAAAAAGCAACATAAATTTTTGTATTAAAAAAGGTCACGACTAACTCACTATTATATTAGATATTTGAAGCTAGTTTAATGACTTTCAAAACGCCCCAGCACTGCTAAAATGGTTGTAGTGTCTGTATTGAAGTCAATCTTAAGGTGGCTCCCTACGGTAATTTCAATAGGGGACTGGTGACTAGAAATAGTATCGCTACGCATGCGTAAATAGCGATCTTGTCGATTCGAAATTCTATGACCGCGTCGACATATATATATTAGACTTGTAGACGTTTTCTTCGGTGAATTTTGTTAAACTTTTGTAAATGAGTAGTTTATAAAAAGTCCTAAAGTATGTATAATTTAAAAAAATGTTCATAAGACAGAACGTTTTTAAATCGATAATTTTTATAGCGAAAAATCTGTCCCTACAACCTACCTTCATTTTTTGCATGGATAATCTCTACAACAATAACTATCATCTCAGCAATTTTTAAGAAAATTCACCGAAGCAAACTGAAGACATGCCGCTTCAATTATGCATTATTTGAAAATATACCAAAATTCCAACGTCATTATTACTATGGTAACAGCAAATAATTGAACTTTTTAATAAATATTTTGTATCTGCAATAGTTCTGCTATAGTAAGGTCTACTTAGTATTTATCTAACAAATGTTTTAAACTTATGAATAACATTAGATAACGAGCGTATGAAATAGCGCGCATTTATTTAAACTATAGGGAGCCACCTTAAGCAACAGTTCTCATCTTTTGGCCGTTGACGTCGTCCTGAAGACGTGAAAATGCTCTAAGTGGCGTTGTAGAAAGAACGAGGTCGCTGTTGAGATTACTCTAGGGACCGAAAACTTATTAATTCTCTTTGTTTTGTAACTAGAATTATTTTGTTTAAACGACGTTGTCGTTGAAGTTGACATCGTACTTCGTAAAGTCGCTAATAATTAGTCCCTATTAATTGATGGAAGACGGGAGTCGAACCCGTACAGCAAGAACTAACAAATTATTTATTAACTTACTGTTAATTTACAGTATTACGGTGAACCTTTGCATTACAAAAGAATGTGTGACCTCTTCAATGCCGTTCTCACTATTTTGTTGATGATGGAAGCAGCTCTAAAGTTGTACGCCTTTAAACTGGTAGGGATTTTGTTTTAAAGGCAAAATGTATGTATGTATGTGGGTGAGTGAGTGAGTGAGTGGGTGGGTGGGTGCGAGGGTGGGTGGGTGAGTGCGAGGGTGGGTGGGTGGGTGAGTGGGTGGGTGAGTGGGTGGGTGAGTGGGTGGGTGGTATGGGTGGGTGGGTGTTTGAGTGAGTGAGTAAGTGAGTGAGTGAGTGAGTGAATGAGTGAGTGAGTGGGTGGGTGTGGGTGGATGGGTGGGTGGGTGAGTGGGTGGGTGGTTGGTTGAGTGGTTGGTTGAGTGGTTGAGTGAGGGAATGGATGAGTAACAATTCTTTTTATCTTTTTCTTCTTCTGTGTTAAAATAGAGTTATTTTCGTGATAGTTGGAATGTGTTTGATTTTATCATCGTTGTTGGCAGTATTCCTGATTCTGTTATAACTTTTGTGGTTTGTGTGATTTTATATTTCAATATTTTTGCTTGTCCGTTTGACTGTGTGTTTGTCGTTCGTTCGTTCGTTCGTTTGTTTGTTTGTTTGTTTGTTTGTTTGTTTGTTTGTTTGTTTGTTTGTCTGTTCGTTTGTTTGTTCGTCCATTTGTCTGTCTGTTCTTCCGTCTTCGTTCGTTTGTCCGACTGTTTGTTTGTTTGTTTGTTCGTTTGTCCGTCGTCTGTCCATTCGTTTGTCCGTCTGTCCGTTCGTTCGTTCGTTCGTTCGTTCGTTTGTTTGTTTGTTTGTTCGTCCATCTGTTCGTTCGTTTGTCCGACTGTTTGTTTGTTTGTTTGTTTGTTCGTTTGTTTGTCCGTCTGTCCATTCGTTTGTCCGTCTATCTGTTTGTTTGTTTGTTTGTTTGTTTGTTTGTTTGTTTGTTTGTTTGTTTGTTTGTTCGTTCGTTCGTTCGTTCGTTTGTCTGTCCGTCTTTATTGTTAGCTCTTCATTATTTTTTTCTTTCTATTTTTGCTTTCTAGGGTATTTCCAGCAGTCCAGTTGACCCCAGTATGTTTCGAATATTTCGAGCTGCTCGAGTTATTAAGATCTTACGACAAGGTTCAGGAATTCGCGTTTTGCTTTGGACATTTTTTCAGTCGTTTAAGGTAGAGTGAATGACAAGGGACATGCACTGAATGGTTTTCATAGGCCTGACGAGAAAGGGTGGTCAGTCTGGTCGTTAACCAGGGGCATACGCATGGTCAAAATGGGGCAATTTTTAACAAAAGGAAACAAAAGAATACATTATTTGAATTGTTGAACGATAAATTCAGTTCTATAATAATCAACAACCAAAGTTCTAGTATTGATCAGTACATTGCATTGGGTTTGTAATGGTTTATCACTGTTATGGTGGCTTGTACGGTTTCATTAAGGTTACGTAACACCTTGGAGTAGTGCTTTGCGAAAAATGCAACTGCGCCTTGAGTTTAATAGCAATCAAATTCAATTTTTTTCAGTTTATAGCAAAATGATTGTAGAGTTGGACAGTTGATTTACAATTTTGAAAAGTATTTAAACTTGTTTTGTTTTGACAAAATTCTGAAAACGCATTCGCTTTGCGCCGCGACTTTTGTTGAACTACAGTTTCAATCAAATCATGTAAAAATAGTTTTAATTGAAACTCAACTAGCTGTTCTACAAAAGTGTGTGCGGTAGCTATGTTTTTTTTTTGTTATTTTTGAGATATAAGGCACTCTTTTGCAACCTCAGTTAAGTTGCGTGCATACCATGAATCGTAGTCGATTACTCAGAAATGAAAAAAAATCGTATAGCTACCGCACACACTTTTGAAGCTCTTATTGTCTCCGATACATTGTGAAAATTTGAAAAAATAGCTGAAATTTAAAGCTGAAGAAACAAGTCTTGGAACATTTAAATTTCGCGGGAAAACAGAGCTGCTTGCAATTTACATCGCTAAATATCTTAATGAATTTTGCTTTAAACGAAATAAACTTTTCAAAACCTTTCAGCATTTGGCTTAAGGCAGCTAATTACGCAAAGGTATTTTCTATGGTGTAACGTAACCTTAAAGCCATTGGGCCCTTCGTGAGGTCCTCCAGTATAGCCTTTCAAATTTCAATTCACTACCATGGCTCCCTTTTACGGTTTGATAAAATAAGACAAACATGACTGGGTATATAGGGGCCCATGCACACAATTTCTATCGACGGGCCTGGGTTTTCATATACCCTAAGAACTCCTTGTGCACTTGAGTTTATATTTGTTGCAGGTTTGTTACACAATTTAAGACGTTTTTCTATTTCTAGGCTCTTCCGTATGTCACAATGTTAATATTTTTAGTTTTCTTTATCTACGCTGTAATTGGAATGCAGGTAAGACAGAATTTATTATTCTTTTTCTTTATACAATAGATTATATAATTAAGATATTTGAGGCAAGTCACTAATAAAGGCTTATTAACCGAGTTCGAGGTCTGTACGGGAAAGTATTTGCCTGAGGTTTTCGTAAGACTTTCAAAAAGGATTGACCAGAGACGTGGCTTTCAGTTCGACTGGGAAAAAGAGAAAAAGTAATGTTAGAAGACCAATTGTGTACACTATAGCAAGAACCAGAACGATATGAAACAAACCAAAACATTTCAAATCTCGCGATAGTTAGATTATTAACCGAGTTCGAGGTCTGTACGGGAAAGTATTTGCCTGAGGTTTGTGCGAGAGAAACCGAGGGCAAATACTTTCCCGTACAGACCGAAAAAACGAGGTTAATAAGCTTTTTATTATATGGCTTTTGGTTTGTTTTCTTATCTGTTTTTAGTTCTACGTTTGTCTTGATCAGATGTGATCTCCCAATTTCCCAAGTGCATCCATAACTCGATGGAGCACACTAAACCATGAGCCATTTCTTTTATAACATAGCATTAAATCCTTTCACAAGCCGGCGAATCGTTTTGGTTGTTGTGTTTTTCTACTTTCGTAGCCAAGTCTTTTTTGTTCACTAAAATCCAACCAAAAGGACAGTTTAAACTCGGTTACCCAGACCCAGTTTATGTCTTCTGGGTCGTTGTTCTTTATTACTCAATAAAATTAAATGACTCGGTATTTTGATAATATAAAAGGCCATAAAAAGTCCATTTAAAACTCAGTTTTGTTTTGAAATTTTCCCCCGCGCTTTTTTGCCGTGCTCCATCGAGTTTTAGTATCAACCCACTCGTTGTCTATTACAAATCCGGCTTTCTGATTGGCTGAGCTACCATTGTCTATTGGTGATGGACAATGGTAGCGTTATCCAATGATAAACCTTCTTATAGCTGGAATACTCCTATTCTGACCAATCAGAAGCCACGGCATATTCACGCCGCAAGCGAAACCTGGAAACTAGGCTAAAAAATCAAACATGGCGTCTGCTAAAAATTTTGTACGAGTGAAGAAAACATTGGGTCGAAAGTAATGGAAATATATTCAGTCTGACATTTTCGAATAAGAAAATGAATTCGCTTATGCCTATGGACTATATCTACACCAAATTTGAAGCAAAGTAGTTACAATCTTGTGTTTTGTGAGCGATTGTTTACCACACGCCATCGAACTGCTCTGCATTATGTATGGGGAGACTTGTGCAAACAAAAAGGTAAAACTATCTGAACATTTAGAATAATGTTTGATAAGACTTCTTTACGTTAAAGAAGAGTTGTTTATGGTTGATACTAAAACAATTAGACAACTCGTCCTCGTTTTCTATGAGCAGATAGTCAACGAGGCTTCGCCTCGTTGACTATCAGCTCATAGAAAACTCGGCCTCGTTGTCTAATTGTTAAATGGAGCACGCACGACAGCCAATCAAAAACGTTGCTATATCAAAGCTATGTTATAAACATCCTTTGAGTTTAAATGGTTAAATGAGACGAAACCCTCTGTGAAGTTCGAGTATTTTAACTAGTATGAAAACTCTTTTCTTTACGAGTGTGAAAAAATGTTTTAATATTTTTCTCTTTCATGATGGTCTAATCTTTTGTTTTTCATTCCGTATTTTATGATTTATTTAGCTTTTTGGCAAGATTAAATTGGACGAAAGTACGCAGATTAACAAGTTCAACAATTTCCGGAATATTTTTCAATCGTTCGTATTACTCTTCAGGTAATGTATTTAATGTGGGGGGAAAAACAAGATGAACAGAATGATACTAATCTCAAACTCATTAATAATTCATGAGGAAAACACAAAGGAAATCAGTACCGTGTCGGTGGTTTGGATATCGGAGGAAGAAATTACATAAATTAAGCAAACTTTTAAATCGATTTTTTCTTAAAATACTGATTTGTTTGAGATGCTGTATCAAACATTCGGAGGAGTGTTTCATCAGGATATCCAAACACCTCGAAGTTTATTAAAAAACCTCGTTTTTTCTTCGTGTCTTCTTGTTTCGATATCCTGATGAAACACTCCTCGTGTATGATATATTAAATTACTGTGCTTTCTATTTTCTTGTGTTTTAAAAAGGCTTATTGTTTTATCTTTCAGATCTTCGACAGGGGAGAATTGGCAAATGATTATGTTGGCGTGTGATGATAATGCAGAATGTGATCCTGCAGCTTATCCTAAAGGAGAAAAATGTGGTTTAACAAACTGGGCAATTGCTTATTTTTGTAGTTTCATCTTCTTTTGCATGTTCTTTGTAAGTTGTCTTACTTCGTGCTTGTCTATTTCTTTTGCATATTTCGTAAATTGCCTCTTGTACGGTGTACCAGCTGTGCATCTCTCCAAGTTACAGCGTCTTCAGAACACTGCAGCGCGACTTATCACCTATACACCAAGAAACTGTCATATAACGCCTGTGCTACATGGCCTTGCATTGGTTGCCTGTGAGGTTCCGAATTTGTTATAAAATTGCTGTGATCACCTTTAAGGCCATTTATAATCTAGCTCCAGTGTATTTAAGGTGCCAATGCAGCGAAATTTCACCCCAGTTTTTTATGATTGCATTTGAAAGAACACTTAAAATTACAACGTAACATCTTTCGTAGAATTTCGTTTCCTTGCTTCATTCTTGAGATATTCAGGTTTCTTTGATATGCAAATGTCATACTTATGACATCACACTGCATAATGACTTTTTGAAATAGCATCAATTTTAGGATAGTCCAAATATTTTACACCCAGCTACACACGTTTAGTGACCAGTCATGGCTACATACATGCAAGTGCAAATTTTTATTAAGTACTTTCGATAAGCACTCTCAAAGAAAATCATACTTTTCTAAAAAGTCATTATGCAGTGTGATGTCATAAGTATGACATTTGCATATCAAACAAACCTGAATATCTCAAGAATGAAGCAAGGAAACGAAATTCTACGAAAGATGTTACGTTGTCATTTTAAGTGTTCTTTCAAATGCAATCATAAAAAACTGGGGTGAAATTTCGCTGCATCGGCACTTTAAGGGACCTCATGAACATTAGACAGAGTTCACGCTATAACATGCTGTCTAATACTGGTATTATTCTGCAAGACCCGACAGTCAAGTTCAAGCGTACTCTTAGGGACAGATCATTTACAGCAGCTGCGCCAAAGACCTGGCACAATCTACCAGACTATATTAGGAAAGAGGACAATTTTAATAAGTTTAAGAGCCTCCTTAAGACTCATTATTTCAGAGAGGCCCACAGGGATTTGACCTAACTCATTAGAGTTTCTTTATCTGTTATTTTTGTTATAACTTGTATAGCATTAGTAGAATTTTTGTGTATATATACCTTACTATTTTTGTATATAATTATTCTCGCTCCAGGAATAGGATATTTTAGCACAGTATTTTTCCATTTTTCATATATTTCTATTTTAGTGAATGTAATGCGCGTTTGATCATATTCAAATGCTAAAATGCGCAATATAAGTATTAAATATTATTATTATTAATTATTATTATTATTAATTCATCGAAACATTTCCTATCTTAACTTATCCCATGCCCTAATTATATATTATAAATTATGTATTTTCTAAAAAAAACGAAAAACGGTCTTCTTTTTTTGTTAGATGCTTAATTTATTTGTGGCTGTGATCATGGACAACTTCGAGTATCTCACTCGTGATCAGTCTATCCTGGGGCCTCATCATTTGGACGAGTTTGTTCGAATATGGTCCATTTTTGACCCTGCGGCAAAGTAGGTCGTCTTTCTCATTTTAATTAAGTCCTTTCGTTGTTCTGAAAAAAATATTAGACTGCAGTACACCTTATACCCAAGGTCTTATCCTCGTGTGGCGGCGGGGGAGCGGAGTTAAGACCCTGGGTACGAGGTTGAAGTACAGTACAGTACAATGCAGTGCAGTGCAGTGCAGTACAGTACAATGCAGTACAATACAATGCAGTACAGTATAATGCAGTACAGTACAGTACAGTACAGTACAACAGAGTAAAACAATAAAGAAGCCGTTTTTGACCAGCTCAGACAGGAATAGGTTAATCACTTCAGTTGTTAACCCATTGCTGCCTAGGATGTCTGAGGGTTCTCTCTTTGACAAGTAAAATCATCTGGCATTAGACAGAGTAAAAAAATAAAGGGACCAGCTCAGGCAAGAGTGGTTTAATCACTTGTAAACCCATTGGCCATTGCTGCCTAGGATGTCTGAGGGTTCTCTCTTTGACAAGTAAAATCATTTTGCATTAGACAGAGTAAAACAATAAAAGAGCCGTATTTGGCCAGGAATGGGTTAATCACTTGTTAACTCATTGCTGCCTAGGATGTCCGAGGGTTCGACAGAGAAAAAGATAAAGTTGTCACACAACAACAATGGCGAATGAAAGGGACGTTTTGAGCGGAGCCCTTCATCAGAGTAAAATGTCAAAAAATGCAATGCAAAAATGGGCTCTGCTCGGAACGTCGGTATTTCGTTATCAAAACTATTCTCAACCGTTCGCCACCTTTTCACCTTGCTCTATCTAAAACACTGCTTACGCAGCACTCTACTTTTTTAATATCATACAGACGTTTGGTATAGAAATTGTTTGTAAAAACTAAATTATCGAGTCTTGGGGATCAGACATTAAGTTGTTTTTACTGAAATTTATTATTCAAAGATCTATGACATGCTCACTCGTCTTACTCCGCCCGTTGGATTTGGGAAAAAATGCCCGAAAATAGTTGCATACAAGGTAAACGTTATTTCTAAAATGATTTCGATTTGGACAGAGTGACTTTGACTTGCTACAGATGACTTTATATATATATACGTTTGTATGGTACTTTCAGCTTGGAGTGTGTAAAGTTTTGTTAATTGTTGCTGTACAAGGTGTCGCGAGATGTTAAAACTCTAAACGGGACTCGAATTGAAACGGGACCTTCCAAATGCTAGCCAGTTGTTCTGGTTATCTCGGCGCGTTTGCTGGTTTTTTTAAAGTTTTATTTTTTGGTTTTCGTTTCAGCGTTTAATTAAGATGAACATGCCGTTGAATGAAGGTGAAACGATTCATTTTACGACAACGCTGTTTGCTCTCGTACGTACTTCGCTGCAGATCCGAATGAAAGGAAATATGAACGCCAATGATACGAAACTAAGGAACATGATTACTCAGGACTGGCCACATACCTTGACAAAAATACTTGATAAAATGATACCAAAACATTCAGGTAGAAATTAAGAAGGAATATAGAAAGAGATGCTTATCATCATCACCACCACTACCACCACCACCACCACCACCACCACCACCACCATCATCTCCATCACCACCACCATTATTATCATCACCATCACCATTCTAATAATTTGTATTGTTGATTTTGTCATGTTTAAATGTCTTCTTCTAGTTTTAAGCTGTCATCAGATGACTGTTGGGAAAATCTACTGTGCTAAACTGATGTGCGAGAACTTCAGGCAAAACAAAAGACGAAAACAGTTCGAGTTAAATGAGGATGAAAGTTTAATATCACAGGTAATTTCCTCACTATGGCGCCAACTACCATCATATAATGTATCTTACGCTGGCTTTTGTCATTGTTTCTGCCTACTCTTGCCTCTACCAAGTACCAACCCCTGCTTTAGCTAACGTTCGTACGTAAAGAGATCCGTATAGATTTAGATTTAATAACTTGTGAACACCTGTTAACGATGCAATCGACGGTAACTGTAATTAGATTTGTTGTTGGACATAAAATTATGATACTCAAGTGATTAAGCACTTTTCTACTTTCGATATATATTGGTAAAAACATAATCTTTATATAAGTTTTGAAACTCAATCTTAGTATGTGACTATATTTTCCAAATATTCCCGGAATTTCGCAAATTTTACTGGATTTTCGTTCGGTTTTAAGCAATTTGGCATTTGCCAACGTCCTCGGGCAATTGTAGTTAAATGTCTTTCTTCTACATAGGCAAGGTATTGTATTGTCCAAAAATTGTATTGCAGGTCCTATTTATGGTAATTTTTTAATGATCTGTCCGCATTCTTGTTGAATGACTGATATACTCCTTGGCGTCTGTTATTCTATATATGGAATAATACTAACCTGCCACATTAAAAGGAGAATTTACTACGACTTGTAACTTCTTTGATTGTTTTCCTGATAGAAAGAAAAAAGTAATTTTCATTAGAACCAATAATTTGGATATTGAAGGCAATTAGCCACATTACCATGAAACAAATTACAAAAAAAAAAAACCCCCCGTCAAAAATCACTAAAATATGAACGAGAAGTTGTATAATTACTCGGGCTAAAGTCTAGGTTTCGGCTCCGTCGTTTGTTATTTTCTTCGCCACACAAAATTGCAAAATTGCGCAATACCTCCCATATATGGAGCCTGCACTTCGAGTGTTCGGTCACTTCGAAAATTCATCGACAGTCGTGTTCCTTTATAGTTCCTATTCTGTGGAACTTTGTATCAAAGCACATCACTGATCAACCATATAAGCAATTTACTTGGAAAACCTACCAACAATTTCGTCAAAGGCAAAGCTAGCCGAAGCTGTTGAATCCAAGTGGCAACCGAACAACCGACAACGATATACAGTATATTTTTCTCATGGCTAAACATGTCTCTACATTCTATAAATATTTAATACCGCCGGTACCGAGATGAGGATCAAAACGCTAACATTCTGGAACTTTATATTGGCACTGTATACACTTTCTCATGCTTTTGGTCGAGCAATTGCGATGTTCATAGGTTTTTCACATGGCTTCAGCAATACTAATGTTCAGTTGTTCAATGATCTGGCTCACGACTATCTGAACTCAGGACCTGTAAACCTCATGAAAACTATTGCAAACAAAATCCAAGATGTGAGAACACAAGGAACATTCATGAAGATGACAGACTTTAAGGAAACAGTTTGTTGACAGTAACAGTATCTTTATATTTTGGCATTATTATTTATGTGCTTTATTACTAAACGAGTTGTAAATTTGTTTAATGCTGAGTAGGACGCTTGTATACACATCTACAGTATGTACCATTTGTGTTTTTACCGACTGTTGCTTGTCTTTGAGTTTTAGATCGACAATGGACAGTATAGTCTTGATCCCATTAGGATTTATGTATTCAAAGTGCTTTGAATCTTTGAGTATGTAATTTTGTGACAAGTATGTTATCCATATCTTGATGTTCATTTTGATACTGTATAAATTTTGATGCATAGATTGAGTAAAAAGATATTCATCATAGAAACAACTTTGAACCAGTCATGTTCCTCATATATATATATATACAGTAATACTTTAA
The DNA here is from genome assembly GCA_035771165.1 of Paragorgia papillata. NCBI lineage: Eukaryota > Metazoa > Cnidaria > Anthozoa > Scleralcyonacea > Coralliidae > Paragorgia > Paragorgia papillata. Next base: position 90,013 of record JAWNZC010000230.1, read on the forward strand.
TGACATATTTGCTATTCTAACATCAGCAGCCAAGTGTGTGTTATATGCGGATGGTGCCAAAATGTATAGAGAAATTAGAGTGTCTGACATCCAGCTACAGTACTAGCACTGCAGAGTTGAAGAGCCTTCCCAAATTGCTCTAAAGCAAAAACGTGGAATCAGGATTCATGTTGTATGAAGATATTGCACAGATGTAGGGTGTGGGTATATTTTACTAGTCACCTATTGCATATTTGCTAGTGCATCTGTACCTGGCCCACACATGTGAAGTTTGGGCACCTCAGACAATAACTAAAATCAGTAAGGTTGAAAGACTACAATGCAAGGCAACTAAATATATTTTAAGTTTTTAAACTGGCAGGATGAATTATCATACAATCTGAATGATCATCTGAAAACAGTTAATCTACTACTATACCATTATCATACTGGCATGACTTGAAAGATCTTATCTATTTTAAACATTATACAGGTCACTATAATATTCCTATTATTGTTTACATGATTATCCTGAATTGTGAAATGGTCTAGAATTCCAGATAATCCTGAATATTAAAGAAAATGAAATCCAACCCTGACTCCCACCTCTAAACCTGACCCTAAACCTAATGACAACCCCCGGTAACCCTAAATGTATCCACAACCTCCCAGGGAGAAAGGTCCACCTCTCAGACCCTGACCACAACACCCCTACTGTTTTTTTGTTATATGCTTTTTAGTTTAACATCCTGCATGTGGGACAGAGAAGTCCCCTAGGCCCCTAGGCATCAGGAATAGCGTAACGTTTCATAACTTAGCATAAATTTCATAACGTAGCGTAACGGCTCACAACGAAGCTTTAACGTCTCGTAACGAAGAGTAACGGCTCATAGCGAAAAGTATAATGCACTTTTTGCGTAACTAACGTAAATTTAAGAAATAATCCACACAAAAAATAGACCGTGATTGACCGTCGAAACTTTGAAACATGTCAATTAGTGAGCGAGTCAAACTTGAAAGTTTGGGGACAGTCGGAGAACAGGTGTTCACGTGTAGATGCAGTCGACGGTTACTGTGATTAGAATTATTGTCAGACATATAAGTATAGGTAATTATATGATTTTGCTCGTGCAATTAAGGATTTACACTACGAGTGATATTTGAAAATTGAACCAAAATTGCACGAGCCGTACGCGGGTGCAATTTGGCTCAATTTTCAAATATCACGAGTAGTGTAAATCCTTAATTGCACGAGCAAAATCATATGATTACTTATTTATTATATGACAAAATTGCTGCCTTCTTATTACTCGGGCTACCGCACGTGTCTAGATTTCGCGATTCTTATTATTTTTATTTTTTTGCGACGCGTTATTAGTCCTCCGCGCGGCCGCTGGCGATATTGACCAATAAGCTTTGCGAAACTGAGGCATGTGACTATATCTATGCAAGTGACCAGTGCATGACTGCATGTGCCTTCCTTCGAATTCTGTGAGTGCCCTTTTTCGGATCTGTTCACAGACATAGTTATTGGTCAGTAATGTCGCTGGCAAGTATCTTGTTATTATTATATACGCTTACAATCGCACACGCCGTTCATTAAACTTGCAGGTGACACTTTCTAGGTAAACATGAAGCTGTGTAATAAGGCGAAGAGACTTGACATATTGAACGCTGTACATGTGTGGAAATAATACTTTCTTTGCTTTCCTGATGTCTGATCACTCGTCTCGGATGTGTTCTGTGTGTTCACAGACATAGTTATTGGTCAGTAATGTCGCTGGCAAGTATCTTGATATTGTATACACTTTATACAATCGCACACGCCGTTTATAGTTATGTTGATATTTAATACCTGAAGAGACTCGACATATGAACCGTGTGGAAATACGTTAATAAATACAGGCAATCGTGTTTTGTTATTGCAAATTGTGTTTTCTATCGGAGAATTGGATTGTGTTTTGACTTTTGCACTTTTCTGCTTCCGATTATACATTGGTAAAAACATGTTCTTCAATTGAGTTTTGAAACTCAATCTTACTATGTGATTTTTTAGTCTTTTTTCAAAATATTCCCTGCATGTGACGAATTTTCCTGGGTTTTCGTTGATTTTAAGTATTTTGGCATTTGCCAATGCCCTCGGGCAATTGTAGGTAAATGTTTTCTTCTACAAAGGCAAGATATTTTTACACCCAAAAACTGTATTGTATGTTCTATTGTGGTAATGTATTTTTCAATGATCTGTCATTTCCGTGAAATGGCTGATGTGCTTCTTTGCGTCTGTTATTCTATATATGGAACAAAACTAAAACTAACCTGCCACATTTACAGGAGAATTTTTTACCACTTGTAATTCCTTTGATTGTCTTCCTGATAGAAAGAAAAAAGTAATTTTTATTAAAACCAATAATGTGGATATTGAAAGCAATTAGCCAGGTCAAAAATCACCAAAATGTGAACAAGAAGTTGTATAGTTAACATAGCGTAGCTAACGCTTCATAATAAGTGCTTCGGTCGGTTTACTGTTTCTTGTTTTCGAACCGCTTTACATTCTTTTTAAATATTCCAGGGCCCCAACCTAACAGTTAAAAGTTTACCACAAACCAGAAAAAATTCACAAACTCCACAAACTATTTTTGAAGAAAACATGTGGTGGTTAAGAAGTCATCTAAACTTGGTACCTGATGCTCAGCAAGCCATGTCGTCCTAGTAGCAATGCCCCGGGCGATATTTTAACGTGGCAGCATTTGGCTCAGCTAGCTATACTGGCGCCATTAGCTGTACGGATTTGACTAGAGTACTGTCTTCGGCATTCGACAACTGTAATATATAAATTTTCAGATAAGTATGATCGAATTTTGTCTGCAAAATGCAATAATTGTAGTTACCAGTTTCTCGTACACATGATATATAATGTTAATCTGCATGGACGTAAGAGTGTTTTTTAGTTTCATGTTTTTTTCTTTAAGTGTTATGAAAACAAAAAAAAAAGTGTTATCTAAACAAAATGTGCTGAACTGCATAAGATTGTTTACTCTGGATATAAACACAAAGCCGAAAACGTTCTCGATTTTTATTGTTTCTTTTAAATGCTTTCCGCTAAAATTTGAGCAAGCCTGTTGTTAACGTCTATAGTATTTCTGTGGACATAAAATTTGGCAAACAAAGAATACTATATCTTGTTTTTACCGTCGTAAACTAGCTTGAGTCGCATGCAGACATAGTGATGCAGACTTGTAGTAAACTTTGGCATTTTTATTTACATCATTTGTTTGAAATTTGTTTTAAAAGTTCTCCTCGTATGTTTAACACTATTGGCAACAGGGTTTTAGTACTGTGTATATATTCATGTGATTGTTCTTTAAAAGAAGCAAGGGGTTTTAAACTTGAAAGTGTTAGCAGTTTTTCAGTTTATAAAGCTATAGTCAGTGGCGAGAATGGAGAAGAAAATTTTCAAAAATGGGTTAGCGAAATGTCAATTTTATGAAAAAAGCACAAAAAAGCACGTTCGGTGACCATGTCAGTTCGAAAGCCTATTTAATTGTCTTTACGTTGGTGTATTCAAATTCACTTTTGTCAACCGATTCGCAGAGAAAACATGATTTTAACGGCGTGCGCCCAGTAATAAGTTTTCTTCCTTTTCAAAAAGAGGAATTTATCTCGGGTACTCTTTATCTTTTTGGTCGCCATTCAAATTGTGTTTTTGTTCATTTTCAAAGCCCAAGCGCGCTCGTGCCAGTCCTTTGATGCATCACACATAGCTCGCCAAATTATATGCGCGTTTCCCCGCCCGTGTTTTATAGCGCCCTGACTAGGAACTAGTCTGATTGAGCTACAAGAACTGAGATGGTAGGCAGATTGTTTACGGTATTTATACCTGGAAATGAGTCAAAACGTACGTGTTTCACATGTAAGTACTTGTTATTTTATTTCACTTTACTTTGCTTTACTTTGCTTTATTTGCTTTGCCAGATTAAAAATGTTTATGTACAGAGATAAGCAACATAGAAAAGTTACTTGGTTAATACAAACTAAATGCTAGTAACGATGGCAGGGGATCCACAACAGCGATTAGCCAATTACAGCGGGCCCGAGATATAAGTTAATGTGATAAAGCTATATAACTATACTAAGTATAACTAACTATATAACTTACAGATACAGATACTAACAACAGCAAGAAATTGGACGGCTAGACTACGGACAGAATTACATTTTAGACATATAGTTTTAAACGTTCGAGGATTTTCACAGTTGTAACTAGTTTCCAATGATGTAAAATAATAACTTAGCATAACTGATTTAAATGAGTTGAGACTATCCATACTAAGGTTCATGATTGATTGGCTAATTTTTTCGCATCTCATTATTAACGTGTTATTGTTATTTTTATCTGATTGGCTTATTTTTTGGTCATATGATTATCCTTCTTATATAAGCTCGTTGTTTGTTTACACTCTTTACGTTTCTCTCTGACGAAGGGCCTTCGCTCGAAACGTTAGACTCTTACGTTCTCTGTTTCGGCAGTATATCTAACCTTACTATATTTCGATTGTTGTTTCAACACTGCCTACGCAGCACGCTACTTTTATCATACAAAGCTTCAGTTCATTAGCTGTTTGTTGAGCTACAAGTTGTTCACTTGTAGTTCACTTGTTGTTGTTCACTTGGTGAGCAACAAGTCGCATTGTGTTAGTGAATCTTCAGTTATATGTTTTTCTACGTTAATGTAGTGTTTTCAGCTAGAAGTTGTTCAACAGGTTTTGAAGTTTCGTTTGTCACTAGCAAATCGTCAAAAGTCACACGGGAACCTGACGGATGGGAACGAGGATGGGTGTAACTATTGGAGATACCTCAAAGCAGACTTTATAAAAGCGTTGGACGCGTTCATCAACTCTTCTGAAGTAAAGTTATCAATCTTTTTAAACTTCAATGGTCCCTGTAAAACATAAAATAGCTCTGCATTTTAAAAATACCTCGTAAGAATATATCATTTTATCAACTGGGCTTTTGTCGCGTTCACTTAGTAACTAACTAACTAACTAACTAACTAACTAACTAACTAACTAACTAACTAACTAACTAACTGACTGACTGACTGACTGACTGACTGACTGACTGACTGACTGACTGACTGACTGACTGACTGACTGACTGACTGACTAACTAACCAAATAAACAAATATAAAACCAACAAACAAATAAACAAACAAATCAATCAATTAATCAATCAATCAATAAATAAATAAATAAATAAATAGATAAATAAATAGTTAAATAAATAAATAAATAAATAGATAAATAAATAAATAAATAAATAAATAAATAAATAGATAAATAAATAAATAAATAAATAAATAAAAACGAAACCGATAAATAAATAAACAAACAAACAAATAAACAAAAAAGAAACCAATAAATAAATAAAAAGCAAACAAACAAACAAATCAATCAATCAATAAAAAAATAGAAATAAATAAATACATTATAAGATATAAAGTCACTGACCTTTCCGCAACTCTCCAAAAAACTCAAAATTTTCCAACGTAAGCTGTCGTCACCTAAATACATGTTCAAGACACAAGTAGTTAACAATAAAATCATTGATTGATAATTAACCAAGTGCGAGGTCTGTAATTCGCCTAAGGTTTTCTATTACTGGATATCTCTGTAATCCTTCCCTGTCTGCATAGGTACTTAACTCTTCCACTGCTACAGTCGATTTTTATTATTTTCCTCTGGCTAACGGCAGACAGTTTCACTCGTGAAAGGGAGAAATATGACAGTGAAAGAGTTATAGCCTATCTTAGCGTGCCTCCTCCGCAGGCCAAACGGTCAGGTCTAAAGACAAAACACTGAATAAAAGTGAAATAACTTCTAACATAGTAGAATTAGGGCGAGTTTTTGCTTTTTGTCCATTTCCTTAAATTCCCGCGCTTTTTGACCCGGATGAAATTCATCCCGGTCAACCGGGACGAGCACTTTGTTTACTCCATATAAACTCGAGATGAAATTCATCCCGGGCAACCGGTACATCTCGGTACACCGGGATCATATAAATAGGCCATAAGGAGCTGTTTACATGAGCCGGGCTATCCCGGTTAACTGGGCTCACGCGATTGATTAGTATCTCACTGTGGTTTTGAAACTTGCATAAACAAAATATACAAAGAAGAATTGGTTTAGTTTAGATGTAGACGAATTCTAACGTTGATTAAAATCTCATTTTGTGGCCGAGGAAAAAATTTCGTGAAATAGTTTGGCAAATAGTTGAACAACGACATATTTTTTAGATTGGAACACCCTTTATTGCTTTAATAGAGATTTTTGTTTTCAAAATGGTGATGAGATGACGCAAAGTAGTCATCATCATCTATACAATATTTATTTGCAGGAGTGACATGACCCAATTCTTCCATTAATGGTGTGTTTGAACAACATGTTCCATATTGTATGAGTTTTTCCACAAAAATTCTCAGGTAGTTTATCTTGCCAAAAAGAGAAAGAAACCCAAATGCCTACATAGACGTCATCTCATTACCATACTAGAAATGCGAATCGCCAAAAAACATTGAATAGCTCCAATCAAAAAAAATATTTCACTGAACAACTGTTTGCTCTATGTAGAACGTATTCAGATGATAAAAATAGTGGGTTTATATGCACTTTAACATTGTAGGATCCCGACCGCTCAGCAACCAATCAGCTTGCATCGTATCACGTACAGACCGAAAAACTAATTTGGGCTAATACAAATTACAAAACAGAATTATTGTCTAACCACCATACCTTGAAGACGATGGCTTTTCAAAAGTGCAGTTAACCTTTCCATACAAGCCAAGACAAAAGACGTGCGGTATTTCTTTTTCTCTTTTCCCTTCGACTGTTTGTGAATTGACTGAAGCAAAGACTCGATGGCCTGTACTTGGAACCTAAGAAGAATGTAAAAGTCAACGAAAAGGTGACCAACCAGCCGTGGTAGTGCAGTGGAGTAGAGAGAAGTGGAGTAGAGTGAAGTGGAGTGAAGTGAGGTGAAGTGGAGCGGAGCAGTGTAGAGTGGAGCAGCGTAGAGTGGAGAAGGGGGAATGGAATAGAGTCGAGTGGAGCGAAGCGGAGTCGAGGGTAAGGTAGGGTATGATAGGGAAGGGTAGGGTAGGATAGGGTAGGGTAGAGTAGAGTAGGGTAGGTTAAGGGGTAGGGTAGAGTAGAGTAGAGTAGAGTAGAGTAGAGTAGAGTAGAGTGAATTAAAGTTAAGTGCAGTGGAGTGAAGTGGGGTGGATTGAAATGAAATGAAGTGAAGTAAAGAAGTGAAACGAAGTAAAGGAATCACAGCACAAAAGCTCCGAAAAATTTAGTCCTATTCTATTAATAGTTTATCGGGTGGCTTTCCCAATATGTACCTCATTATTATATAGCATGCTATCGGATATGAGCTTTTGCGTAATCTGATTGGTTCCCTACTACTAGGCTATCAGCTCATATCCTGCTAGTACACACGTAAAAACGCGCAAGCTGTTACAGACCTGCCAGCAAGTTGTTACAGGGCTGTTGAACAGGCTGTCACCGTCATGTGTTCGCACTGGCTGTCCCAAGTCTGTTAACATGTCTGTAACAGGTTGTTGACAACTTGTAACAAGGCTGATGACTCCAACAGACTGTTAACAAGTTGTTCCAACAACCTGTTACCGCTCTGCACTCAACAAGTTGTTAACAGGTTGATGCTAACAAGGTTGTAGCAGCTTCTTGAATGAACAGCATTGTTACAACCTGTTAACAGCCTTGCTACGGACCTGTTGCGAACACATCCTGTTGACAAGCTGTGAGATTTTTACGTGTGTAGTAGAGGAAAAACAAGATGGCGGCATGTTTTTTAAACTGCCGAAAAGAGTTGAAATTGACGGATTTTTATACAGAAAAACATCAACACCCTCAAACCAATGTATAAAAAAACAACATTGTGTAAAAATACATTAACAAACACACAATTTAGCACGGTAAATGGTAAAATTCACCTAAAAATTACGTATTTTTACTTCAAAAACCTGACTAAATTAACGGGTTGATATTAATTTGTTGCCAAACATTGAAACTCGCAGTTAAAATCAAGCTTACAACACACATTTCGTAGGAGATCACCAGTAAAGAGATAAGCATTTGGAGTAGTAAAATGCATGTTCTTTTTCAAAAACAACTAACTAAGTAATTTAGTATCACTGCCGAAGGTTTTTCAGTTTCATTTTTGCATGAAATCAAAACCTTTTTCACGACAGCAATGCTAATATAAACAACTGACCCACCTTTTGACTTCATAAAGGTACCTTTTAATTTTTGTTGTTGATCTGCTTAATACATTTTTTGCCTCTCGAGTAACATTTATACAACATTTCGAAGCTGTTTACCGAACAGCTCAGCGAGAAACTCTGTGTGAATGCATCATTACGCATGGCGGAAGTATTAGTTGCCTATGCCGGAAGTTTGTTGTTTCAAACATTTCGCTGTAATTTTGGTCTCTTGTACAGTGCTTGGCTATATAATAAAACAGTTATACCATTCGCTCTCGTCGTATACGAACTAATAGCGAACTCGGCGAAGCGCCTCGTTGGCTACGAGCTCATATACGACTCGAGCTCATGGTATAACTGTTAATTATCTTGTCACTAGCAGCATTCTTGATAATTTAATCTCAGAAAAACATGTTTACGCTATTCAGTAATTGCTGATTTAAGGGATTTTAATTTGGAAATTGTTACTTACAAATCCCAGTTAAGCGAATGTTCCCGTTTGGTCACATCATTAAACAGCTTTTGAAGCGCACCGTTGTCTGAAACAAAAACATAAGAAAAGAAAACTATAAAATAGAAGGAAAACACTCAGAAATAACAACGATAAGTATCAATACAAGCACTGTCTACATCATGTAGCACCAAGACCAGCACTAGCACCACTACCTATACCAGTACTAATACCTACATCAGCACAAGCACCAACACTAGAACCAGCACCAACACTAGAACCAACATCAACACTAGAACCAACACCAGCACCAATACCAATACCAGTACTAATATACCTACATCAGCACAAGCACCAACACTAATACCAATACTAGCACTAATAACAACAACACTAACACCAACACCAACCAAACACCAGTGTCAACACCAATACCAACACCAAACCAACACAAATACCAAACTGGCACCAAAACCAATAATAATACCAACACCGCATCTACACCAACACCAACAACGACATCAGCACCAAACACCAGCATCAACACCAATACCATCACTAATACCAACACCAGCACTAACACTAGCACCATCACTAACACCAAACGGGCACCATCACCAATACCAACACTAAACCAGCACCAACACTAGCACCAACACTAACACTAACACCGACACTAACACCTGCACCAACACGAATACCAAACTAGCACCAACACCAATACCAACACCAGCATCAACACCAATACCATCACCAATACCAAACAAGTACCAATACCAACACCAAACCAGCGCAAACACTAGCACCATCACCAACACTAATACCAAACTAGCACCAACACCAATAACAATACCAACACCAGCAGCAACACCCACACCAACATTAACACCAGCACCAAACGCCAGCATCAACAGCAATACCATCACTAAACCAGCACAAAAACCAGAACTACCACCAGTACTAATACCAATACACACACACACACACACACACACCAAACCAAACCAGCACAACCAGCACCAACATAAGTACCAACACCATCAACGCAACACAAATCCAACTACAGCACATAAACAAGAACTTATATTAAAGTGCTTATGAAATTAAATTTTTGCTAATTTCTTTATTTCATAATATAAAAATATCATATCATCACATAATATAGAAATCGCTGCTATTGCTACATATGCTCACTTTGTTTTTACGTGTTTAGAAAGTGCTTTATTTTTATATTTAAACTTGTCAAACCGTAGCATTTCTTAAGTCGAAATGTCAGCAAGGACTGAGACGAGTAACAATACCTGTGACGTCACAAGGTGGATCAAGACTAAACAAATTTATGCTAATGATCCACCGTGTGACGTCAAATAGTTGTGGTGGCCGCGTTATTTTGTGTCGACGTTTCACGGCCCTAGCTATCAACTTTGGACTGAAAAATAAAGTGTTTTCCAAAGACGTAAATATTAAATGAACATATGTACGAATATCAAAATTTTCTATATTTTTATATTATCAAATAACATAAAAAGCAAAACTTTCATTTCATAAGCACTTTAACACACATGCAGTACAAACGAAAATATATATATACAAAAATTCACCTGATTCTTCAACTTCGAGAAGACAGACGGCCAATTCAAAATACTACATTTTTGATGTAAAGTAAAAAGTATAAAATAATTTTAAAAACGCTTAGTGATTTCAAATATTACACCACATGTAAAACGACAGAAAAGTGTCGAACACTACTGCTTACCTCATTGGCACACTTTACTGATTTCGTACCAACCAACCACACTTTTAGTTTTAGCCACGACACTTCGCCAATGTATTTCACACAACTTTGGGTACGTTGACTGCGAGTGGCCTCGTCTTCTGTTTAACATGAACAAAAGACGAATAATGGCAAACAAAATACGAGCAGCAAATAAAAATCAATAAGGCCTGCGCTAAACGTCGCACAATGGACGAATTTAATCCAGACGAATTTAGTTGTTTGAATTTTATTCGACGAAACTGCGACGTATAACTCGATTAAATGCGACTCACGATTTAAATCCGTCTAGGCAATTAAATTCGTCTGAGTCAGACGGATAATGCGACGATAATGCGTGTTCGAGTTACACGATGAATTATCGTCGCGTCGAATTAAATGTTTCTCTTCTGTCTGTGACAATTTGGCGCCATGTTTTCAAGGAGTCGTTTTTAGGCTCCGCGAGTGCAAGGAAAAACAATTAAATTCGACTGAATTTCGACGTTTAACTCGACGTCGCATTTATGTCACATTACCGACGAAGTTAATTCGAATTAAATTCGTCTGAATTAAATTCGTCTATTGTGCGACGTTTAGCGCAGGCCTAATAAGTTAAACCTTTCAATAGGGAAACCTCTGGTATTCAAAGGATTAACCTATTCTCTTAACCTTTTCAGTACCAAGTACGTACTTTAGTATTTTACTCTAATATTTTAGTCTAACGCCAGACTAATTTACTCGTCAATATTGAAACCCCTGGTACACTAAGGGTTAAAATACGACGTTCTACGAAGGGCAATGGTAGCGAGAATCACAACTGCGAATGTTTGAGTTTCTAAACAACAAACTATTTTTACGACGGTAATTTAAGTAAAACTCAACATCGCTAATGTCATTCGCCATCTTGCTTTAATATCTTGCATAGTTAACTGACATCACAACCAATAAAACGCAGCTGGTACTTGAATACATGTGGTATACTGTGTTGTACTAACCGAGAAGGGAAAACATTGAGTTTTAGACTTACAGACGCATAAGGAAGGAAGGAAGGAAGGAAGGAAGGAAGGAAGGAAGGAAGGAAGGAAGGAAGGAAGGAAGGAAGGAAGGAAGGAAGGAGGGAAGGAAGGAGGGAAGGAAGGAGGGAAGGAAGGAGGGAAGGAAGGAGGGAAGGAAGGAGGGAAGGAAGGAGGGAAGGAAGGAGGGAAGGAAGGAGGGAAGGAAGGAGGGAAGGAAGGAGGGAAGGAAGGAGGGAGGGAGGGAGGGAGGGAAGGAGGGAGGGAGGGAAGGAAGGAGGGAGGGAAGGAAGGAGGGAGGGAAGGAGGGAGGGAAGGAAGGAGGGAAGGAGGGAAGGAGGGAAGGAGGGAAGGAGGGAGGGAAGGAGGGAAGGAGGGAAGGAGGGAAGGAGGGAGGGAGGGAGGGAAGGAGGGAAGGAGGGAAATTGCATTTATTGCATTTCATGCAATAAATTGGGAAATGTGTATGTTTTGCCAAAATAGTGATGGTAAAAACATGCGGAATGTATAATGACAATGGAGCTGTCTGAAAAAATTATATCTATGGCAGAGCGAGATCTGGTCATGCGAGTAAGGCTAGCTAATATTAGTGACCTTGTAGCATCAGAAGGGAAATATCATATACAGTGCTGGGTTAAGTTCCAAAGGAAGGTAGCTAAAATAGAATCAGGGAACACACAAAAAAGAGATCACTGCCTTGACAGACTTTGTGCTGATATACTGACAGGCCTGACCTCTGGTCATGTGTATGACATGGGAACTATCTGGTTTTACTACACCAAAATGTGTTTGCATGAAAATATTCAGCTTCCCCAAAAATACACAACAAGAAGAAAATCTTCTTATGATGATGTCCAAGAAATACTCGGGGAAAGGGCAGGTTTTGTTCAGCCCAGAGATCCCAAAGCTCATCTCCTTATATACCCCAGTAGTGAGTCTGATTTTACTATAGCTCAACATCTAGCATCGATTATACAGGTAGATGAAGACAATTTTGATGACACAGATGAACTTGTTCCCTTGCAAAACAGCTCACTGCAAGAAAGTCACTGGGCTTTCATCCTGTAGACTAGGCAGTTATCAAGGCATGACTGTTGATTGAATGTGGTTATTTCAAACTATGTTGTTGACATACACCAATAATTTGCAATGAAATTGCCACAGGGTGTGTGCCTCATGGAACCTAACACAAAACTAATTTAGCTAAAAGTAATTTAATGTTATGGTATTAACTAATAATTGGCAGAGTAGATATACAGTTATTTATGTTAAAAGTGCAGTGTCATTTATAGGTTGGTATTTCTGTGGAATAGTTTTGTTTACATATTATATGTACATTACATTCAATATGTGGTCTAAAAAAACTGGAAACTTTCTTACAACCTCAACAGACAATACCTTTCAATCCAATTCACCATTGAAAATAAAACACAACATTATTATATACATCAAGCATCGCACACAGTGGATGGTCTCTGAAAAAAGAAAACCTCCTGTATGACCAACAAAGAACTGTGATCTTGAAAATTGGGAACTTAACTGAACTGCCAACTTGGAGCACCATCATGTTAATACAGAACTTAAATATCTCTATCAAGTACTAACAAGAAATGGTTAGCAAGAAATGTTGACTCAAAACCTCTCAGAACTCTATCATTATATTGGCCCAGCTTCACCTAACATCAAAGTCAGCCATATTAAATAAAGACTGGAGTGTAAACAAAGACTACCAAACCAAGACAACTGCATGCAACTGAAAAGAAGCGAACAGAAAAAATCAATTTGTCAGCACCACCGTCGTTTCTTATGAATTTGGTCTACATTGGAGCAACAGGTCGTGCAGAAAGAACATACGCCCGTACTGCTCAAAAGCTGGATATAAACTGGACATATTAAAACATTATGCCATTTTATATGGAACAAGAGTACAAGACAAGCCTCGGAAGAGCAATCTTCAAACGACACTTACACAGCATTTTCAACATAAATAACTGTATACCTGCTCTACCAATTGTTAGTTGATAATTTTAACATATACTTTTAACTAATTTACCTTTGTATGATAGTATTAGAGCGAGCATTCCATCATAAATAACCTTTCAGGTGTATATTAAAAGCATGACGGCAGTGACACTTGCAGTCTTGTTCAACATGACAGGCTGTGGCGACTTCGTTGCGAATTATTGTTGTTTGCTAAACAATATAGGTTGAACCGACTACACACGATCAACAGCCAGGCTTTGATAAAGTACCTAGCCTACGGGAAGAAAGTCTAGCGACTTAAAAGCCATGCCAAGCTTCAAATCCTCCACTCGCAATCAATGGAACATGATCGAAGTTAAAATAATAATTGCACTGAATATTCAGTCGTGTTGTCAAAAAACAATAAACAACATTAATCGCGTCCTTCTTACGTTATGTATCTTCTTAACTTACCGTATTTTAGTGTTTTCCATTGTGTATTACTGCGACAAAAAGCTACTATATCTCTTGGTGACTCAGCGCCATGTTCATTTCTGTTTTCTTTTGCCGTTGCTAAGACTGTCAATTAGTGTCAAAGGGCAGTCAAGGTTATGACATTTTACGCGTCTTGATTGGTTAGCACTCTCAAGTTAGCCAATCAGCATTTAACAACTGCTGCATGGCAACAGCGAAGGAGGAGCCGATGTCGATTTCGCAATGGAGTCGGTGCGCGCAAAGTGGCTGTAGAAAACTCAAAAATATGAGCATTAAAACCATTGAACTAAAAATAACTGGAACGCTACGTTCAGTAAACTGCGCATACAAATCTTGAAGCCAAAATTTGACTCCCAGACACGCCAGTTTTGACTCCCAGACACGCACTTCCACGCGTGTTTCTACTGCGATTTACTTGGCCGTGTTTGTTTTTTTCGTGGAAAGGCTGGGTACGACTTGCATAATTTGGCTTCAAACTTCCGGTTGAACGTAGCGTTCCAGTTATTTTTAGTTCAATGATTAAAACTCAGAATCACAGGTGCCAACAACCCTCACATTCAAGGTAAACACTATTGGAGGCTATTTAGCATTGTTGGCAGCTTGTAACAAAAAATGCCATCAACGATAACATTTTCGGAACTTGGCCGGCCGTCTATACCTGATGTATTTCAACAATGGGTAGTTCCGAAATTTTTAGCCATCTTTTTCTATAAACAAATGTATCGGCATAAATCAAGAATTGTAAACTCCAACCTCGTACCCAGGGCCATTTGTAGGGAACTGGGCCAAGATGGCGGGAACAAATGGCCCTGGTGGAGGCTAGGCTATCTCAGCCTCTGATTGGTCAAGAGCTTATGGCGTAATATCAGACGGTTTGATTTTGTATTTTTTTTTTTACAATTTTATTTTGACCTTGTCGGTTGTTCCTGCCCACGGCACGGGAAATTATATTTCAAACCATGCAATAATTAGCTGTAATTAGGTATAATTACTGTGTAAAGGACTGAGTTCTAGTTATCAAAATGCGCAATATACTGCGCATTTTGAGCTAGCCTCCACCAGGGCCATTTGTTCCCGCCATTTTGTTTTTGGCCGCCATCTTGGCCCAGCCCCTACAAATGGCCCTGGGGACGAGGTTGTGTAAACTCCAGCTTCGTGAGTGCTAGCCTGGTACCCTGGCCCAATTTCAAAAGAAATAAGGGCCAGGTAACCACTAATCTCATTCTCGCGTCATCAGGGCTAAATCCACTTATGACGATTGCAGTTTTACTCATAGCCACTAAAAACGCGCGAAATTTCAACCAATAGGAAAGCAGAAGTCTTTAGTGGTTACCTGGCCCATATTCTTTGATTGGGCCAGGGGACCAGGCTACGTGAGTGCAGGACTTTTTTGCCACGGACTCTTACTCGTAGTACCGCGTACTGAAGTTTTAATAACCTCGTGGTCAAAGAATTTTATCTCCAAAGAATCGTTTTCTAAAGTAAATTACTTATTTACTTAACTAAATATTATTTATATATAGAGATCACAATATAAAATTAATTAAAAGGTCACAAGAAAGGCCAAGAATAATTGAGTACAGGAGCCCGCGGGTCGCAAGGACGAGAGGGCTAATTTCCCGGGGGCACTTACTTTCAAAATGGCGCCGGGATCGCGAGGCCGACATTTCGCGAGGACGCTTACATCAAAGGTGCCGGCACTGAGTCGGACTTCTGGTTAATCCTTATTCTGTGGTTAGGAGTTAGTAGCCTGGTACCCTGGCCCAATCAAAGAATATTTCTTTTGAAATTGGGCCAGGGAACCAGGCTAAGGAGTTAGGAGCTCGTCCCCCAAGAAAGAGCGGGAAAACACTGAAATATTTAGACTGGTCCGAGAGTCCGACACAAAAGTTAAAATTATAAGCATACTACCAAAAAGATAAGGTATTGTAACATATTCTGAAATTACCCCTTCGTAATTTTCATTACCCTTTTTTAAAACACAAATGAATAGTCGAGTCTTACTTAGTCTTCACTGTCTGGTTGTTGTCGCCACGACTAGTTCCCACCAGTGGCGTAGCCAGGATTTTTTGTCAAGGGGGGCCAGGAAAAACCTAGGGGGGGCCTAGCTTAACTGAGGCATATGAAGCCAAATTTTCTCAGGGGGGGCCAGCACTTTTGCCAGGGGGGGCCGGGGCCCCCGGCCCCCCTTCTGGCTACGCCACTGGTTCCCACTTCTCTTGCAATGTTTACTCAGCGAATTCACGCATGCGCAAACGTTTGGCAGCGGTGTTGGTTAGGAGCTGTGGTTAGGAGCTGTGGTTAGGAGTGTCCAACACTCCAAGAAATAGAGTATGACTCGACGAGTGTTTGCTACGTTATGGTTGCCGGAAGGATTTCCAAAAATGTGAGTTCATAGTGTAGGCTAGATTCTGTATAGGTCTTTTTTCTTGTGCTGTTTGCTTTTGGAAAGTTATTTCAAGGGACAGGCATGGAAACCCCGGTAGAAATCTTAAACAGGATCTTGTAGGATCTTATCACTGGACGAAAATAGGGATATTCAGATATCTATACGTCTGAATATTGTTCGAAATATTTCGAATATTCAGGCGTATTCACAGGTATTCAGGTCTGAATATCTGTGAATATTGGAGATATTCAGGCCCTGAATACATAGGAATAAAACGCACTTAATATTCCGAGGTAGTAATACCTCTGAATACTATGAGAATATGATTGCTGAATATTATGCACCAGTCAATATAAACCCCCGCACCCCCCCGGCCGGGACATAGCGGGGCATTACCGGGGAATTTCCTGTGATTTGATAGGAAAAACGTCCGCGCATACTGGGGTATTTTACTGCTTTTGTACTGGACCGGGGCATTTTACCCTGACGGAGAAAAGACTGGTATGGAAATTTCCGGACTGTCTCCATTCTCGTCCCCAGAGCCCTTTCATGAAAAGCTAAAACAGTTTTCATTAAAATGTTGTTTTAAATGTTGTGTTGTGTTTTAAAGGGCGGGGGCATTTGACCGGGGCTTTTTATGCTATTAGAATAAAGAAACTGCCCTCGATGCGGGGCATTAGACGATATTTGACCTGTGTGCAAGTCAAATGCCCCGCTATGTCCCGGCCGGGGGGTGCGGGGGTTTATATTGACTGGTGCATTACTTGAAAGGGCTTGGAATACTGTCTGAATACTTAGATATGCGGGGTATGTAGATGTGGAATTTAATTAAATTGGATCATTTTAAGGTGGTCTTACACCCAAAAATTATTTTTCTTTACATTTAATTCTAAGTCAAAATAAGGTTCATATTATCGTAGCAAATAGAAGTGTGACCAAGAAAGTACCCTACTTTACTTATGTGTTGCCATGGTAACCAAGATAATTACCCCCAACTGTGAAAATGAGCCCTTATTACAGACATGATTAAACATCAATGAATGGTCAGGGAATGGTTTATTTTATCAGTTAATACATGTTCTAGGAGCCAAACCAAAAAAAACAAAATATTTATCAGGGTCTCCAGTTTTTTCTTAGATTTTTTTACAAAGTAGCAATTTGTGAAAATTTCGCAACAACATAAAATAGAATTAAGGAAAGAGCATTAAGCTTCTCTCAGATTTTTTTGGTTTGGCTCCTAGCTAAATATTGTGTCTTACACCACTGAAAATTGCAGGCAAATTGGTTGAAAACTGATGGAGATATGCTATCTGAAATATACGGTTTACGTTGAATTTTGAAATTTGAGAAAAAACGACATTAAAGTTAAGTCTTGAAGTAATATCTAAATAACTTTATATTTAAGTAAGTAAAATTGGCATTCTTGCATTTACAATATCTCCTGAAACATAAAAATTGTTAACCACGATTAAAATCTTCCTGCAGCATATGTAACACCCTCTTTTTGGGATGTCTTGTCAGCTCTACGTTTTCTTTGTGCTCGGAGAATTTTTCTCTTCTTTTTGTTTTTAGTGTTAGCCTTGAAGTTGGCTTTTATAACACGTTCCTGATCAGTTTGCTTTAATTCAGCAAGGCAAAATATTCCTGGTTCCATTCCAAAAAGTTCAATAACATTGATAGCTGCCTGGCAACCAATATTAAAGTGGGCCACAGCATCATATACACCGAGTTTTAAAACATCGGAACCGATAAACACTCCCTTTGGTGGTCGATTCCAAATCATTCCATTTAAGGATTCATTCTGGTTTTGGGTAGAAGCCTACCCCTTAATTATTAATATTTCCATAAAAACCGTAACCTACTGTAGCCCTCAAAAAAACCCGACTACATGACTTGTAATCTATAATTATAGCTAATAATGAAGACCCAAAATGTTCAACATAGTTGATATCAGGGCTGTACACCGGTTTGGTTGCCCAAAAAATCATAAATGACCCCTCAGAATTAATGTTAAAAACCACCCGTCAGAATGCAAGAAATGCATACAGTGTATGTCTGAGATTTTCAGAATTTGCAAAAGTGGGTTCTCACACCTTCAGCACTCGAATAGTACCTTCAAAAATTCAACACTGACTGGTGTACCCAAATTATCTCTGAATATGGCACTGGATACTGTAAGTTTGAATTGATATATTCGACGGTTATTTTCTATTTTCCCAAGTTCCACTTTGATTAAAGAAATATCAATCTAACGACGTTTGTACTTTGTAGAGGGCTGTAGACAATGTTAAGATACCGAAATTGTCATATTATTGTTTTATAAAAGTCTCCAAGCACTGACCTCCATATAAACTCAGATCCATTTCTCACAATATTTTTAAGCCGCAAAACGCTTTTTTCGCCCAGCTCTTCCAAAAATGTTTTCTCATCCTCTTTGAGTCAAGATAGGAAAAATTTGTAGGTAGTAAAAGGACTTTATCTAACAAAAAACTCCATTCAATAACCGAAAACCCTATGCGGACCCTATACACAGGTCGAAGAGTTGGTCCCTTAGCGAAGCGGTCGCAATCTACTTCCGGCTTCATTCTCCAAACACTAGATGCTCGATCCAGTCTTCTTCTTTTGAGATCAGGGCCCTGGCCCAGTCAGTGGGCCCAATCAAAGAATATGGGCCAGGTCACGCTTGGCACAAAGGTCGGCACTTAAACACGGAGCGAGCGCATAAGTACTGGCTGAGGTACTCAGCCAATCCTGGCCAAACGCATCTGATTGGTCCACACAGCTAAAATTACTTCCGGCCCTACCGAGGAACTTTGGCTGAAGAGTGAAGACTGAAGAGTGGAGCTTTTGTGAGACGTTTTGTTTACTGTTTTTAAATTAAACTTGCCGCTTTCCAAACGTCGAATTTGTCTTTTTCAAGTGTAACACATCATTTTGAGTAGAAAGATGGAAAAATTACGCCTTCAATAAGTCGAAACAAAACTAAGGTGAGGAAAAACCGTACGAAAAACACCAAAACAATTATGCGACAGAAACTGTACGAAGACATCTGAAACTTTGTTCCTTTTATGCAACAAAAATAATGCGTATATTAAGCTATGCTATCGAAAACAATTAGTACAGCAATGGGCACAGACAATGTATGAGTATATGTACATGTAGTTGAAACTTATTGTTCTTTAGTAGGTCTCCAGTTTCCTATTAAAATGAAAACATGTTTTGGACAAATGTTCGAACGTGCGGAAATATGTCAACACAAAGAGCAAAAACAGTTTTAATAGTGACGAAAGATTTTAGCAACAAACTTTGATATTAAATTAACTCCTATCTGCAGAACTGTCCGGTTTTAAGGCATGCAGCCGGTAAAAAATCTTGAATCCTTGCCAGACACAACAAAATGCACAAGCAAAAAACTAGCGAGAACAAGACACCAGTCATTAGCTTAGGCAACATTTCAGTTCAAAATTTGAGTAGCCCGTGTCGATTTAGGCATAAGACATTTCAGAAACTTAAGCTTAATAAACACTAGAAATAATGAGAAAAAAACAAAAAGCCATATGCATTCAATTCGCTAAAAAAGTTAGCCGTTTAGCAATGGAACGTTTGTAGCGTCTCACCGTTTTTCTTGTTGAATGCAGATGTCTGTATTCTTCGCTTTTTTTCTTCATATATTCCGTCCTTGTAATTATAAGACCCTTTTATGTACACCAAGAATGTTGATAATGAATATCTCCATGTAGATGTCTGCATGAACATCATCTTACTTTTCAACGACGATTTGACGATTCAAACAACTTTGTTTTTGCATGACCGACAGTAAAAATAGGGAACCCAGTAAATGTTGTCTGGAAAGCCAGACACTAGAATGGCTTCCTAAAAGTTCTCAATTATTTGTGCCGATTTATTGACTTGCAAAAAGCAAAGTTCATATAATAACTTATTTATTGTCTTCGTTTAAATGGTCTGTTTTAGTTAAATATCAAAGTATTGTCTTTTATGTGGAACTCTATTTTAAAAAACGGCAAAAGACAAAGCAGCTATAACTTACGTGACCTTCAAACATCGTTTGAAAGGAAGGTCATATATATATTTTACAAATTTATTGACCAAACAAATTTAATCACTTCAGAATTGTTTTTATCTAAGACACTTATGCTTCTCTACAATTTACGTAGATAATTGAAAAGGTAAAAACGTTATAAATAAAAGATAATTCTCAAAACTTCACCAGCTCACTGACTCGTTGTTGACTTGGCTGTTGACATTTCAAACTGTCAGTGCGTAGCCGGGGGGGCGGACCCTTTTATACGCTCGCTCCGTGTTTAATAACATAGGGCATATGCATAGGTAGCCTGGTACCCTGGCCCAATTTCAAAAGAAATATGGGCCAGGTAACCACTAATCTCATTCTCGCGTCATCAGGGCTAAATCCACTTATGACGATTGCAGTTTTACTCATAGCCCTGCTCATAGCCACTAAAAACGCGCGAAATTTTAACCAATAGGAAAGCAGAAGTCTTTAGTGGTTACCTGGCCCATATTCTTTGATTGGGCCAGGGTACCAGGCTAATGCATAGGGTGAGGCAACCTCGTCCCCAGGGCCATTTGTAGAGGCTGGGCCAAGATGGCGGCCAAAAACAAAATGGCGGGAACAAATGGCCCTGGTGGAGGCTAGCTCAAAATGTGCAGTATATTGCGCATTTTGATAACCAGAACTCGGTCCTTTACACAGTAATTATACCTAATTACAGCTAATTATTGCATGGTTTGAAATATAATTTCCCGTGCCGTGGGCAGGAACAACCGACAAGGTCAAAATAAAATTTAAAAAAAACAAAACAAAATCAAACGGTCTGATTTACGCCATAAGCTCTTGACCAATCAGAGGCTGAGATAGCCTAGCCTCCACCAGGGCCATTTGTTCCCGCCATCTTGGCCCAGTTCCCTACAAATGGCCCTGGGTACGAGGTTGAGGGTGAGGCTACCTTGTTGTTCGGGTGCCCCTCGGAAAGGTCTTCGGAAATAATCAAAATGGCGGAATTCAATGAAACACTGGTGGGGGTTTGCTATAACCCGGGCGATGATCGAGGATGAACATGAAATCGTTTTGGTCAGCGGTCGTCAAGATCTGAGAATATTGGCTCAGAACGCTATGTATCTATCGATTTTATATGGTATACTCTATAAACTTCTAATATCACGGTCCACCGGCCAATCTCGAGAATAAGATCCGATTCTCCCTATTATTAATAAATCTCAAACGAAAAAAATATCTTCGATATTAATAATTAGCCCTGCTGCAGCAGAAGCCGAATAATCGTATGAATATACATAGCCCGCAGGCTAATTAAAATATACACAAATTACCTATTTTAAAACGTACCCCCTCCCGAAAATTATCACTTCTGAATATAATCCCGGAAAAAAGGTTTTTAAAAAATAAGTTTAAAGCTTATTATCAATTGCAAAGTTTTTCGAATTTTTTCTAATACTATGTCCGAATGTTTTGATTCCTTTTTGACGCCTCTACTTTTCTTGCATCTGTTATGGGCGTATACGGTCACATTGCGCAGAAGTGGACCTAAATTCTGACAAATTTTAATTTTGCAAGACTGACATTAATTTTCCAATTACTTTGCCGTTAGGGCTGTATCTCTTCCAACCTGGTACACCTATAAACCTCCGTGCCAAACGCTTTTCTTACGCAGAATGTCCAAGGGTGCCGGAAATCTGGGCAGGGCTTGGGGAGGGGGAAAGTGCCAGCGGCTGATATCTCCAAAAGTATTTACGCTATTGAAATAAAACTAGGTAGGCTTATAGAACAATCACAAACATTTAAGGGGGCATTTGCCCCCAGCCCCAGATTCTGACCGGCCCATAAAAATGAGTGAATAAAAAAATTATGCAGTTTCTCTTTGAAAGTCCGAACTAGCCTGACAAAATCACACGCTATCTCAGCCACGGGCCCCCTTCTGCTTGAAAGCGGGAGGGGAGTGGCGCCTGAGGCAGCCTAAGTACGAACCTCCGATGATCCGATTAGGCATGGCCCGATTGTGCTCGGCAACTTTTGAGCAACTTTTTGCCTTTGGAGCAACTTTTTTTGGTTCGAGCAACTTCAAGCAACTTTTTCCTTTTTGAGCAATTTCCGAGCAACTTTTACTAGAATTAAAACTTTACAGTGTGAAATTTTTAAAACTTCATTTTCTGCGATATATTTCTGATAAAATAATTTGGGAAATCAAATTAATCAATGTAAATATAGCCTGTGCAGTGTGCACATCCTGTATTAGTACAGCGTTAGTATGCAATATGCCGTGTAGTGTAATGTTGCTTATTTCCCCTGGCTAGGGTTATCTGTGTTCTCTTGAAAACAAAATGGCGGCTTATAAAAATGTAAATAAATGCTAATATATTATGACTGAATTAGAGGAGCTGTCAGAGTCGTCAAGTTTATCAGAGGACGAAAATTTAGAAGAAGATCCAATTGTGGTAGCAGAAAATGCTGGTGCAACTTTTAGTACTCCAGCTGGCGCAGCCATTGCACGTAAGCGAAAGCTCCCTACCAACAAAGGGAAGTATAAGCAGAGAGGAAGTAAAACACCAGTCGGTACTAGTGCCTGGGATCGTTTGAAAGAGTTCACGAACAATCATTTTGCTGTAGTTTCACAGAAATTGCGGTGCAACGCTTGCAATGAAATGATTTCTAAGAAGAAAAGTTCTATCGTAAAGCATGTCGAATCGAAGAAGCACAAGAAAGGCTTGGCTGATATTGCAAAGAACAAAACGGAAAACCAGACGATAATGGCATGTCTTGAGAGGAGGAAAAATAGAGAGAATACCACTGGGTCGACTTTACCCGCCGAGATGCAGCTTTTCCGCTTTGAAGTCGTCGAATCGTTTCTCTCGAGCGGAATACCACTGGCGAAAGTAGATGCTCTTCGACCAATGCTAGAGAAGCATGGGCACCGATTAACAAGCCGTTCCCACATGAACGAGCTTATCCCAGCGGTACTTGAGAAGGTGTCAAGGAAGTTTCGGTAATTTTTGATGGTACTGCAAGATTGGGAGAAGCGCTTGCTATCATTATTCGCTATGTGCAGGACAACTTCAAACCCACTCAGCGCCTCATACGTTTAGAAATACTTGCAAAGGCCATGAAAGGTGAAGAGTTGGCCCAGAGATTGATGTCTTGCCTGGCCGTGGATTACAAGTTCGGCCCGAGCGTAGTCATTGGAGCAATGAGAGATGGCGCGTCTGTCAATGGAGCTGCCTTACGCCAGCTAAGTTTCTTTTATCCAGAGCTCTTTGATGTTGTGTGTTTCTCTCACACCATTGACAATGTTGGCAACCATTTTGAATTTCAAGTCTTAGATTTGTTTACTCGCTATTGGATTGGAATGTTTTCTCACAGTTACAATGCACGCCTTGTTTGGAGAGAGAAAACAGGACAGTCCATTCGAACCTACAGCGAAACACGTTGGTGGAGCAAGTGGGAAGTTCTCAACCAAGTGCTAATCTATTTTGGTTTCGTCGAGCCCTTTCTTCGGGAGAGTGAGGAAATTTGCCCCTCTAATCGCAGGCATCTGCTGGAGATACTCGACAATCCTCAGAACCTTCAGGATTTACGCTTGGAGCTAGCTGCGCTTGTTGATGCAGGGGTGCATTTTGTAAATGCCACCTACTACTTAGAAGGAGATGGACCGCTCATATTCACCTGTTATGAGCGGCTTTCGGCTGTTTCTCATGCGGTAGCAGTTGATCACTATCCCAATACCTCAGCTGTTGCCCGGCAAATAGCTGGTGGTGACGCTACACTCTGCAACCAATTAATTTCACAGGCAAAAGCTTGTATCAAGCCTGGCCTCCAGTTCTACCAGCAGAAATTTAGCGGTCAGTTTCGTGGTATAGTGCGAGCATTCAAAGCTGCACGTCTCTGCTGCCCTGTGCAGGTTCAAAGCCTAGATATCACAGCCGAGTCTCTGGAAGAATTCAGAAATTTTCCCTTTATCAACGATGACACGAAAATAGCAAATCTGGCAGAAGAGCTTCCCGCATATCTTGCAGCAGCTGATGGTGTCACAGTCACTTGTGAGGATGACAAGGTTACTTGGTGGGCGGCGCACGCAGATAACCTCCCACATTGGTCTTCGCTGGTTAAGACACTGTTGTTGATTCAGCCAAGTTCTGCTTCCGCCGAAAGGGCCTTCAGCATCTTAACTAATGTGTTTAATGCACAACAAGACAGGACCCTTGAAGACTATATTGAAGCTTGCGTTATGCTCCAATACAACAACGACAAGAGGGTGTAAATATAGAATATCCAACTCGGGCCGAGGCAGTTATATGAACGTTTTATATGATATGAGACACACAGTCATCGGACCCCAAACTAGAAAGAATTAGTGTTAGAAACGCAGAGCTATAAAGACATAAAACTTGTGAAGTTACTTTATACTTCAATCGGAAGATTTATTACTCTACGAGACTACGACTACGTATTATTGTTCAGCAAAATGTCAACTTTGTATGACATAATGACATTTGTTTGTTAAACTTTTGTAAAGAAAACGTTTTTTGTTAATTTCAAGCAGTTTATCCGGGCGTGCAGAAATTGTATAAATCTCTTAATGTACGGGCACCTTTTTGAATTTTAGTAGCAACGTTTTTTATTTCGGGCAACTTTTGAGCAACTTTTAGGCTTTTTAGCGAGCAACTTTCTGGTTTTAGCGAGCAACTTTTTGGGATTTTACGAGCACAATCGGGCCATGCCTAGATCCGATCAACCTACGCTTTCAGTTCAGGTGGGAAAAAAAAAGTGTACGTGATCAAAAAATCATCTGAGCTTTTCATGATTTTTTTATTTTTCTTGATTTGCCCCTCGGAATTAATTAATTACACTTTTTGAAGGAAAATCTCGAAGAATTTCTTAAATTAAAATTAATTTCAACAGAAAAGCAGTTAAATAGTCTCTAGAAAAATTAAGCAATTCTAGGTTTGTGTAAAATCTAACTATATAATATCAAAAAATTATTTTTTTAATGACCGGCATGAATTAAAGGTTTTAGGTTATTATAGTTCCACGTTTTTTGTGCAGAAAGTCATTCCAAGAAAAAATCCAATTTATTATATTTTTTTTTCATCCAATTTAATTTAATTTCAAGTAACCTTTGAAATGTTCAATAACGCACATGCATGCAAACATATGCAGTAATATTGGTTCCGTTTCACTCATAAATATGTTTTTCTCACGCTCCCAATATGTAAAAGCACTCTTTTATATATTCCAGACAACAAAATTTTTTTATATATTTTTACTGAACACACACCCAGTGGATCGATGACGTGTAATTGGCACGCGTCCCGTGCACAAAATTTGTTGTCGACCTTATTTTTTTTTAATTTTATCATCTTTTTTTCCAGTTTGGGATAAAAAGATTTCTTTCGCGTGTTTGTAAATTTAAACTTTAAGAATATGGATCATAACTCATGACACTGTGAATATTGCGACAGACAATTAGAATTAATAAGCTTCAACGCCAATCTCCGGTTCACACAAAAGAAGGGCTTTCCCCCAGCACGAGAATATTTTTTGACATCTGTTTTAGAAAACAGACTTAACAGTTGTTTTTTGAAGGACGAATTGGCTAGACGTGTCACACGAATCTTCATATAATCCAGTGTTCGAACACTTTACGGTTTCCGTTGATGTTATGTAGTTAATATGACTGCTGACCAAAAAGATTTCATGCTCATCCTCGATCATCGCCCGGGTTATAGCAAACCCCGGACCACAGTTAATAGAAGGGAGACCACTGATCTCAAATAATATACTCATTATACTGGATAGAGCATCCGGTGTTGGCAGTGAAGTCGGAATAGATTAGCGGCGACCATTTCCGGTGGGACCCACTTGGGTCCCATACAATATGGCGTAAATAGGAGTGGAAGCAGTTGAACGGCGTTTTTCGCCAAATTCTGGGATGTTACGAAGAGTTACCACCGAATTGAGGTTTGTAATCTTATTTTAAGTAATAGTTTAGTGTTTTGAACTATTTTTTTGTTTAGAAAGTGGTTTTCTTTACAAAATACGCTTGCCTGTTTATTTGCTTCAGAGCTAGCAAGTAGCAAAGTCGGTAAACAAATGTCTGGAAGTGACTGCCTGTGTATTTGTTTCTTTCTAGTAACGCGTATTATTTGATGATTTACGATGATGTGTTAACTTTTGATTTATTTCATGCCGATTAAACCCCAAGAAGTCATAACTGTGTCTGTTTAAACTAATAAACTTACCCGCTGTTGATACTGTTCACATGAAATATTCGAACTTTATAGTTTTGTCGAATTTGGGCTAATGTTCAACCAGTTCAGATGGTTTTATTATGGTTACACTACAGTATGTATTTTGCCCAAGCCCTTGTCCCTTGATAGTATTTCATTTTGTCTACAGTATATCTCAAACAAAATATGTACATACTGTATAACATTTTGAGTTAGGTAGTTTATTATGGTTAGAGAGCATCTTACTGGCCATTAAGAAGTTACACCCAAGTTTGATTCCTACTCGATCAATGCAGTTTTACTGTGCATTTAGCAGATTAAAATTTGATCTAGTTTGCTGAAAGCAAGAAAAGTCTTTCCAGTTACATGCATCCAGGATTACTGTAGATCTAAGGATGTTACTCTCTGCAATCTGGGTTTAACTCCTACTTGATGCACTTATCAGATTAAAATTTCACCTTGGATGTACATTAGAGGAGTGCTTCTAGTTTGACTCTACCAAACACCAGATATTTCTTCTGGGTACTCTGGTTTCCTCCTGTAGTAACACTGACCAATGAGGGATGACTCTTGCTGGACCTCTAGGAAGGACAGTTTAGATATGACTGATAAGGTTATCCAGTGTAAAGACTGTTTAACTGTTACAGTAGTTTAGTTCAGTTTCCTTTGGATGCATGTGACTTGAGTGCTTCCAGTTTGACTCTACCAAACAGCACAGGTTCCCTCCGGTTTCCTCCTGTAGTAACATTGGTCCTTAGATAAAGTTATGGTATATCCAGTGTAAATACAGTTACCTGTAGTTTACTTTCCTTTTTTGTTTAGATTAGTTTTGTTTTGATTCTTACTGATGCTGGAAGAGGACAAGCTTATTCAATTTTTTTCTTATTTATGTACCAGAAAGGTTAGCTGTGGTTTCCTTTCCAAGATGGTAAAAACGAATTTTGCCAGTAGCTTTTTGCAATGGACTTGATAAGAGCAAAAACATGATTTTCATCAACAAGAGAATCTACCATATGGTTGTCAAGCTCTGTGAAGATTGTGCCAGTGCTCCAGCCACCACTGGCGCTAGATAGTATTTAAAATTTTTTTGACATTTTAGTCCTTTGCGGTTTTGCCTTTGTACTGTATTAGAGAAAACTTAAATTAATTTCAATAAAATTGTTTGTACTATCCAGAGCAGCTTACACTAGCTTCAATTAAACTAAAATCTTATAAACATCTATATGCATTGTTATGATCACTCATCTCAAAAAAAATAATTAATGACTGATCTTGTCTTCTGCCAAGATCAGCTAGTGATAATTTCTGCATAAAAAAGTTGTGTGGATCTAATAAGGAAAAGACATATAGATGGGTATGAAACCTAAAAAGTTGTATGATGCAAGATATTGAGGTATGATAAATGTAGTAAAGATTGAAACTTTTTCAAAAATAGCTTGAAATGAAAACACTTCTGTAGTAAATAATAGTTTGGAATCATCCTTCTCTTTGTTTATTTTAGAAAAAAGCTCATGACTTATTATCTGTTTCAAATATAAGTCTACACAAAGTACAGTAGTGTCAGTACACTGAAGTATATAAAATATAAAAGAATATAGTAGATTATAACCAATAAATAATTATTTCTGTGTGTAAATCAGAGCTGGCCAAACCATGCCCCTTAATTATAATTTTACTTCAATCTCAGATGATTCTACTCTTTCAAATACCAGACAATTTGACTTTGTCAAATAGAAACCCTTGGCAATGGCAAGTCTCTCCAGCAAGCCTAGGCAGCCATGAGTTCATCACAGATATAATATATATATATATATATATAGACAGGGTAAAATAAAGCAAGAACACACAGGTAACATGTAAAAAATTAGCCAATAGGCAAAAATATATATTTTTTATACAAGAGGACAAATGGACAATTAATGTATTACAAATATTGAAAATGCACACCATAAATGCTAGGTGAACAGGAATTATCTTCGTCAATATTATAGTAACAGGACTCCATCCGACTTCATCAATAATAGTAAAACAGTGAGTTAAATGCTTTAAATTTGCCTGTTTAATAAATAAAGTATAACTACAAACTTCCAATAAACATCTTCAGTTGTATAAAACCCTCAGATCGTCTGATCGAATATACGTTGAAAAAGACGGATATAGAAACGATAATATTGTTACTTTGTCATAAAGTCACTGTCAAACTGCTAAAGTGAATACAAGATGTTATTTGTTCCTTACTTTAGTCCTTTAATAATTCTTCAAACTGTAGCCTGGTGGCCGGTGCTGAATTTCGTTCAGTAAAATCGTGAAATTTCGGCTGATTTTCCATGATCCCAGCCACTTTTAAGTTGTCCCATAGCGACAGGTACATTTTCTTGTTAAGGATGTAAAATTTAGCTGGTTTTCGTTAAAAATCCGATCATTTAAAGCGAAAACTATGATTCAACAATAGTGATATAACTACGAAGTGGGTCCCACCGGATATGGCTGCCGCGAGATTTTTAGTCTCACTTCCGACTTCAATGTTTGCAAGGCGCGAACCAATAGATGCTCTATCCAGTATAATGAGTATATATTTGAGACTGCCTCCTCCACAGGCCCTATTGCATCATGGACAGGACACTGTTTAGAGGGCCTGCCAGATCCTGTAAACAAAATGGTGACCGATCCCATTATGCACAGCGAGACTAGGCCCTAGAGACGATAGTTTTGAGAGGGCCTGCAAATTTTTTCCGGCCGCTGTTCGACAAACGTCGTACGTCCAAGTTCTTTAAACACTGACCCACCAGGAAATTCGGTCTAAACTTTCTTACAGATCATGACAATGAAGAAACCAGTATGTTTTAGAATTACCGACCTTCTGCCAATAATATTTTTAGCGACAAAAAGGAATTGAAGGGGAAAATATCTGCCGAACAAAAGCAAATTCGACGGTCAGGAAAGTAACAGGTTTTTCGTATTGTTTTTTGGTTTATTTAGCTATCGAAGACTGTCAACTGACCAAGAGTTAATGAGATTTAATTTTGTTAAATTGTAGGCTATAGTGTAGCGTAATTCAAGTTTCAGTTGTTGTGGAATTGTGGAAACCGAAAAAGTATAAACCAAAGAGTCTCTGGGTAGACTAAATAAGGGGCTGTTTACATGGGAGGCGGGACGGGACGTTTGCCGGGATCTCACCATGCATGTATATCTCTCTTATTTATCCCGTTCCGTTTATATGGAAAGATGTTTGCCGGGACGTTTTTCATCCCGGTTCGCTCAGCCGGGATCCCGGCAAATCCAAGACAATTTTTCTCATGTAAACACTCCGTCCCGCTTTGCCCGGACGATATTATGCTGACTTTGCAACATTTGTCATGTGATGCAAAAACAAAAATGCCTAGTCGTTTGCCACTGCGAACGTTTTCTCAAGAAATAATCCACTGTAGAAGCTATCAAATATACTGGAAGAAAGATAATTCATCTGGCTACAAAATACGTACAGTTTATCCGACCAAATAGCTTAGTTTTCTTAAAAAAAGCGAAATACCGAACATGTCCAAATAATAGCGGCCGCTATTTTGAAATTCTTTTTCGTATGTATAAATATAATCTGTCTTCTCCGAATGTTTTCTTGAGAAATAAACCACTGTAGAAGCTATCAAATATACTGGAAGAAAGATAATTGATCTGGCTACAAGATACGTACAGTTTATCCGACCAAATAGCTTAGTTTCCCTAAAAAAAGCGAAATACCGAACATGTCCAACACGAACTACACAGCCAGAAATCTCACAGACTTGTTACAACCTGCAGGATTTTCGGGCTTGTTACAAGCTGTTGACAAGTTGTAACAGACAGGCTGCAGACCTGTTACAACATGTGCGTTTCCGGCTGTGTAGAGATGCTTGTTGAACGTCCCGGGTGGTAGAACTCGTGTAAACCCGGGATGAAAAACGTCCCGTCCCGCCTCCCATATAAACAGCCCCTAAAGTGTATTTTCGTTGATTATTCCGGCCGAAAGTTGACAAAGTTCAACCGTAATTGCTTTCTTCAACAATTCCTGCATTTTAAAGCTAGGATTCGCATGTAATAAGTCTTCAATGGCCTTCAAAATTTTCGGATATAGCCATGGCTATTAATAATGGTAGTTAATTATGCAAATTTATTCCGTGCCAAGTTTTGCCAAATTTTTTACAGGATCTTGCAGGCCCTAAATTCGGCGTGTGTGTCCTGTCCATGATGCAATAGGGCCTGTGGAGGAGGCAGTATTTGAGATCAGTGAGGGAGACTGGTTAGGCTAGCTGTACCACGTGACAAAACATGCTATTGATCACGGTTTATTTGTATCACGTGATGCAGAGAGGGGGTGGATTTCAAAGCTATTGTTGCGATCTTGAAAATCTGCTTCAGAAATCTTCCGTTCTGTGTCTTCTTTTTGTTCCTGTTGTTGCGGTATTGTCTTCAAATGATAGTTTGAAGATATGCCTGGTGTAAACTGTATGTTTTTTGGTTGTTCGACCAGTAGAAAGCACGGGCTTTCACTTTTCAAGATCCCAGCTGTTCGCGCAGACGATGGCAAGCAGACAGCATGGCTGGAGAGGAAAGCTAGAGGACAGCGGATCGAGGAAAACAATGTTTATGTTTGCGAACTTCATTTTACGCAAGATTGCATTCTTCAAGTGAGTTTTTATATATTCTGTTCTGTTGCTGCGCGTCTTGTTATTTTCGTGGTGTGAGAACAAAGGGCCCTTTATGAATAATTCAATGTCGGATTAAAATCGATATTGTTTTTAATTTCTAGATCCTAACGAAAAGTGTTGGTTACTGGAAGTATTCCAACCGATAATTTACCTGCCAAAAGCCATGATGTTCTTAAAAAAGAGCGTCGAACTTTGATACGAGTCAGTGAAGAAGATATGCCATCTTCTTCGTCAGTCGACCCTTCGCACTTGTCGGTAAATATCAATATGGCAGATTTGCATAAGCATCTTGACGAGGAAAATATACAGTCTTGGAAAGTAGATACAGCTGAACATAGTAGCATTAAAAAGGAACTGTATGATGGCATTCACAGCATAGCTAATCACTATGTATTGAAGTGCTCAAAAAAGCTCAAGAAGCCTCTGCGGAGCAGAGAGTTACTACTTAACACTGTTTCATTAATTAACCAGGATTGTAGTTATTGTCTATTTTTTTCCAATAATTTCTTCTTGTTTTGATAGTCTTTTTTAAATTTACTGTACATAGCTAATTAGTCAGATCCTCAATGCTAGTAGGTGTGAGACGATTTAAGTTACCACAAATTTTAACATTTGTTACAAAACCTTGGCAAAGGTTTGAATCCTAGGGACTTCCCTCTTTCCACTATTTTTTTTGGATATAAAACAAATTTACATGTAATTTGCATTTTCCTCAATTTTGAAAACTTTTAAATTTAAAAAAAATATATTTCCAGTTACATTTTATGCCAGGTGACTAAACAAACAGGGAACAGTTAATGTAGAAATTGTTGTAAAGCTGTTCCACCTGTTTCATAAAAAATTTCTAAGTTCTCGAAACTTGGAAGCAATGGTCAGAGCATTGCACTAGAATCGCAAGATCGTGGGTTCAATTCCTGCCGGAAGGCCTGTGTAGTTGCATTTTTCACAACTGGTCCCGGTTTGGTCTTAAAATGTATATATTCTACACTCGAATTTTCCTTCACCTAAAATCCCTAGAACATGTATACAAATTACCTTGTTTTACTGTTATCAAGCTTGTAACCTTGTATGCTCAGCCTGACACTTGGTGAGGTGTTCTACATATAACTTGATATTTGTAATGTAATTAATTAATTAATTTAGTAAGTAAGTAAGTAAGTAAGTAAGTAAGTAAGTAAATAAGTAAGTAAGTAAGTAAGTACCTTAAGTAACTAAAAGTAATTTTAATAAAATGGGTAGTGGCATGGAACCGGTCACATCACTGCAGCCCACGAAAGGAGAAACTCCTTCCCTCCAAAGTGGTACAATGTAACTTGTGAGTGTATTCGGAGATACAGTATGATAATTCAACAATGCAAATGACACTGGGGAAGATCTAGCCATCAGTTTGAAGAGATCTATTGTAACCAGTTCCTGTTTGAACTTGAAGGTGGTGGTCTTGTGGATGTACAGTTGGTGATTGAACTTCCTGATGGCAGAATATCGTAATCAACACTGCAAGTTATGTTAAGAATGAGAGATGCAGCCACAAATTTCAAGACATCCAAAGCAAAGATTTTACGCACAAGTTTTCAGAATTTTGTACACCGGTTTATTTTTAGGAACAACAAATAGTTTGAAAGGGTACAAACGAAATACTTGAATCTGTCTGTTGTGTATTTATTTTTGTCTCACATATCATGTCATGTTTCATGTGTATTTTAAATTCTGAAATGCACTTAAATTTCTATTTTATAATTATTTTTGGAAAAGAAGATCAAGAATTGTGATATATACAATGATAGAATAGAACATAAAATCTTGGTTTGTCACTGTTAATGATACAATATTTTCTTGTTAAAACTGCCCTCAGAATACAAGGAATAGTAGTGTTTCAGAGACTACATGCAGTAAATCAAAAATTTCTGGAGGAGCATGCCCAGGGAAAGTACTAGAAAAAAGTAACTTAGATTTAACCTAAGACAGCGAATTGTGAAGTGCGAAGTATAAGTATAATTAAAATACATGTATTAACAACATTTTAAGCTTTAATTTTATATTTATTAACAACATTTCCCAAGTACAAATTTTATGTGGTCAGATTGATTGGCCACGAACAACATGTTATCTCACTCAGTGACTTAGCTATGGGAGATTCTAAAGCAGAAAGTCATATGTTCAAATGTTTTCTCAAAATCTAGTCAAGTGATCTAAAAGTGAACACCCACATACACATTTATACAAATTTGGAATGTGTCGCACTGTCGCCCTACTATAAACAATTTAAAATAAGAACCTTTTTGAGCCTGATATTTGAAAAATAGTTAGTTTTAATTGCATGGTGGCGAAGTACCAAACAAGAACAATATCAAAATTCGGTTATATATTTTTCATGTCACCAGTAAGATCAAAACAGCTACAGTATGACTTCAAATGATGTGGGTAAAGAAAAATATACAAACTCTTCCAATTGTATTTTGGAATAATTGCCATCAACGTGTGTTCGTAAGTTCGTTAATACAATAATACGGGAATTATAGCAGTTTCAGCAACAGAAATAATCAAGTAAATACAAATCACCAACAAACCACTTGCGAGCATCACTCCAGACTTCACTTCAAACGACGATTAAAAACCGTGTTTGTCGTCTACAACGATTGTACCTTCTTCAACATGTTGCCAAAGGGCAGGTTAAAAGCCCATATCATGTTTCATGTCAACACATTAGCTTCTAGCGACGGGAAAACCTCTCGTTTCTATCAAGTGCTGTGAATTCCTTATGTATCACCTTTCAATGTTTACGAAGCGATGAACTCTCCGCATCACGTGATTTTTTCCCCTTTGATCCCCGACATCATTTGCCGCCCCCTTTGAAGATTGCCGGCTAGCCTAACCAGTCTCCCTTCTATTAACTGTGATTTCTCTTAACGGGAGTGATTCCTCTGACCATCAACAAAGTTTTCCTTGCCTGTGCTGTGTATGGAAAAAGTGGTGTTACCGATGCAGAGTTCTTGGAAGGCTTGATGGAACTTGTTTGTGATTATGAAAGACGAAAACTGGAGATTGCACTCCTGGAATGTGAGAAAGGTGTTCTGTCTCAAGATATCGCTGAATTCCTGTTCGATTTTCTGTCTGAATATGGCGTTACCAAAGCACCCACTGCAGCTAATCTTAGAAATATTCTCATTTGTGTCGCTAAGAATGAGCTGTGCAGTAAACCAACGAATGCTGCACAAGCTTTGAAGAAAGGAATGTGCACTGGATTCTATGAGGAGTTATGGCAGTTGTCTACAAAAGAGAGCCTTTATCTAGTTTATGAAGCAATGGTCCCTTCAACCGAAAAAGTCGTGTCAATGCTGAAAGAGGATGAGCCAGCAAACAAGAGCCAAGCTGTGGTCGTCAGATACCTGAAAAAGTATGTACGCGGACTTAGCACGAAGGAACTGCACCGATTTCTTCGGTATGCAACGGGCAGCAGCAGTTTGTCGACACTAAAGGAGATGAAATTAATCTTCCATGGCTACACCGGTTGCCAGCCATATATTACAGTCCATACTTGCTCTGGCATTATCGACCTTCCATCAGGAGGATATTCAAGTTTTAATGACTTCAGGCAACAACTTGACAGTATTCTTCAAAGTCCAGAAGCATGGGCATTTAGTCTAAGATAAAGCCGAAACTGCATTACTTTTTCATCTCATATAACTACCGCACGGTTTTCACAAAAGTGATTACGTTTACATTATGTTTACATTGTATTAAGTTTGCGTTTTTTGTCTTGTTTATCATTGTTGAATGAATGTTAATTGAGTGACAAACCCACTGGTATTACATTTGCTGTAACTGTATGTTACAGCTTTAAATAACATAGTTGCTATTATATTATGGAGTCTTTGAAATACCGTTACAAACTTGTATACTTGTATCATTAATATTTATGTTATTTATGTGTTCAAAGGCATTTCATTCGGTTGAAATGACGTCATTTGTTTCTATCAGTGCATGGAGACTGGAGAGACACGTAATCAATATCCTATTTGTTAAATACAGCATGCCAGTACTGTAGTACTGTAGTCGTTGCATTAAATCCCAATCTGTATGGCAGAACTACATTTTTTGGTTAGAAACGGTTACATTTTTTCATATATTAAGAGAGACTTTTGTTCTGCGTCTAGGGGCTAGGTCGGGTTAGCCTGCATAGCTTTCGGATTTCCACGTGGCCATGCGCTTACCTCTCGGCGGTACAGTATGCAGTGACTCCAACATGGCCGCCGTGTTATTTTTTGAAACTAAAGGGATTGGTTTTAAACCAAAAATATTGTATTCTGATACCAAGTAACATGATCTTATGATCTTATTCTTACCAAATAATCGAGTTGTTTTTTTTAATTCTATTTTCAAAAGAAAGTACAGTGTTCTACATCATTTGGCCTAGCAACGTAACCAACAGGCAACAATCAACATAAATATAAGTTACTGAAAAATTATTGGGAATATATATTTACAAACACCTTGAAAATCTGTTCATATTTCTAATATCATTCTTGAGGTAAATTGTTAATGGACTGTACTAGGTTCAGATATAAATTCTCCGCCTCTTCGTGAGTAGTGGGGAGAGGAAGACCTTGCTCTTGCATGATTATGCATGCAAGTTCTTCAAACTCTGGTTCACAAATTGAACGCTGTACACAGCACATCTCATTGGCTAATTCATTGTCTACGTTATCCACGTTGACAATATAATTCACTGTTCCAGTAACTTCTGGAATAAAGTAGAGAGTGTCTGGTCGACCTGAGGGAGAATCTTCATTTGTCGACGGCCTGATAACATGAGTATTCCAGTGTTTAGCTATTCAATGGCATTCCTCCTGAATAAGCGACATGTAACATAATTTAAGGCATTCTACGTGGATGATGTTATCATCGGAAAATAAACCACGGTATTGCATGTCTTTAAAGTATCGGATCCACCAATCAGAGCAACCGCGTCGCAGTTGGCTCCACCAAGCTTCAATGCGTTGATTGGTTGTCGATTTTCCGTACATGAAACTCTTATCTCCAGAAAAAGAATCCTCACCCAAAGATCTAAAATATCGCTGAATGGCAGCGATATTGGTATTTTCAGTGCCCTTGTCTCCACGAATTACCCTTGCAGTTCCAGAGATATGACGTACATAATCGACGTAGTATTTTGCTACAATGGCTGGGTCGTTATTGGATGAAGCGACTTCTAGCCAAAGGATACGACGGCTGTACCCATCTATTGCACCATGGATACAAAAAGCAAATGGTTTTAATTTATCGTAGCCATCAATATGCCATCTGTCATTAGGGCCTCTCGCTTTGTACTTCCGTCTTCTTAATCTGTGTTTCAAACGAGCAGTTACGCCTTCGGGATCCATTATCTTTAACATCTCGCGAACTGTTTCTCTGCTAACAACTAGGCTATGATCATTTCGTATTCGTTGATGCATTGCTCTATAACCTATTGTACTTCCACTACCATTAAGTTCTTGTTCCATGGCATGGAAAACATCTTCTACTTCACTACCATTCACTTTTCTTCCGAGTCCGTAACGTCTAAGAATCCGTTTTAATTGACGAATACTGAGTGCAATACCATGACAGCTCGCAAGAAATGCCAAAATTTCCATATAAGTGAAGCCAAGATGGAAATACTTCATGATTAAAGCATTCCTTCCATTTATGTCTTGGTGGAAAACTGGCAAGTAATTCCCCAGTGGAACTGCGCTGCTAACTGAACTGTAAAGTAATATACACACCAATACAACGACCTCCATTTTGATTTGGCGATAAATCTGCTAACTTATCGCGCAATAAATAAATTATCGCGCAATAAATAAATTATCGCGCAATAAATAAATTATCGCGCAATAAATAAATTATCGCGCAATAATAAAATTATCGCGCAATAAAAAAATTATCGCGCAATAAAAAAATTATCGCGCAATAAAAAAATTATCGCGCAATAAAATTATCGCGCAATAAAATTATCGCGCAATAAAAAAATTATTGCGCAATAATAAAATTATCGCGCAATAAAAAAATTATTGCACAATAACAACATTTATCGCGCAATAACAGCATTTATCGCGCAATAATAGAATTTATCGCGCAATAATAAAACTTGTTGCAACAATGGCCCTTCCGGGGCTCCGTACATAACAGAGAGTAAAAATTGATCAATTTAGAATAGCACTTTCCTCCAAACGACAAACGTTGACCTCCTCGGATGACTTGGCGTCGGAAATATTGAGTATCGCCTCGGAACAAATGTTTTATACAGGTATTAAGCTTATAAAGCATTTTTATAGTACTGAAGTGTCTGTGTAGGAAATGTACCTTTATTTTAGCCAGACTATTTTATTCTTCTTGTGGATGTTTCGGAGACAGAACTGAGAAGATTTGACTGAAATTTACAGTGTTATTAAAATTTTACTCTTGCCTCTACGGCTCTACTGACAGTCTATTAGTCTGTATACACCATTTACATGTATATATAAATATATTTCTGAAATCATTAATAATTCATGAGGAAAATTCAGAGGTTTAATCAATGTCTGTTCACCCCGATACAGAACTGATATCAGTGCCTCTAAATGTGATACAGAACTGTTTAACAAAAGATCAGTTCTGTAGCAATTTATAGTGTACAGACACTTTGCTTTCAACTATCTTGAGTGAGGTACGCTGGTAGCATCCTCATACAAAATGAAGATGCAAACATTTGGTGAACAAGAACATTTGTTGAATAACAAGTGATGATCAGAATGGTTATTTATGGTACATCACTTAGAATATAAAATGTAGCACTAATGCTAAATCAAAGCGCATCACTAATTTATTAATCGTAGCCTATTAAACCTTACCTCGAAGGTTTATCAGCTCTTAACATGATGTAACTTAAAACGTGTTTTAGAAGTAATTTACAGAATTTGTGTCTGTTCTGTACCGGGATACATACAGGTACTTGGCTTCACCTCATGTTTATATACCCCCAATACAGAATGGCCACTCATTCTGTAAATAGTACATATATATATATATATATATATATATATATATATATATATATATATATTTTCGTGAACCATAACTCACTTATATATATATATATATATATATATATATATATATATATATATATATATATATATATATATATATATTGGTTCACGAAATGTTAGAGAGTGCTCAATACCATATATAGATAGAGCAAAATACAAAGTATGAAGTATAGTTTTACCTTAAAGTCTTCGCTACCAGAGGTTTCACCCTAAACAGGATCATCAGGCGTTTATATATATATATATATATATATATATATATACATACTGTACACTAGTATACACTAGAGGCAAGAGTAAAATTTATATATATATATATATATATGTAATATTTATAAACCACGCAGGATTACATCCGATAAAGCCCGTACTGCAAGGTTTTTAAATGGCTTCTAAAAAGAATCACTTCATACGTTTATTGGTGTAGTAATTTTGAAAATTAAGCTTATCTCAGCCGTTAAAAACCAGCGAGAAACTTAGAGCGAGTCTATATCACATATATAGATCCGATACGCTCATGATTTTTCTTTGTGTTTTCCTCATGAATTATTAATGAATTTTAGAAATATATATATAAATGGGGTCACCACTTAATCCTTTAACTCCCACCATGTCAGGCGGTCTTCCCCTGATGAGTAAAATCATCTGGCATTAGACAGAGTACATGTAAAAAATAGAAAGTGCCAAATGGGACCAATGGGAATGAAATGGTTAAATGTTGATATCTTCCCAAAATTAATACGATTTCATGTACAGTACATGTAATTTGAATAGAAAAATAGGGTCACCACTTAATGTCGGTATCTCCCTGAGATTAAAATTATTGACAAATGGGGTCACCACTTACATGTACATGTAATGTGGGTATCACCCTGAAATTAAAATTATAGGAAAATGAGGTCACCACTTAACCCTTTTTCTACTAGGTCACCCTAAACCAGCCACTTTGTTATTTAACTCTGTCTAACACCGGACGATTTTACTCATCAAATGAGAACCCCTAGGAGGGAAAGGGTTAATGTGGGTGTCTCCACAACATTAAATAAGTGCAGAATGATATCAAAGTATTGAGTCACCACATAGATTGGGTATCTCCCTGAAATTAGAATTATGAAGAAATGGGGTCACCATATCTCCCTCAAATTAAGATTATGGGAAAATGGTGTCATTTAATGTGGGTACAGTATCTTCTGGAAATGAAATATATGAGACTCAACGTTTTGACACAAGGTTTTTATCCACAATCCTGGACAAAACTGTTGGGCCACTTTGCCGATTTTGGAGATTTTCGCATAGTGTCCCAAGCACTTTTGTCCAGGATTGTCTGAAAATGACGAATTAAACAAAATCGAAGAAAAAAACAATTTGGGGGCGGCGATTCTGCGCAGTTTGCTCGAAAATGACATAAATACGCTCCCACATGCATGAACAACAAATTGTTTGTGGGGTATAGAAGGTTTGGTGAATATGCAAATTAAATAGAGCTCTCGTGCGGGTGGTACCGGTGCGGGTGGGAACTCTGCAGAGACTCTGCTCCAGTGATCCCTTCCCCATTGAGGGGGTAAGGGGGAGCAGAGATGGGGGCTCTTTTATTAAACTGTATATATTTTGCAATGTTACAAAGTTAAAAAGCTGTATTTTATTGAAAAATCATAAACTCGTCATTTTCAGACAATCCTGGACAAAACTGTTGGGCCACTTTGCCGATTTTGGAGATTATCGCATAGTGTCCCAAGCACTTTTGTCCAGGATTGCAGTTAGAATGTTTGATAGTTGGGCCTGTACAGTATTTATATTTGTGTGTGTGTCTAATTACCACAACACAATTTCTGTTGCTACAGTATATAAAGGGGATATTACACAGTGGTGAGAAGATATGGATTTTATGTTTGAGTGGCAAGGACAACATCTTACGAGTGAGCACAGCAAACAAGTGAGATATTGCTCTTGCCACAAGAACATAAAATCCATATCTTTGAGAAACCATGTAATGTTCTATTTATTATATGGACAATGAAATTATGCGTGGAACAGGAAGTGATGTTGATAAACTGGGTTTAATGCAAAAACTACAACCACTTGACCTAAAACTCTGAGAAAATACAAATGAAAAATACAACAGCTTATTCGAATACGTCATTTTACGTGAAAAAATGAGAAATTACTTGATTCAAAACTTACAACAAAAGCCATAAATTTTGATTTGTGAATATGTCTCTTGCCAGTGTTACATACGAGAAATACGCCAGTGCTCAGTTCCCAAATGTAGTGATATATGGATTATACGAGTGTTTTAGTTGCTAGAAAAAAACTCTTCTCCATATAATAATTAAACTGTAATATCCACTTTGATTAGTATGTATCTAATCTACATTAAGTGGTGACTCCATTTTTTTATAATTTTAATTTTGAGGAGATATCCACAAGTTTTGTCAGTGGTAACCAGGGTTTATAATG
Source organism: Paragorgia papillata (assembly GCA_035771165.1). Classification (NCBI taxonomy): domain Eukaryota; kingdom Metazoa; phylum Cnidaria; class Anthozoa; order Scleralcyonacea; family Coralliidae; genus Paragorgia; species Paragorgia papillata. The sequence continues at coordinate 130,821 of JAWNZC010000230.1, forward strand.
ACAGTTTTTTTATTTAAACCAAAGTAAGAATATACGCCATGTCTTATCCTTGACATCAAAAACTGTTTTGAAATTTATATTGAACAAATTTTTAGATTTTTAATAAGGATTTATATTATATATTCTCTATAAGTATAGCTTAAATTGTATTATGGGCATGTAATAATTATACATATAATTTGATCATGTGTAATATACAGTAAAGAGCCTTTTTCAGGGAATGACATTTGTCCTTGTACACCACCAACGCGGGGGTTATCACGTCAAGTGAAAATGATGTATTTGTGTATTCTAGTTAAATTCTGGCCAATTGTAACTATACTAAGTTCTATTTCTTTCTTTGTTTTGTTTTTTTCAGTTCCTTAGTACTTTCCATCATTTGGATTAAATGATACTCAATCTGCTTTACTACTGTCATAGTTTTCCTATTGACTTATTTTGAAGACGTCGGTGAATTTACTTTTGAAAGACCAAAATATAAGGAAGAGTGCTTCAGTGCATGTTATATTGCCAAATTCGAGAGCTTGATACTGACGTTTTTAAGCAAAAACCATCGTCGGAGTAAACGGTTGATCAGAGTGAACATGCATGGTTTATTGCTTGTTGATGCTTGTTGATGCTTGTTGATGCTTGTGTATCGTTGTTGATGCTTGTTGATGCTTGTTGATGCTTGTTGATGCTTGTGTATGGTTGTTGATGGTTGTGTATGGTTGTGTATGGTTGTTGATGCTTGTTGCTTGTTGCTTGTTGATGCTTGTTGATGCTTGTTGATGCTTGTTGATGCTTGTGTATGGTTGTTGATGCTTGTTGATGGTTGTTGATGGTTGTTGATGGTTGTTGATGGTTGTTGATGGTTGTTGATGGTTGTTGATGGTTGTTGATGATGCTTGTTGATGGTTGTTGATTGTTGTTGATGCTTGTTGATGCTTGTTGATGCTTGTTGATGCTTGTTGATGCTTGTGTATGGTTGTTGATGCTTGTTGATGGTTGTTGATGCTTGTTGATGCTTGTGTATGGTTGTTGATGCTTGTTGATGCTTGTTGATGCTTGTTGATGCTTGTTGATAGTTGTTGATGGTTGTTGATGGTTGTTGATGGTTGTTGATGGTTGTTGATGGTTGTTGATGGTTGTTGATGGTTGTTGATGGTTGTTGATGGTTGTTGATTGTTGTTGACGCTTGTTGATGCTTGTTGATGCTTGTTGATGCTTGTGTATGGTTGTTGATGCTTGTTGATGGTTGTTGATGCTTGTTGATGCTTGTTGATGCTTGTTGATGCTTGTTGATGCTTGTTGATGCTTGTTGATGCTTGTTGATGCTTGTGTATGGTTGTTGATGCTCGTTGATGCTCGTTGATGCTTGTTGATGCTTGTGTATGGTTGTTGATGCTTGTTGATGGTTGTTGATGGTTGTTGATGCTTGTTGATGCTTGTTGATGCTTGTTGATGCTTGTTGATGCTTGTTGATGCTTGTGTATGGTTGTTGATGCTTGTTGATGGTTGTTGATGGTTGTGTATGGTTGTGTATGGTTGTTGATGCTTGTTGCTTGTTGATGCTTGTTGATGCTTGTTGATGCTTGTGTATGGTTGTTGATGCTTGTTGATGGTTGTTGATGGTTGTTGATGGTTGTTGATGGTTGTTGATGGTTGTTGATGGTTGTTGATGGTTGTTGATGATGCTTGTTGATGGTTGTTGATTGTTGTTGATGCTTGTTGATGCTTGTTGATGCTTGTTGATGCTTGTTGATGCTTGTTGATGCTTGTGTATGGTTGTTGATGCTTGTTGATGGTTGTTGATGCTTGTTGATGCTTGTGTATGGTTGTTGATGCTTGTTGATGCTTGTTGATGCTTCTTGATGCTTGTTGATAGTTGTTGATGGTTGTTGATGGTTGTTGATGGTTGTTGATGGTTGTTGATGGTTGTTGATGGTTGTTGATGGTTGTTGATTGTTGTTGACGCTTGTTGATGCTTGTTGATGCTTGTTGATGCTTGTTGATGCTTGTGTATGGTTGTTGATGCTTGTTGATGGTTGTTGATGCTTGTTGATGCTTGTTGATGCTTGTTGATGCTTGTTGATGCTTGTTGATGCTTGTTGATGCTTGTGTATGGTTGTTGATGCTCGTTGATGCTTGTTGATGCTTGTGTATGGTTGTTGATGCTTGTTGATGGTTGTTGATGCTTGTTGATGCTTGTTGATGCTTGTTGATGCTTGTTGATGCTTGTTGATGCTTGTTGATGCTTGTTGATGGTTGTTGATGCTTGTTGATGCTTGTTGATGCTTGTGTATGGTTGTTGATGGTTGTGTATGGTTGTGTATGGTTGTTGATGCTTGTTGCTTGTTGGTGCTTGTTGATGCTTGTTGATGCTTGTTGATTCTTGTTGATGCTTGTTGATGGTTGTTGATGGTTGTTCATGGTTGTTGATGCATGTTGATGCATGTTGATGCTTGTGTATGCTTGTTGATGCTTGTTGATGGTTGTTGATGGTTGTTGATGGTTGTTGATGCTTGTTGATGCTTGTGTATGGTTGTTGATGGTTGTGTATGGTTGTGTATGGTTGTTGATGCTTGTTGCTTGTTGATGCTTGTTGATGCTTGTTGATGCTTGTGTATGGTTGTTGATGGTTGTTGATGGTTGTTGATGGTTGTTGATGGTTGTTGATGGTTGTTGATGGTTGTTGATGGTTGTTGATGGTTGTTGATGGTTGTTGATGGTTGTTGATGGTTGTTGATGGTTGTTGATGGTTGTTGATGATGCTTGTTGATGGTTGTTGATTGTTGTTGATGCTTGTTGATGCTTGTTGATGCTTGTTGATGCTTGTTGATGCTTGTTGATGCTTGTTGATGCTTGTGTATGGTTGTTGATGCTTGTTGATGGTTGTTGATGCTTGTTGATGCTTTATGATGCTTGTGTATGGTTGTTGATGCTTGTTGATGCTTGTTGATGCTTCTTGATGCTTGTTGATAGTTGTTGATGGTTGTTGATGGTTGTTGATGGTTGTTGATGGTTGTTGATGGTTGTTGATGGTTGTTGATGGTTGTTGATGGTTGTTGATGGTTGTTGATTGTTGTTGACGCTTGTTGACGCTTGTTGATGCTTGTTGATGCTTGTGTATGGTTGTTGATGCTTGTTGATGGTTGTTGATGCTTGTTGATGCTTGTTGATGCTTGTTGATGCTTGTTGATGCTTGTTGATGCTTGTTGATGCTTGTTGATGCTTGTGTATGGTTGTTGATGCTTGTTGATGGTTGTTGATGCTTGTGTATGGTTGTTGATGGTTGTTGATGGTTGTTGATGCTTGTTGATGCTTGTTGATGCTTGTTGATGCTTGTTGATGCTTGTTGATGCTTGTTGATGCTTGTTGATGCTTGTTGATGCTTGTGTATGGTTGTTGATGGTTGTGTATGGTTGTGTATGGTTGTTGACGCTTGTTGCTTGTTGGTGCTTGTTGATGCTTGTTGATGCTTGTTGATGCTTGTTGATTCTTGTTGATGCTTGTTGATGGTTGTTCATGGTTGTTGATGCATGTTGATGCTTGTGTATGGTTGTTGATGGTTGTTGATGGTTGTTGGTTGTTGATGCTTGTTGGTGCTTTTTTATGCTTGTTGATGCTTGTTGATGCTTGTTGATGCTTGTTGATGCTTGTTGATGCTTGTTGATGCTTGTTGATGCTTGTGTATGGTTGTTGATGCTTGTTGATGCTTGTTGATGCTTGTTGATGCTTGTTGATGCTTGTTGATGCTTGTTGATGCTTGTTGATGGTTGTTGATGCACGTTGATGGTTGTTGATGCTTGTGTATGGTTGTGTATGGTTGTTGATGCTTGTTGATGGTTGTTGATGCTTGTTGATGCTTGCATTGTTAATGGTTGTTGATGGTTGTTGATGGTTGTTGGTTGTTGATGCTTGTTGATGCTTTTTTATGCTTGTTGATGCTTCTTGATGCTTGTTGATGCTTGTTGATGCTTGTGTATGGTTGTGTATGGTTGTTGATGGTTGTTGATGGTTGTTGATGCTTGTTGATGCTTGTTGATGCTTGTTGATGCTTGTTTATGCTTGTCGATGGTTGTTGATGCTTGTTGATGCTTGTTTATGCTTGTTGATGGTTGTTGAGGCTTGTTGATGCTTGTTGATGCTTGTGTATGGTTGTTGATGGTTGTTGATGCTTGTTGATGGTTGATGATGGTTGTTGATGGTTGTTGATTGCTTGTGTATGGTTGCTCATGGTTGTTGATGGTTGTTGATGGTTGTTGATGCTTGTGTATGGTTGTTGATGCTTGTTGATGCTTGTTGATGGCTGTTGATGGTTGTTGATGGTTGTTGATGGTTGTTGATGGTTGTTGATGGTTGTTGATGGTTGTTGATGGTTGTTGATGGTTGTTGATGGTTTTTGATGGTTGTTGGTTGTTGATGATTGTTGATGCTTGTTGATTGTTGTTGATGCTTGTTGATGCTTGTTTATGCTTGTTGATGGTTGTTGATGCTTTTTGATGCTTGCATTGTTGATGGTTGTTGATGCTTGTTGATGCTTGTTGGTGCACGTTGATGGTTGTTGATGCTTGTGTATGGTTGTTCATGGTTGTTGATGGTTGTTGATGGTTGTTGATGGTTGTTGATGGTTGTTGATGGTTGTTGGTTGTTGATGCTTGTTGATGCTTTTTGATGCTTGTTGATGCTTGTTGATGCTTGTTGATGCTTGTTGATGCTTGTTGATGCTTGTTGATGCTTGTGTATGGTTGTTGATGCTTGTTGATGGTTGTTGATGCTTGCATTGTTAATGGTTGTTGATGGTTGTTGATGGTTGTTAAAATTCCTGCTTCCCCGCCTGTTGCGTGAGAACCCAGACGGTGGGCGGCAAGGCCCCTTGCAACCTCCTCTAGTCCCACCACCACCTCCTCCTCCTCCTCCTCCACCACCTCCGCCACCACCACCACCACCACCTCCGCCACCGCCCGCAAGAAATCGAAGACGGAGACGGAGACGAAGACCCGAAAACGAAGGACACAACAAGGCACTATGGAGAAATGCAGCAGGTATACTAAATTCCGAAATTTCATTCACGCAAATCGTGTGTAACATTAAAGAAATACCGATCATTACCAGAAATTTGGGACAAGATGGCGTCGCGCGGGCGCATATAGACCTTAAACATGGCGGCCAAATCGTATAAGGAACAATACAGTAAAATCGTAAATTTTAAAATTTCTCCTACTGGGGACATACACTTCTCGGTTGCGGAGCTCGATTCCTGTAAAGAGTTAAGTAAGGAAACGTTATAACAAAAAATGTTCGCTTACCGAAATACACAGCCGGTTCCCAACATCGATTAATATACGCTGCTTATTTGACTCATTCTGTTATGTAAGCCATAGTAATCCTGCTAAACATGCGATACAAATCTGCCAAATACACCACTTTCCTTGCGAACGATGCAAAGTGCGGAGCTTGCTATGTATTTGGCAATGTTCGAACTGCTAATATAACCCAGACTGGAAAGTTTGTATCGCGCAACGGATATTTCGGTTGCGCGATTTTTCACGACAGTTTCGCGCGGCCGCGTAATTTTCGTAAAAAATGTAGCGGCCGCGCAATTTTTCGAAAAATTGCCTGTCATCGCGGACTTTTAACGCAGATTCGGCGAAAACTGCATGGAAATTCGATTGTAGCCGCCAATTTATTCGCGACCGCCCTGCAAATGACTTATTTTCCCGCGCGAGCCCGCGCAATTTTCACGAGATGCCCGCGCAAAATGGCGGCCGAAATTTGATTCCCGTTGCGGCGTTGCGCATTTTACAAACTTTCCAGTCTGGAATATAACTCGTAAATATCTCAGTCTTTCACAACATTGCGGTTCCCAAAGCCTTTAAACTTCCTTGGTTTTACAGTGTGTTTGAGCAAATCAGCAGGAGGCCGTTAAGTCTAAAGGTGAAGTTGAGCTGCGAGAAGAACAAACGATGAAGGCACGAAGCCACGAAGATCTCTTCTCTTTCGAGCAGCCTGCAGCCATGTTTGTTTACTTTGAAAGCAGAATGCTCGAAATGTAGTTCCCAGGCCTTACTAGGGAAAAATAGAGCGAATATTGCGTGATAGTTGCGTGTGTCTGGCACTGATCTTGTCTGGCCGGGAGGTAAACAATATAATTGAAATTAACAACTCGCGCGCTATTGCATTACGCATTGTTTGAGAGCGAAACTCAAAATATCTGACATACTTAACGACTACAGAAAGCGTACACGATATGGAACACATCTTTGTTCGAAGCAGCAGTTTGCATTTTCGCAAAATATTTACTGTAGACATTATCATGTGAGTAACCGCTGGCTGCGAACGCGGACGCAAAATGTCCCAAATTTCTGGTAATGTAAAACCATTTGGTATATGATATATTGTCCGACACTTTCAAAAAATCGTTTTGGCGGAATTTAAGCGCTGCCTCTCACTAATAGTTAAACCCGGTCGGGGTTAGTACTTGGATGGGTGACCGTTTGGGAACAGCCCCCGTTCTCGAGCTTGGACCATGTGAGTAGAGTTTAGTTGGTCTCTCCTGTGCTCCGAGGGTTTTTCACCGGGTTCTCCGGTTTTCCTCCCTCCGCAAAATCAACACCATCTGGGATAGGAGTGGCGCCCATCCCTGCCTTACGGTAGCAGCTAAACGAAAGAGGGGCCTTCGGCTCCTCCGACTGCGGTCGACCTGTACGTACGTATGTAATAATAATAATAATAATGGTTTATTTCACATCATTTCTACGAAGTAGCCCTATTACAAAATCTACTAAATATGTATATATATATATTGGTTTGGTGGATGGTACCATGCTCACGCTCACAGGGATGAAGCATCCGGATTTTGTTAGGTAAATGATATTGTCCTGGGTATATTGAAATTAAAAGAAAAATTCCCAAAAGTGTTATATAGGTCTGGTGGATGGCACCATGCACATAGGGATGAAGCATCCGGATTTTGTTATGTTAATGATATTCTCCTGGGTATATTGAAATTGAAGGAAAAAATTCCCAAAAGTGTTATATTGGTCTGGTGGATGGCACCATGCGCATAGAGATGAAGCATCCAGATTTTGTTATGTTAATGATATTGTCCTGGGTATAATGAAGTTGAAAGAAAAATTCCCAAAAGTGTTATATTGGTCTGGTGGATGGCACCATGCGCATAGAGATGAAGCATCCGGATTTTGTTATGTTAATGATATTGTCCTGGGTATATTGAAGTTGAAAGAAAAATTCCCAAAAGTGTTGTATATAGATTTGGATTTGCATCATGGAGTCCAAGAAGCCTGTTTGGATACTCTATATACATGCTATTTTATAATTCTCATTTCTCTCTCGTTCTTTTTACAGCTATGACATTTCGTGACCGGAGAAAGCAGCTGGAGATGCTACATGAAAATCCAATGCTGCACTCGCGAAACACAGGCAACGGCAACGAAATGTTCGTGCAGCTACAGACGATGATTGGACGCACCCAGCACCACGGAACCTCGCTTAGTTTTCTGGCGCACTTGCACATCGCCCAACAGTGCCACAACATCGCGGCCTTGGAACGCCTGCACGTTTCCAACTGGGTGTCGGCGAAGAAGCAGGAGCAGCCAGAAGACCGAGCGTGGCAAAATATGTTCGACACAGTGAGCAGAGACATTTCCATTCTCTGGAACGTTTTCCGTTATCCGTGTCTGAGGTAAGTGTACAACACAACATTTATATTTGTAATCGAAAAAGGTTTAGTGCTGCGTAGGCAGTGTTCACACTGCAAGAATTTACCACCATTTCACCATTTCATCTTGTATTTCATTACAAGATCAAATGGTGAAATGGTCATAAAGTTCTTCATTAGAGCAAACGGCGAGCCGAAAATGAAAGTGGTTTGTTTTATGTCCTAAACTGGGGCCCAGGTTGGCACTTTATCACCACATTTTCAAAATCTATTCCTTTCAGATACTTGAAAATCAGCTACACGAGGGTCGTCAGAGACGTTGTCCGGACTTTGGATGAAGCCATAGATTCAGAACAGGCGCTGCCGCGACCTTTCCGAATGGTGCAGCAGGAAATGTTCAGGTATATAGAAAGACTACAAGAAGAGAAAAAAATAAGACCAATGATGGGTGCATTCTTATAATTATTTTTATCCTTCCCTTTTAGTTACAAGTTGCGTGTTGGGGCCCGCCTGCCCATCCACGATATTGGGGACGGGGACGGAATGGCTGGTGTCCGCATCGACTTTTACAAAGAAGGCCAGATGACCGATGCGGACACGCGGCAAATGCTTTGGAAGGAATTTGAGGATAAACTGGGTGGAGGACGTGAACAACTGGTCGGTTCATTACGAAGATGCAGAATTGTGGCGTACGACACCCAAGAGGTAAATGAATACGCAGTGAACCGCCGAGATTTCGAAAACCGATGTATTGACGTTTCGAGCCCGAGAACCTCAGAAATCATTGACTATACTATACTGGATTATTTAAGGTTACGTAACACTTTGGAGTAACGCCTTTTACGAAAAATGCAACTGCGCGTTGAGTTTAAAAGCAATCAAATTCAAATTTTTACATTTTATAGCAAAGTGATTGTAGAATTGGACAGTTGATTTACAATTTTGAAAAGTATTTAAACTTGTTTTGTTTTGACAAAATTCTGAAAACGCATTCGCTTTGCGCCGCGACTTTTGTTGAACCACAGTTTCAATCAAATCATGTAAAAATAGTTTTAATTGAAACTCAACTAGCTGTTCTACAAACGTGTGTGCTATGTTTTTTTTCTGTTATTTTTGAGATATAAGGCATGAGAGTGGTGAATATATTGGGAAAAGGGATTTTGAAAGAACGAGGCATTATAGGCATAACACATGCATTGAGATATGATCATCAGGCCCGTCAGAAGCTGGGAGGGGGGGGGGGGGGGGGGGCTGGGCTGCAGCCCCACACCAATAATTTGCTAAAAAAATTGCAGCATTCTTTTGAAGAAATCCCAAGATGTGATTCTTCATTTTTATGTGAAATTTGAACTATGCCTGCCGCAAAATGAGCTGAAAACATTCGCTCAAATTGCAGGAAATGGTATTTCAGAGGTTTTATATTTCAAAAATTTCCGGGGGGCATACCCCCTAGAAACGCGGTCACTAATTTGCATGGCCCCGAGCTTTTCAGCCCGGCGGATGGATGTTTGAATTTGATATTATTTATCGCAGTATCGGCGTCATGGGAAGCGTAGGTTTGTTATGAAGAAAAAGTTATTTATAAAGCAGTGTCACATTAAGAATGACATCGGAGAAATATTTGTGATTTTTGTTAGTTATGTATATAAAATCGAGTTTCACATTAATTATTCCATCGGATAAATAGTTTTCCGACGGAAAAGTGACTTGTCCAATGGATCGATCGGATCCATCGGACTGTTCATTTAATTTAGACACGCACCCTTCGATACCGCTGTCCATGTGCTTATAACTATCAGGTCAGTCATATCTGTTCATTTACTGATTCAGCTTACCCCTTCTTTAGTGCGTGTGGAAGTCTGGTAAATCTTTTATAATCAATTTGAACTGCAGCTAACTTGAAGTTATTTTTCTCATGAAACACGTTGTCTAGGCAGAGATTAATTTTTAAAATTAATTTTATGAATTATGATCGGCCTACAAGAAATTACAAGTCGTGATTCACGTTTCAAGCAGAGTCATCCAGAGCTGTTTTCTGCGACTTGGACACTTGTTCTTGATCTTCTGGTGAGCGCGCTCGTTTGCTGGAGGACAAAGGACGATCACTTGACGTTGAGGAATCATAAAATGCTGTTTCAGTATAGCTTGGTGGAGAGTAAGGAACATAGGGAGCTATTGTTCTATCTCCCTCGTCAAAAAATACAACAATGGCGCTTGTATTGTCTGCTCGAAGATTCCTTTCTCGCCATTTTGCCAACGCTCTACAAGTTAATCTACATGGAGAAAAAAGAGGTTAGTTAAACGTTTATTTTAGATGTATACAAACAGTTTCTATTGCACCACAGGGAGCCCACCCCAGCAGTATGAACGACTTTTACTTGAATTTACACGAAGTACTCTTCGATTCCGTGTCGAATGAATGCCCAGCAGGGAGTGCGGGCGCAAGCGAAAGCTGGGGGTAAGAGAAGAAAGAAGAAAGGGATGAAACACTCATGAGTATAGTTATCTTCTAAAGCACTATTCCAGAATATATAAATAAAACTTTTAGAAATTACTAGTATTAAAAGCTCCACTAAGGACTGCTATTTCATATCATTAAGTTAAAAGTTGTAAAATTGTGCTTACGACAGTTATTTTCTCGATCGATTAAATATGTTGAAAGTTTGCGATGTGTTCCATAGGTTGTGGTGACAGTTAATTGCATACGTCATCTTCGTGTACTCGTCCGCGTTTTTCACATCACGATCATGACAATTTGTAGTATGACTATAAATATCCGCGAGAATTCGTTTTGTTGACATTTGAAACCGCAGACCGTTTCCGAAATCCGAAAACCAACCGACGAGTTGACGAACCTTTGTGCATGCCATAGCAACCTCTGGAACACATACTTCCGCCGAGTTCTCAGTGTTTCGTCCCTTTCTTTTTTCTTCTCTTCCCCCCCAATCTCGAGCCCATCTTTTAGGTCAGCGGGAGAGTGCGGGGGAGACTCTGGGGAAATTGGATTTAATTACCCCCAATCTCGAGCCCATAGTCACCCCCTTTCTGGTCAGCGGGAGAGCGCGGGGGAGACTCTGGGGAAGTTGGATTTAATTACCCCTGAAATGAGGGGTTCCGGTTGTTAAGCGCATGATCGTAGCCTCAGCTGCTGTGCAGAATGTGCGTTGTGTTCATGAGTTCGTTTCTCATATATTTGTTTGAAATCACAAATACTATATTTGTGAGAACCCTGCATAAAATGCAGATCAAATGCACGTTAAAATTGTCGGAGAAAGACTGACACTGCTGGTGGTGGCACTTGACATAAACGTTCTTGAAATCCAAGGTAAATATCAATTCACGACGCCAATATCGTCGTCGATCAGACGATCACAAGCCTTTTAATACGAGTTGCGATTGCGAAGGCTGATTCCGTCTTTAATTGTCTTAAATATGCTTTTTCGTTATTTAAATTGTTTCACATTTATACATCAAATATAACGACAAATCCCACCGGGATTTGTTTTGTTCATTGCGACTATTTGTTATTCGAAATTCGTCTTGTACTTTGCTATGAAGTTTGTTTGTGTGAATGAGACCCAGATATAATTAAACAAAGGGAAGAAGTGTAAATGAGGCGTCTAAATTTGAAGATATATATATTATCGAATTCAACATGTTTGACTTTCATTATTTCACAATCTGTATGTTTTGAATCGATTAATTCAATAAATTTAAATGAACCAATCAAAACGGAGAATCAATCCAGTTTCCCCAGAGTCTCCCCCGCGCTCTCCCGCTGACCAAAAAGGGGGTGACTATGGGCTCGAGATTGAATTACCCCTGAAATGAGGGGTTCCGGTTGTTAAGCGCATGATCTCAGCCTCAGCTGCTGTGCAGAATGTGCGTTGTGTTCATGAGTTCGTTTCTCATATATTTGTTTGAAATCGCAAATACTATATTTGTGAGAACCCTGTATAAAATACAGATCAAATACACGTTAAAAGTGTCGGAGAGAGACTGATACTGCTGGTGGTGGCACTTGACATAAACGTTCTTGAAATCCAAGGTAAACTTACTAAACTATCAATTCACGACGCCAATATCGTCCTTGATCAGACGATCACAAGCCTTTTAATATGAGTGCGAAGGCTGATTCCTTCTTTAATTGTCTTAAATATGCTTTTTCGTTGTTTAAATTGTTTTACATTTATACATCAAATATAACGACAAATCCCACCAGGGTTTGTTTTGTTCATTGCGACATTAATTTGTTCGAAATTCGTCTTAAGTCTTTTAAACTTTATTGTGACTGAGACCCAGATATATTAAACAAAGAGAGGAGATGTAAATGAGGCGTCTAAATTTGAAGATACTGTATATATGTTTATTGAATTAAGCAATATATTTCACTTTCATTATCTGTGTTTTGAATCGATGAATTCAATAAATTTAAAAGAGCCAATCAAAACAGAGAATCAATCCAGTTTTCCCCCGCACTCTCCCGCTGACCAAAAAGGGGGTGACTATGGGCTCGAGATTGCTTCCCCCCCAGCTTTCGCTTGCGCCCGCACTCCCTGCTGGGCATTCATTCGACACGGAATCGAAGAGTACTTCGTGTAAATTCAAGTAAAAGTCGTTCATACTGCTGGGATGGGCTCCCCGTGTTGCGCTTGAAAATTTAGACACTATATACTATATAGAATTCAAAATTAGCTTTCTTGGTCATAGTTGTTTCTGAGAATCGTATTTTTTGGCTAGAAAACCATCTGAGAAAAATCTAAAATCTTAAAACGTCTTTCACTGGCAGGAAAAATAGAATGTCGCGATCGCTAAAAATAGACTTGGCAACAAACAACCAATGAGATGCGGTCATGTTCTGACGTCACGTGCTCTTGCGCAGCTATCATGTGTCATACAAAAAGCTTTTTCTCCTATTTTGCTTGGAATTTTCATCTTGAACGCAGTGAGGTATGTTGTTGAAGGTATGTTTGTTCAACTCAGGCACGTAGCCAGGAATTTATAAGGGGGGGAGCCATAGAAATAATATACCTAGAATGCGGGCTCCTATCTCCTGTCAGTCAAAAAATTGTCGCCACAAAATGGCGGATTTATAAGGGCAAAAGGAACTCGCCCTAGGACTTTTTAACAGTTTTTTACACGGCCGCGGTTGATAACCGTTGTGGAGTGGACGTCTGGACGATGGATGTATTTCAGCACTGAATTTCTTTGTTTGTTACGCCGGGAAATTTACTGGATTAGTGAATTTAAAGATAAAGGCATGTGAAGTGCAATATCCTTCGCCAAAACATTTCGAACATCAAACTCTGGATGTAGAAATGGCGACGATAGTTGCCTTTTAATACGAATGTCGAATGGTTTTAGTGTTTTTACTGTTTTACATTATATATATATTTTAATGAATCCCACTTGCCAATCTGTATGTGATCTATACTGAATGTGGAGGATTAATCCAGTAAGTGTTTTGTTCTTTTTTATCCAATCTAAAAGGGATTCTAGCTTGTGATTTTTGAAATATAAAATATGTTTATGCACCTGTCATACTTTTTATACATCAGTCTTTTCGACATCTATTTATATTGACATCTTAAATCCGTGTTTTTCTTAAGATTTTCTCCTAGTTTCCATTACGTATTTGATTATTTTCTTTTCTTTTAAACGGGCTTCCTTTGATGCAGACAATTTCTGAGTTTCAAGTTTAGCATGAGCCTATCTTTTTGTTGCTTTTTGTAATTGTGGTGAATTGATCGAAATATAATTTTGAACTTATAGTTTTTAGTACGTTTAACAAAGCAAGTGTCTTGCAAATTGTTTTATTTTATGCTAATGTGTATGTGGCTGATTTGTTGTCATGCATGTATCCAATTTATCCCTGAAACCGTCCTCCAATTCTTTATTTTGAGAGGCGATCTTTGTTGTATATATTGATCCCACCCCTTGCAAAATTCAAAATGGCGGATCTATAAGGGCAAAATAAATTTAATTTGGACACCTGTCACTTGACAGAGCACTAATGACAACACATTTCAAGGGGGTGCGGGGGCACGCTTCCCCGGAAATTTTTTGAATTCTGGGTCCATTTTGAGGCTATTTTTGTTCAAAATACAAGGGTCTTAAACTACATTTTTTAATAGTTTATCCCACTACTTTTAATAAGAAATATTTCCGTCCAAATGAGATTAGACGTTCATTTAGGTGTATAAAATTAAATTAGCTAAAACGAAACGATCATAGTCATTGTGGACGCAGTTTTCTTGAAAGCATATATATACTGAAAGGATATGAAAGATAATGAAGGTGAAGCCGTGAAGGTCCAATATTCGTTTGAAATCTAGCTATTTGAAATCTTGTTCGAAGTTCGAACACCGATCGCAGTTTCGCAGTGGTTTCTTTTTTCGGTTTCTTTTAGAGAGCAATGAGTACTACTGCGTTACAAACACAATATTTCTTCATATTTATGAACTATTAGTCGATGAATTATAAAAATAGTCGGTGAATTATAAAAATTAGATTTAATCATTGAAAAAAATCTTAGTTATATGTCTTCAGAAGGGGGGAGCCGCGGCTCCCATGGCTCCCCCCTGGCTACGTCCCTGGTTCAACTTAATGCATAATTTATATAAAATATTCGTTTATAGTCTAGCTTTTGGCGGCGTATTGAATCCATATTATGTGAGTTGTCGAAATCACTTTGATCGTTGACAACAACTCCGCAATATTAAAAGCAGCGTGATGTAAACGATAAATATCATGACCTAATGACCTTCAAATGCAAATACCGACGCCATTTATGATTAACGAAGCAGCTGCGGTATATTTTAATATTCGTTCTAATCAACTCTTCGTGTTCACTTTTTTCATGTTGTCAAACTATCTTTCTTACTGACTGGCTTATCGACTGTTCTTTTATTGCAACAACACGCCAATTCACTCAGTTGTATGTCTAAAAGCATGCTCAAACTGGACATATGAACTGAGACAAAACATACAGTAGAAAATATGTTGTGCATCCGGCCTCTATAAATTTCTAAACGTAATTGTTCTAAATGTCCTGGACACTTGAAACGAGAAAGAGCAGTTGCTTCCTTCCTCGAGTTAGATAAGTTCATTCTCAACGCATTTTAATTGAGTATTTGCCTTTTCAAGTTATGGTTTAGGATAAACAAACGACAAATCTCAGAAGAAGGAATAAAAGAACGTTAAATTGCTTCTAAGAATGTAGCGTGTTTTGGTTCTGCCTGCGGCGGATCACCTCCTTAATGTTTGTAACCAATCTCGTTCCCAGAGCCCACGTTCCCCACCCGGGAAACGAGAGACTCTGGGATAATCCGTTCACGCCATCACAGGATTCTTGTGATCCGGAAGAAGAGTTATATAGAGTTCACTGTGTTCATCAGCCAATGAAATATCGATTTGAAACGGATTATCCCAGAGTCTCTCGTTTCCCGGGTGGGGAACGTGGGCTCTGGGAACGAGATTGGTTTGTAACATACTGGTAACTCATTGTCGTTTGTCTTTAAGTAAACGTAACTCCTAGCTTTGCAAGTAAACAATCTCAAAGTCCATTGTTGATATTTACAGAATACTAGAAATACATAAATGCAATAACCCCTAGCCCGCTTTTACACGAATTGTTGTAAATACACCCCCCCCCCACCCCCCCACCCCCCTCCGATTAGTAAACATTAATGGAATTTAATGCAACTTCCCCTCCCTTTTCTATTGGGGACCCAGAAATAGGCTACTGAGGCAGGCGTAAACATTTTGTCAAAATATTAAGGTTATATTTTATATATAAACTATTAAGGTTATATTTAAGGTTATATTTTATATATAAAATATTAGGGTTATATATAATATATAATATAAAGGTTATATTTATCTATATATATTTATATATAAAATATTAAGGTTATATATATATACATATACCAAGTAAATACAGTGTATACCAAGTAAATATAATGTTAGTAGTAGATTGAAGAGTGCTCGATACCTATAAATAGGCAGAGCGGATTTAACTGACTGTTTCTTACTTAAAACATCGTTGTTGCTACTCTGAGTTTCACGCGGTTAGGCGATCATCAGGCAACTGCATGTGAAAGATTCCAATCACAGTGAAAAAATCTTTCACAGTTGCCTGATGATCGCCTAACCGTGTGAAAGAGTAGCAACAACGATGTTTTAAGTAAGAAACAGTCAGTTATATATATATATATATATATATATATTTCTAAAATTCATTAATAATTCATGAGGAAAACACAAAGAAAAATCATGAGCGTATCGGATCTATATATGTGATATAGACTCGCTCTAAGTTTCTCGCTGGTTTTTAACGGCTGAGATAAGCTTAATTTTCAAAATTACTACGCCAATGAACGTATGAAGTGATTCTTTTTAGAAGTCATTTAAAAACCTTGCAGTACGGGCTTTATCGGCTCTAAAACACTCGGCTATCGCCTCGTGTTTTATATCCGATAAAGCCCTCCTGCGCGGTTTATAAATATTACATATATCTTTATCATCAACATTTTACTACCGTACTGTATATGTCAAGCTAACAGATTGTTTACCTGTGGGTTACATCGTTCCTCCAATCCAGATTAAGGACGTTGTTGTCGATATGGTCTATGAAATGCACAACCTCCTTGTTCGTCATTGCATTCCATAGACCATCTGATGCCAACACTACAAACTTATCTTTCCTAGGATCAATAAGTTTGTAGTGGACATCAGGAACTGGCGAGACAATGAACTCCCCAACAGTAGGGTTGAAACTCCACAGATCACCTGCAAAGATAAAATACAGTTTGGATTATTGCTATGGCCTGCTTTATTATATATAATGGAACTTTCCCAAATTACATCGTACAAATGAAATCATCAGAAAGAATAACAAGCTCTGCTTTTCCGGATCAAGTTATTGATGACATCATCATTTTGTCATTAATAACATCATTTTCCCCATCATTGGTGACATCATTTTTATCAGCTTTGGTGACATCCAATTTTTATCAGCTTTGGTTATGTCATTTATCTTTTTTTTATTACTGGTTATTAATTATTCAAAAGTATATTGTCTGCTTAATTAAAAAAACCCAAAAACATTAAAAGAATATCTGCGATTAGGTAAAGATTTATTAATTTTAAGTTTTTAAATCTTCCTTTATAAAATACCATAATGTGGCAAAGCATATTAAATTAAAAAATTAAATTAACTATATTAATATATATATAATATAATATACTGCAGTTAGATTGATTGCTTACCAAGAGAGCGTGCAATGGCCAAGAATGGTACACTTTCCATTTTCGTGCTGCGAAGAACCGGTCCACGATGTTGTTTTGCATGGCAGATGCGGTTCCAGGCAACACGAAACACTTATTAATTTTAAGTTTTTAAATCTTCCTTTATAAAATACCATAATGTGGCAAAGCATATTAAATTAAAAAATTAAATTAACTATATTAATATATATATAATATAATATACTGCAGTTAGATTGATTGCTTACCAAGAGAGCGTGCAATGGCCAAGAATGGTACACTTTCCATTTTCGTGCTGCGAAGAACCGGTCCACGATGTTGTTTTGCATGGCAGATGCGGTTCCAGGCAACACGAAACACTCCACTGCTCCTCCCTATCTCTCCACCAAGCGACTCCATCCTCTCCTTTTCCACGGGATCTTCTGGCTTGTGGTCCTTGGTTAAGGGAAACGCCTTCAATGTTTCCCCCACAGTTGATGCCAGCACCACTCTGGAGTCACCAACATTTGCCACAAACATGTGACGACCACGCAGAATGACAAGTGAAGCAGTTGTTCCAGAATTACTGGCTGTGCCATGCTTTGTTTTGGGCCATGAATCTATGTGAAAAAAGAAACATTAGTTTTGACAAACTCCGCTCCAAGCAACACAAAGCATCCCACACAGTGTCTGCTACTTCCTATATTTCTACCAAGAAACTAATGATGCAGTGTTTGTCCAGTGCATGATATATATGTTATTTACCGGCTGGGAGGTCCGTATAGAAAAATATTTGCCCGAGGTCTTAAAAAAAGCCCGAGGCCGTAGGCCGAGGGACATTTTTGAGACCGAGGGCAAATATTTTTTGTACGGACCGACCAAAACGGTAAATAACTTATTTATTTTTTTGTTACATAATTAGAGAAATTAGCATAATTAAATTAAGTTGCGTAATCGTGATGACGTTCACGTGATATTCAAAAGTCCAAAGTTTATCGTTCGAGAGTAAACAACTGCCGACATGCAGTCTTACAGGGAGCTTGGAACCTTTTTTGTCATAAAAAAACATTCAAAACTCGAAGATCTAGTTACGAAGGGAAGTCAAAATGCAGTCCAAGTGTTTTTAAAGTTTAGTTGATAAAGATTCTTCGTCGCTTGCTCGCTTTCATTATTTGGCTGACTGCATGAAAATTCGGAAAGTGTGGTCCTCGAGTTTGAAGACGAAAATGCTTGTCAGTAAGCCATTTGTAATTTCAAGTTTCAAGGATATGAGACGATGAGGTTGGCATGTGGAAAATATTTGGCTAAAAGGTAAAAGACTTGCAGCGGTTTTGTTGGGTAGCTATAGCGGTTGGATAACAGAAAAAAGAGAAGAAAGACAGTTTAGTGTCAAAAGGTTTCACTGAGCTTTTTTTTCTATCTTAATCTCATGGTATGATTTTTTATATGTATTTCTATATAGTTTCATTTAGTGATTCAAAATACTGTGTTCACAAGTTTATGTATGTTTTTCCTACCGTTTTAAACTGTTTTCTTCATAAATGTCAACTCGTAAATTTTGCTTTGTCACAGTTTTCCCAGCGTTTCTTTTAAAATTCGCTGTTTACACATGAAGTTGTCAAAACCATTTGGATAATCAAACTCATTTGCATCCCCGTAGCTCTCTGTTGAATATATTTTTTCTGTGGCAAGCGAAATAGTTATGAAAATCGGTCAATTTTAAATGAATTTTAAAATTAAATTTATGATTCCGTGACCGTAAAAAAATATATTTATAAAAAAATAAAAACATATTTATTTTTTTATTAGTCGTGAGCGGGCGGAATCCTAGGCTTTCCTGCAATTTGATTGGCTACGTGAGCGGGCAGTTTTTTACGATATCTTGGACCGCGGTCCAAAAAGTTATTTTTTTAAATTCTGTCATTTAAAATTGACCGATTTTCATAACTATTTCGCTTGCCACAGAAAAAAATATATTCAACAGAGAGCTACGGGAATGCAAATGAGTTTTATTATCCAAATATATGGTTTTGACAACTTCATGTGTAAACAGCGAATTTTAAAAGAAACGCTGGGAAAACTGAGAAAGCAAAATTTACGAGCGATATTTATAAACAAAACAGTTTAAAACGGCAGGAAAAACATACCGTAGTAAACTTGTGAACACAGTATTTTGAATCACTAGTATATAGAAGTATATATAAAAAATCATACCACGAGAAGATAGAAAAGCTGAAACCTTTTGACACTAAAATGTCTTTCTTCTGTTATGCAACGGCTATACTCAACAAAACGGCGCTGCAAGTCTTTACCTTATAATCAAATATTTTCCACATGCCAGCGTTATTGTCTCATGTCCTTGAAACTTGAAATTACAAATGGCTTACTACAAACATTTTCGTCTTCAAACTCGAGGACCACACTTTAAATTTTCATGCAGTCAGCCAAATATTGAAAGCGACTTTCCAAGCGAACAGCCAAAAACGAGCAAGCGATGAAGAAGAATGACGAAGAATCTTTATCAACGGCTAAACTTTAAAAGCACTTGGACTGCATTTTGACTTCCCTTCGTAACTAGATCTTCAAGTTTTGAATGTTTTTTTATCACAATAAAAGGTTCCAAGTTTCCCTGTCAGACTGCATGTCGGCAGTTGTTTACTCTCGAACGATAAACTTGACTTTTGAATATCACGTGAACGTCATCTCGATTACGCAACTTAATTCAATTATGTTAATTTATCTGATTATGTAACAAAAAAATAAATAAGTTATTTACCGTTTTGGTCGGTCCGTACAGAAAAATATTTGCCCTCGGTCTCAAAAATGTCCCTCGGCCTGCTGCCTTGGGCCTTTTTAAGACCTCGGGCAAATATTTTTCTATACGGACCTCCCAGCCGGTAAATAACATATATCTAATTAATATGATATTTTGTAAGGATATTGATTTTCCAGTGAAAGACTGCGCAATGTGCTGCCTGAGAATATATAAAACCTCAGGCCTTCATTACATGTTTTTAAAATTAGGTTTAAGACACTAATATAGAAGGAAGCTTTTAACTGATATTTTACCATTAGTATTGTAAATAATCTGACAGTGTTTATATACATATTTTATTTACTTTTAACAACTATATGTAGCTATGTTTTTAACCACCATGTAAAGGTGCTATTGAGCTTTGGGAAGTAACAGAACATTATATAAATTAAAATATTATTACTGTATGAATGCCTCGATGCACTGAATATGGATACCAGATGTGCAAATCTGCCCTCGATCCTGGCAATAAGTTGAATGGTCTTCTTCCAAAGCCGAAGGTTAATAATTATTCCTTAAGATACAATCGAACATTTCCACTTTTTAAATGAAGAACCGAACGCTTCTCCAAAAGTTTTATACCAAAATCGGTAAGCACATGGGACAATTGTGCTTCTTACTAGTCATAGTTTTTAAATATCATAGTTTTTAATATCGTATATATATATTACTGTTTTTACCAATGTACTCACTTGAATATAGAGAATTTTGTCCTTTTTTATAACTCATGTAATAATCAAGTTTTTTAGACTGCGTTGTTTCGCAATCTACCAGTTGATTGTTTAACAAGACGCCTGCTCAGGCGTTCACTCGGGCTACTGATTTCTGAAAGCTTAATTGGCGTAGCCTGTGTGTACTGTCTTCATGGACAAACCTTGTCAGCAACATTACTGATAAACTACTCGTGAATTCATCAATACCGTCGGAAAACACCTCAACCCAGATTGCAAAAGAACTAGAAAAAATCGATCACGCAACATGCATTACAGCTTCGCAAGGCCTGACGGGATGATGCAATAATGCAATTTTGTGGATATAAAAAATACGCGTATACTCCTCTTTCACTGGTTGATCAATTGTTGGAAAGAAGATTGACAAACAAAATGATGTCTGATGACAAGCAGAAAGCCGAAGCCAGAAGGTGGAATACTGGAACTGGAAGAACGCAAACAAACGGTAGCAAACCGCGCTTCATTTTTTTGTACACCTCGCACATGGGATTGCGGTCATAACTGTCAATAGTAATTTCGCAATTGGTAATTTCGGTGATTTGCATCTTCATGAATTATTAAACAGTTGAGTCTGCTTACGAAAATTCGATTCCTTGTAAACGCATTGCCATCCGGTGCAAGTTTCTTTCTTAAAATCTTCGAAAGCATTGAGTAATTGCTCCCTCGAAAGAAACAATAACTGCCCTTCGCTGTCATCCACCTCCTCCACCATTCTTTTTTATTTTCCCACAACTTCCCGCCATAATATGAAAGTTCTGACATCATTAATCTAGTGCTAATCCCTCTGTGCTAATCCAGCATCATGATACTTCCGCTCCTGTAAAATTCTGACGTCACTGTACGTTAACTCAATTATGATCTAACGCCGACCCTCGGAGAATTAGCCTTCTCGTCCTTGCGACCCTCGGGCTCCTGTAGTCAATTACTCTTGACCGTCTTGTGACCTTTTAATTAACTTTATATTGCTATCTATACATATATAAATAATATTTAGTTAAGTAATAAGTAATTTACTTTAGAAAACGTTTCTTTGGAGATGAAATTATTTGACCACGAGGCAGGGACGTGGCGAAGGAATCACGATTTGGGGGCGGGGGGTGGGGGGGGGGCGGGGGGGGGGGGAGGGGGGGGAGGGGGAGGGGAGGGGAGGGTATCTATGATAAGACCAACTTTTTGCAATGATAATGACCAAATTTTTTGCAACTCACGTGTAAGTTAGTCACTTAGCCAAAGGCATAAATCTGATAAATGCACAATTCATGACATGGCAGCTTGTAACCACTGATCTGGTTTGAAAATTCTCGGTGCTCTAAAATTAAAGCTGCTCTAATTTTTCAGAACTGCTGTAGAGCACCGAGAATTTTCAACTCCTTGCCATCACATTTACGAAATGTCAACCTCTCTATAAGTCAACTGTTAATTAATCTAAACTGTTAGGATACTACCACCACGCAACCGAACACGTATACAATGTTGAAACTCCACAAACTTTTAAAACCGTCTGTGTAAAATTTAACTCGAGCCACCTCTGTCCGGTCTTCTTGTTAAAATGTGCTGTTAATTTATGTATTGACGAGTCTTAGGTTAGAAGTTACTTTTTATATTTATTTTTTAATGTTTTTCATATTAATTTTGTATTTTTGGGATCCCGTAATGGAGCCACAAGCTCTGTGGGACTTCCCTGCCATTTTTGGCAAAGCTTGTAAATAAATAAATAAATCTGTATCACAGAATAAAGAATAACCTTTCAAAGAATAGGTTAATCTTTATTCTGTGTCTGTATCAAAACACTTCAAAATAGAAATAGTGGGAGAAAATTAAAAAACCCCTGAAATTGGTCAATAGCTTTCCCAAACATCCCCAACAAAGATGGCATTTAAGTAATACAGTTGATGTATTCTGTATAGTGAAGTATTTCAGATCTATTTTGGACCGCAGTCTATTCAGAATTTTCACTCTGTGCTTAACTTGACTCATGCATGGGTTTTTATGGCAAATTTTGTGATGCTATTTATATTGAAATGCACGCATGTTAAGTAAACAAACTCACCCGACCCGCGCGCGGATTATTTTGTCGCGAAACCCATATATATATGGAAGTTTTATCAACGCAATCTGAGCGAATTCGACCACTTGTTTTAACGATTCTCTCCGCTTCACAAAACTGATATATTGCCTTTAACCACTTGGATAGCGGTATTTTCCACTTTAGTCAGTTTACCAAGGCCATGCCCACTGACCGAAGCTTTGCGCGGGTGCATGACATAACAGACTTATTTCTCGCTCTAGCACCCGTTTTGGCAAAAGTGATGCGCAACTGCTTGTTACATTTAGGGCAGGCTACACTAGAAAACTTGACGTGTTGTAAGCGTGTTGTTAGAACACGTCGACGTGTTTATACGACACGTTACGTGTTATGAAAACCTTGCCTTGTGAAGTTATAACACGTCAGTGTGTTGTTTTTTCAATATGCAGTTGGAAGAACACGTCTAAATAAGTTCTAGCGTGTTGTAACAACACACCAAATTCAAACAACACGCCATCAACTGTCAACAACACGTCAAAAAACTGCTACAACACAACAAAAGTGTGTTGCAAAAGCCATAAAACACACCGACGTGTTAAAACAACACATCAACGTGTTGTTGGAGTAGAACACGTCGACGTGTTAAAAGAACACATCAACGTGTTGTCGCCAAAAATTGTCGGTGAAGAACACGCCAGCGTGTTAAAAGAACACGTTAACGTGTTGTTGCTGCAAGCTGGTGACGTAACCAGAACGTTATGATGACGAAACATCACGCCACTTTTTTTAGTCCGAAGTCCAGAGCTGCGGGGCCAGAGCTGCGGGGCGAAGGTTTTTATAATTTTTTTGTCTGAAAAAGAGTTTTTTGGAGAAAATAACAGTAAACCACAACATTTAAAACGTCTGAATTGTATCCTTGGAAGAGACAAAGTTCACTACAACTGTAAATACCAGGCAGAGCTGAGGACTTTTAATAAAGAAATGTTACGAAAGAATATCGTTTGGACACAGTAAGTAAAATTTTATAACGGGTTGCTATAAAAAGTCAGTGTTTTTCAGCATGAACGCCACGACGTTGATTAAAAAAACCTATCAATATCATATGAATAATATAATATTGTTTCTATTTTTTATGTTCAACTCTTGAGAACCCAATGTAAAAGAAAAAGCATCTCAAACTGGCCAGTCAAGTGTGAAAAATGGTTCGGGTTTTCGTTTTTGCTTGTTATCTAACATGAAGTTTATACTGTATGAACTAAAACAGTTCGACAAAAAGAACCTACAACGCTGTAATACCATTGTATATAAGGTAAGAATTCATATAACGATTAAAGTAAATTGTTCACTAAACACATATTTGTCCTAAACACCTAGTCAAAATTTTAAATTTTAAAATTTTAAACTTTTAAATCCTTGCATGTACATCCGCCGCCATAACCCATGAGCTGTCGTCCTAAATTTTCCCAATCCAATTGAATTTACAATTAACTATTATCAACCTATATTTGGTAGATCTAAAAAGACTATAAAATATGAACACTTTAAAACAAGACTAGGGAACAGAGGTCTGCAATTAAACCACATTTCTCTGTTTAAGCGAACTAGCCTTTTTGCACTGAATGAAGGAATGTTTGTGATACAAGTGATGTTTTGTATGTATGTTTCCTGAAGCTACCAAGCAACCTTTCTTGTGAAGTTTTGTTTATTTGAGTTCCCTAATGAGGTCCGAAAAGAAATACTGCAACCAAACAATTTAAAATTTGCAAGTCAATGACCAGGTATTCTAAATACATTACTAAATATCAAGTGATCACTAGTTTTGTACATGCCCTTTATTAAACCCACAAAAAAAGCAATTTAATAAATGGCTTGAATGAAATCATCTATAAATTAAAGCAATTATTTATTGCAAACTATATAAACTCTCTGTTGACCACTATCAATTATATAAATATGCAGGTTTTATGCAAAAACGATTCCTGTGAAGGTTCTTAACAACAAAGTACAGAGTTTAGAATGTAGAGTGCTTGGTGTAGAATGGAGAATGGAGAGTGTAGAGCGCACTGAGAGTGTAGAGTGCACTGAAAGTGTAGAGGGCACTGAGAGTGGAGCGTGTGGAGTGCACTTAGAGTGTAGAGTGCACTGAGAGTGGAGCGTGTGGAGTGCACTTAGAGTGTAGAGTGCACTTAGAGTGTAGAGTGCACTGAGAGTGTAGAGTGCACTGAGAGTGTAGAGTGCACTGAGAGTGTAGAGTGCACTGAGAGTGTAGAGTGCACTGAGAGGGTAGCCTGCACTGGGAGTGTAGAATGGAGAGTCAGAATGCAGAGTGCTTAGTGGAGAGTACAGAGTGAAGCGTGTAGTGTAGTGTAGTGTAGTGCAGTGCAGTGCAGTGCAGTGCAGTGCAGTGCAGTGCAATGCAGTGCAGTGCAGTGCAGTGCAGTGCAGTGCAGTGCAGTGCAGTGCAGTGCAGTGCAGTGCAGTGCAGTGCAGTGCAGTGCAGTGCAGTGCACTGCAGTGCAGTGTAGTGTAGTGTAGTGTAGAGTGTAGTGTAGAGTGTAGTGTAGAGTGTAGTGTAGTGTAGTGTAGTGTAGTGTAGTGTAGTGTAGTGTAGTGTAGTGTAGTGTAGTGTAGTGTAGAGTGTAGTGTAGAGTGTAGAGTGTAGTGTAGTGTAGTGTAGTGTAGTGTAGTGTAGTGTAGTGTAGTGTAGTGTAGTGTAGTGTAGTGTAGTGTAGTGTAGTGTAGTGTAGTGTAGTGTAGTGTAGTGTAGTGTAGTGTAGTGTAGTGTAGTGTAGTGTAGTGTAGTGTAGTGTGTAGTGTAGAGAGTAGAGTACAAAGTCTAGAGCGTAGAGTGCAGAATGCAGAGTGTTTAGCGGAGAGTACAAAGTGTAGGTTGTGGAGTGTAGAGTGCAGAGTATGGAGTGCAGATTGCTGAGTGTAGAGTTCGGAGTGCAGAGTTCAGACTTCAGAGTGCTTAGTGGAGAGTGGAAAGTACAGAGTGTGGCGTGTAGTGTGGAGTACAGGGTGTAGTGTAGAGTGTAGTGTGTAGAATGTAGAGTACAGGGTGGAGTGCAGAGTGTAAGCTGCAGAATGTAGGGTGCAGAGTGTAAGCTGTATAGAGTGCAACCTGCAGAGTGGAGAGTGGAGAATGAAGAGTGGAGAGTGCAAGTTGCAGAATGTAGACTGCAGAATGAAGACTGCAGAGTGGAAAGTGCAGAGTACAGAGTGCAAGCTGCAGAGTGTAGAGTGCAGTGCCAGAGTACAGAGTGCAAGCTGCAGAGTGTAGACTGCAAAGTGGAGAGTACATAGTGTAGAGTGCAGAGTGTGGAGTGCAGAGAGTGTGGAGTGCAGAGAGTGTGGAGTTTAGAGAGTGTGGAGTGCAGAGAGTGTGGAGTGCAGTGAGTGTGGAGTGCAGAGAGTGTGGAGTGCAGAGAGTGTGGAATGCAGAGAGTGTGGAGTGCAGAGAGTGTGGAGTGCAGAGAGTGTGGAGTGCAGAGAGTGTGGAGTGCAGAGAGTGTGGAGTGTGGAGTTTGGAGTGTGGAGTGCAGAGAGTGTGGAGTGTGGAGTGCAGAGTGTGGAGTGCAGAGAGTGTGGAGTGCAGAGAGTGTGGAGTGCAGAGAATGTGGAGTGCAGAGAGTGTGGAGTGCAGAGAGTGTGGAGTGCAGAGAGTGTGGAGTGCAGAGAGTGTGGAGTGTGGAGTTTGGAGTGTGGAGTGCAGAGAGTGTGGAGTGTGGAGTGCAGAGTGTGGAGTGCAGAGAGTGTGGAGTGCAGAGAGTGTGGAGTGCAGAGAATGTGGAGTGCAGAGAGTGTGGAGTGCAGAGAGTGTGGAGTGCAGAGAGTGTGGAGTGCAGAGAGTGTGGAGTGCAGAGAGTGTGGAGTGCAGAGAGTGTGGAGTGCAGAGAGTGTGGAGTGTGGAGTTTGGAGTGTGGAGTGCAGAGAGTGTGGAGGGTGGAGTGCAGAGTGTGGAGTGCAGAGAGTGTGGAGTGCAGAGAGTGTGGAGTGCAGAGAGTGTGGAGTGCAGAGAGTGTGGAGTGCAGAGAGTGTGGAGTGCAGAGAGTGTGGAGTGCAGAGAGTGTGGAGTGCAGAGAGTGTGGAGTGCAGAGAGTGTAGAGTGCAGAGAGTGTGGAGTGCAGAGAGTGTGGAGTGCAGAGAGTGTGGAGTGTAGAGAGTGTGGAGTGTAGAGAGTGTGGAGTGTGGAGTGCAGAGAGTGTGGAGTGCAGAGAGTGTGGAGTGCAGAGAGTGTGGAGTGCAGAGAGTGTGGAGTGTAGAGAGTGCAGTGTGTGGAGTGCAGTGAGTGTAGAGTGCAGAGAGTGTGGAGGTTTGAGAGTGCAGAGTGTATAAATACCAAAATACTCTAGGCCTAATTGTATAATATGGTATTATGACATTAGAGTACTAAAGTGTTATAGTATTAGGGCTTATGAGATTTAATTTATAGTTTTTACATTACTCTTTTACTATTTTATTATAGGTTTGCAGAACTGCGTGAAGTGAAAAAAAAGAAACGTGATATCTAAAACGATTTATGTTATATTTACGCTATAGAACAGATTAATTGATTAACAAAAATTAATGCCAAGAAACGAACTATTAAATTACGAAGGTTAAAGATAGTATATTACTTTCTCTGGCGACGTTATCGTATACGAGACAATCAATAGATTGCCAATTCTCACTGAGATCAGTACCAATTATATATTATAGACTATTTATTCGTGCGCCTTTACAGTAATACCCTTGATATCGTTTAGGCTTAGCGGTTCATCATTCGGCAACTAAAGTGTAAAAATAAAATTTATCAACCTTAAGTTATATTTTGTATGTGTTTTTGAATTTAACACACAATTTGTGTGTTGTTGAGTGTTTTACTTTGTTCTCTCAGATCACACATTTCGACGTGTTGTTTCTTGATGTGTTGTTTCTTGACGTGTTGTTTCTTGATGTGTTGTTTTTGATATGTGTTGTTTCTTGACGTGTTGTTACTTGACGTGTTGTTTTCTTGACGTGTTGTTTTCTTGACGTGTTGTTGCCTGACGTGTTGTTTCTTCATGTGTGACCAGTAAGAACACGCCTGCTGTGTTCCTACAACACACTAACATTGACAACACGCCAAAACCGTGTTCAACACGCTTTTGTCGTGTCAACGGAGAGGACAAAACGGCGTGTTGTTTTGATAATGAAAAACACGCTAAATGCGTGTTTGATACAACACGCCAAATGCGTGTTTTAGTCAATATACAACACGTCAAAGGCGTGTTTTATGCAACACGTCTAACTACAACACGCCTAAAATACAACACGTCAAAAGTGTGTTCAACACACTTTCGGCGTGTCAACTGAGAGGACAAAACGGCGTGTTGTTTCGACACATTTGCAACACGTCAGGTTTTCTAGTATAGTTCTGAGTCACAATCTGTGTTTTTTTAACGATTTAAAGTAAGAAATAATTGAGAAATATTAAACAAAGTGAGATCAAACAAATGCGATCGAGGGCCTGTTATTAACCAGCTGTCAAGTCATTCTATCATCGGATAAAGTATAACTTTCTCTGGAAATCATCAAATTCAGATAACCAAATTATATAATGTAGAGTGTATATACTAACTTCAATGTCACTTGGTTGGAAATGTCTATTTATCTGCGAATATCTTTTACATCAACAACGACGTGTCGTCGTGTTCCTTTGTAATACCGTAATATTTATTATTTCTCTTCGCCAAGATGCCTTTGCAACATCTGACGCAGATGGAATGCTTAATAGACTTATCCTTTCGTGTTTTTTCTCCGCGATTATTACTCTACATCCAAATGTTGAACAATTTGCGCCCGGCAGTACTTTTGCTGAGCGTGGCTAAACAGATAACAACGTGCCCCTTCTTCCCACGTGTTCTACCGACCGGGAACTCGCCAGGTGCCGAGTAACTTAGCCTCCTTCGCAGGCCTTCTTTGCGGGCCTCGATATTTTCGTCCCCCACTAAGGCCTGCTCAAACGAGCAACACATTCCGTTCCGAGAGATCCTTCACCTTGGCCATGTATACATTATACAACATGACCGAGCTTGATGAAAGTTAACCGATCTAAATTCATATGAAAGGGAGGGGTTGATGTGGTATATTTATAATTATAGTGAAGATGGAGTATTTAATTTATATAGGACGGATACAAAGAACGCCTGTAAATGAGACTACTGCGACGGTTCTGCGACGGATTCGTTGGACAACGAAAGAAAATCTGAATCGGCGAATCCGATACCATGCATCTGTAAGTATAGACCTTCCAGACTGGAAAGTTTGCAAACTGCGCAACCTAGATCAAAATTTTCCGATATTTTGCGCGTCCAATTTTCGAGTTTGCGCGTCCGGTACGAAAATTTGCGCGTTTAATTTTTTCCTTCATATCAAATGCGTTGACATTTTATTGAGCATGTGCGTGCAAAGTATACCGTTTTGCGCGGCGACAGCGGCGATACCGATACTGCACCATTAGCCATTAGGGAGATCTTACAGACTTATACAGCATTGCGCCATTGCCACTTTGTGAACAATAATTTTGTATACCACAAATCCACAATCACCCACTTGCCACTTACCTCAAGTTTTAACTCACCTTCTGCTTCTGATCAAGCACTGCAAATACCAAATCAGTACCACTACACATACCGTAAATACCATCATTGGGCATTGGTGACATATTTTCATTCATTCATAATCATAACATCTTACCAAAGTCCAAAGATACATGAAAGGCAGGCACAAAATAAATTCGCTTCATTGATGATCAAAATCAGCAGGGAAACCAATTTATCAGGAACCTTCCTCCAAAAGTGATGTCATGATGATCAAAGTGATGATGATTGAGCAAGTGCAACCAGGTTTAAAGGTCTATATTCAGCAATTGGTGGTTAAGAAGGAAGCTTCTGCAGTAATAAAATGTCTATATTCAGCAACCAGATGGTGTCATGGTGGTTTAGGAAGGTTTTTCAGTAATAAAATGTCTATATTCAGCAACCAGATGGTGGATAAGGAAGGTATATCAGTTATTAAATGTTTATATTTAGCAACCAGGTGGTGGTAAAGGTGGTTTAGGAAGGTTTTTCAGTAATAAAATGTCTATATTCAGCAACCAGGTGGTAGATAAGGAAGGTATATCAGTTATTAAATGTTTATATTCAGCAACCAGGTGGTGGTAAAGGTGGTTTAGGAAGGTTTTTCAGTAATAAAATGTCTATATTCAGCAACCGGATGGTCAGTGGTGGTTAAGGAGGAGATTTTGAGTTGAAAACGTGGAGAAAGAGAACAGATAAATACAACATATAGCAAGTTAAATTCAGCAAATATAATAATGTTCAAATGTTAATGAAAGGCTTTAAAGTGGGCACGAGGATTACCAGATTACAAGAGGAAAGGCAATTTCGGACGTGAAGTTATAATGCGTGCCAAAACCTTTGACAGTTCTCCTTCGTGCCTTTGCCATGATCGTCGATCTCTGTAGACTGGTATACTATGACTGGCTATGCCAAGATCTTTGTCTCCGTTGATGTAAAGTTTTGCCATCTCATTAAGTGCCGAGTCACATTGAATAACGGACGGAAGACACCAATCTACTTTCGAACGATTCATAAGTACCCGCGTGCTCTGTCCACCTTCCATTTCTTGTTTATCCACCACCCTGTAGAACGACTCTGCAACCGCCTCTGTTCCACTCTTCGCATAAAATATATCAAAAATAAGGCAAAACTCTTGACCGACAGCGGAGTAAAAGGACGCATCGGTGTACAAAGATTTGATGATAATTTCCTCGTCGAAAAGGACTTCAATCTTCTCACCATTGCTCAATTCCACTTCGAAGACCTCTGACAGGGTGAATTGTCGCCGTGTGCCCTCCAAGAACTTTGTCACGAACACACCTTCCGGGACAACCAGGTCTTTCAAAGAGAAATCCACGTTATCTTTGACGGCGATCTTTTTGAAGAAATTGCAGAAGTGTGTGTGAAACATATCACCCCAGACCACGGCAATGAGGACTTTCTTCAGACGCCAAAACACAGTGGACGACAGCTCGCTGCATATCTCCAAATTCTTTTCGCGGATGTGCGGCATCTGTGAGACGTAGGTGACACATCGTCGAAACTCATCTGCGCCAAGCTCGGAAAACTTCTTGTTGTCCACTGGGATCCTGTCTTCAGCTCGTGCTCCACATAACCCAACAAATAGCAGTGCAAAGTCGAAGCATCTTGATAGCATCCTGTTGAGGTCAGAGAAGCTATTGTTGTAACGAACTTCCATCTGGCTGATCACATCTCTGGCCAGCGTTTTCAGATCGTCAACGCTGTCGTCTAGTTCACGCGCAGTCCAATCCGTTGGCACTCCATCATCGCCTCCACCAACAACAAACCATCCCGTCTGCAGATCACTTCGACCATAGCGCTTTTCCCGAATTTCATCGATTCGCTTGCTCAGTCTGGGACAAACATAGGCAGCAGGATCGTCTTTGGATACTTCAACAATGAAACCTTCAATCTGTCTTTTCACCAAAGGAATATGGGAGCACAACTTCCAGCCAGGATACCATTCAGCCTGTGACTGCAGCATAAGGACAACCAAGGGCCACAACAAATCGAGAACACCCAGCAAGTCATGGACAAAGTCTTGACCACACAACTTGTAGCCAAGCTGTTCTCTATTGTCATGGTCTTTGAAGGTCTCTATGTACACTTCCAAACTGTCTGCGAGGTTCTTCAGCGAGAAGTAGCTGGAGCTCATAAATCGCTGATGCGCATAGGAGTTGGTCACCCGAAATGGAAGCTTGAGATCCTTTGCTGTGTGACGTGCTACACTGTGCATCTTACCATGCCTGAAAAGTTGGTGGTAAAGTGCCATTCTTTTCAGCAGGCGATCAACAAAAGACGAATCTTTAAACTCACTGAACACTTTGTCCAGCCAATGCGCAGGGTCCCATTGTACAGGCCACCAAAACTTTTCTTTGCATGAGAGGCCATCTTCTAACAGTCGCATGATAGGCTCGTTCTGGACCTTCGCCATCTTATTAATAACTAAAATGTATGAGAAAAAGTAGAGAACTTAAAAAAAACGAGTTGCCATTGTGGCGTCTCGCCGCGCAAATTATTATTCAGTTTTTTTTTAAATATTTGGGGCACATCGTACACGACGTGTCGACGTTTACATGTTCAGTCTTTAATGTGTTTTCGTCTAGGTATTCCATAGTTATAAAAGGTAAAAAGACTTTATAAAGCTAAAAATTTGTGACAAAATGTCCGAGTCGCCCAAGGCGCGCCGCGCGCCAGAGTGCAGAGTATATTTAACAGTGTCACAGTGTGTTCAGACACGAGTACACGACTACGAGTCACCATATAAATTACCATAAAACGCAAACAAACATATAATCACTACTACGAACAGTCGATTAAGAGTCGAACACTACAATATACATACACTCACCTCGCAAAATTGAACGCCAAAAGTCTCTTGAACGCAAGATCCACAGTAAAAATACTCAATAGCAGCTTGTCACTTCGAAGTATCGATGTTCTCCTTGAAAAGTCAAACCGAAAGAGCGCGATACGTCGAAAAAATTATAATTTGCCAATCAGCGAAGATCAGATTTCTCAATGGCGAATTTCTATTGGCTAAGCCCACCAAATCTGAAGTAAACTGTCATTAAATGCGCCACGTGGGGCGCCTTTGGCAACTATAATGTTATTGTTGTCTGCAGCGCTGCAAGCGCATTGAAATTCGCGGTTAGTGTCGCGCGCGTTTTGCTGCGCGCCCTTCACGCTTACGCGGTTAGGGCGCAGGGCGCTCGCAATATTGCGCGGCGCATTACGAAATCGCGCTGCACATTACGAAATTGCGCGGCGGATAGGAAAATCTTCAAAATTTGCGCGTCAGGACGCGCATTTTGTCCGAAATTGCGCAACCTAGATCTAGGTTGCGCAATACAAACTTTCCAGTCTGGTAGACCTTGAGGTTTGAGCTGACCGTTTTAACCAATATTTCGAAGACTATTGCTTATACGGTTTAGTAAAAATTTTGCGTAAATAGAATCAATAAGATGATGTTGTAACTGTGAATCGCGATATATGAATAGATGTGCATGAAATAAAGTTAAAAGCGTCACTGGAATATATGAAGCTGGCCAGACATCCAGGTAAATAATTATTATCCGCTAGATTTCGCCGACATTTGTAGCTTTTTTAAAGCTTTTCGCACAGATTTATTTACATGACCAGCAAGAACATATATATTCATAATACCATTCTTCGTAAATTTTGTAAAGCTCTGAGCTATAGTAAGCGAAATATTAGCTTTCAAGTAAACTAATTTGGGCAGTCGCTTCAGACGCTATAAAACCGTTAACACCTTTGAGCGTTTGTTTACAATCTTAAATTTCTCTCAACGCTCTTATAAGCCGTAATCAAACGAGAACGCAAGTCATCGCAAGTTGGCAGTCAGAATTTCTGTGGCGGTCGTTTGAACACCCAAATTAACAAAATAAAGATTTCATGAGTGTTTTAAACAAGTTTTAACTTTGTCACGGTACATGATATTTTCGGAAAACTTTCAGAGCGGCTGACTGAGATAGCGTGACTGCCAACTTGCGATGACTTGCGTTCTCGTTTGATTAGTGCTTTACGCTTTACACTGACTTTCACGCTTATTTGTTTGCATAGGCAACAAGAACATAGTCAAATTTGTCAAAGCAGTATTCTTCGTAAATTTCGTTAAGTTCTAGGCTAAACTTTTCAAAATATTAGCTTTCGACTAAACAAATTACACATAACAATACCAGCCCATAATTTCATGCTCGTTTGAGCAGGCCTTAATGGGGGACGAAAATATCGAGGCCCGCAAAGAAGGCCTGCGAAGGAAGGCTACGAGTAACTCGGCTAGCCGGGTAACTCGCCTCCATATAAACAGGCCCTAAATATGCTGTGTTGACATTCCGGGTGACATTTCGTGCTGAACTTTACGCTATAAAATGGGAAAACTTTAAATATGTATTGAGGTAATTTTAGTATTTGTAATTTGCCTGGATTATTTATTAAAACCTAGACTAACCTCTTTCCTTCCACATTGCTTTATGGATCTCAACAAATGCATTTTTAATGCCTTTTGCTACTTTGTCTGGGTCATTGGAATAAAAATCTTTCTGTTTTCTTATCTTGGCCCAGAGATTTTCCCTTGCAAACAAGGCAGCGTTACGACCGCCATGACCATCAAAAACTCCGAAGAAAGCTTCGTTATCTTCTTGTGGCCCCATTGTTACTACAGTAAAATCCTCCATTGTCTTTCTCGACCCTTGACTCGCTTCAGCAGAAACTCGAATATGAACTCCAGTTGCTGTTGATATCGACATCTTGTTTTGTTAAAGTATTTTTCTTACTGAGGATCTTACTTGATCTTCGCTCGTGTCGTGTTGTGTTTTTCTTTCTTTCTCCTGAGTTCATTGTTAATTACATATGAATATTTTCCCGGCCGGTTTGAAGCAACCAATCAGAAGCTTGCTGACTGGTATTGATTTCATGTCCAGCCAATCATATGCCAGGTGACCGCACAGCGCATGCTGGGGCCAGTTCGGGCAGGAATGGGCAACTTTGCCCATTGACTGAAGCGTGTTTGGTCTTGCGCGGGCCGCAAACGGGGCTCTAATTAGAACACCATACAGAAATATTATTATCTAATTTAATAATTCATGAAGAAAATTCAAAAGAAATGAATGTTTAATCAGGTGCTGTAAATCGGATACAAATTCGTCTTGATTTACATAAACTTTCCGGATCGATTTTCTCACACCGAGCTCATCTTAAATTAAATATTGTTGATAAATCTCAACAGTTAGATGTGTGAATTGTAAAAGTAAAAGTTTCTTCCACTCTCCTTCCTAGTTGTAAGAAATAGACTAGTAATTAATTTAATGTTGACTTATTAAAATCCTGAAGAAATAATGTTTAGTTTATACCCAAGGGTATATATAGAAGAACGCAAACAGTGATATGTTTAGAGTGCTTAATTCATTTGAGACAGGTATAAAATGGTCAGCCGTGCACTGATGTAATTCTCAATTCAAGCCAACGTGCATGCAAGTTCATTTTGTTGGAAACACCTTGTTTTCAAAGCCAAAGGAAAAGTTCGGGATTTGACGACGTACGTAGATGTCTTTGGACAATATTTAACTAACGGTTTTAGTACGAAACACGAATCTCAGCCGAGAATCTGATACTGTGGCTAGTGGCTAAAAGGTAGAAGTATAATTATCTGCGCGAAACGCAAGATTGTGTTAGCTTTTTGTGTAACTCTAACCAATGCGCGACGATTAAATCAGAGCCAATCAAAGCTCAGAAGTTTTTGGCGTCCCGTACGAGCTGTCAGTTTGAACGATGGAAACAAGTCTTCTTTGATCCTCGGTCGTGTTTATAATATTGGCTAGTTCGAAGCTAGAGAAGAATATTACATAACGCATTCTATTTTCGAAGAAAGACAATATTATGATGACAATAATGCTGGTACAACTGGCAAGTATTTTTAACATTACTTATAGTAAACTTAGATAATAAAGCAAGTGTTATCTTTGCCCGTTAATATACAAAATCATTGAAAAGTCAGTAATTTACTGACCAATAACTATGTCTGACTCGATATTAAAATTAGTCACTTTTCAATCAATACAAAGATAACACTTGCTTTATTATCTAAGTTTACTATAAGTAATGTTAAAAATACTTGCCAGTTTACCAGCATTATTGTCATCATAATATTGTCTTTCTTCGAAAATAGATTATGTCGCTGGCAAGTATCTTGATATTATATACACTTTCAATCGCACACGCCGTTAATAGTTGTGTTGATATTTAATACCTGAAGAGACTCGACATATGAACGCTGTGTGCATGTGTGGAAATACGTTAATAAATACAGGCAATCGTGTTTTATTATTGCAAATTGTGTTTTCTATCAGAGATTTGGATTGTGTTTTGACTTTTGTCTGTGACCAATGTGTTTACTGTAATAGACTTTAGATCTTAGCACTGCATGTGACAACCTGCGCATGTATATGATTGCAGCTTCGATAACACTTCAGTACCTTTTACCCAAAACACCTTCACGTACTACAGTATATATAGCACTGTGGTTTTGCAGTAGCCCGAGTGAACGCCTGACAGGTTGAAGGTTTTACCACAGGAGCCCATCTTGGCAATTCGTCATGCCAAAAAGTGCGTGGGCACCCTGTGGCGGACTCGAAAGACGCGCGGGAGACTGTGGCAGGGGATTTAAAAAAACGAAAAACGGTTACCGGAAGCGGAAAAAAAAGGCGGAAAAAAGGGAAAAATGTGGGGAAAGGGGGGGGAGGGATGATTTAACACACAACGACCGAGTGTGCCACAGTCCCCCGCGCGTCTTTCAAGTCCGCCACAGGGTGCCCACGCGCTATTGGCATGACGAATTGCCAAGATGCATGGGCTCCCTGGGTCTCCCAGTCTCTTTGATTGCCGCGGAAATTGTATCAAAGTGGCGGGAGCTTCGAGAAAACCCTTGTGTTTATTTCTGGAAAGAAATCAATCGATCGTCGTTTCGATCGTGGCAAAATTATGGCCAGTCTTGTGCTTGAAGTACCCATACTGTGCACTAGAAAATCGAACGTGTTGTAAGAACACGCACTTTTGTCCCCTATAGTAACACGCTTAAAGCGTGTTCTACACGGTGGCGTGTTCTGAAAATAGACGTGTTCTATATCCTAGCGTGTTGCTACAACAACACGCTAAAAGCGTGTTCTTCAAAGCTAGCGTGTTCTACACGATTAGCGTGTTCCAAATGTTAGCGTGTTGTAAGAACACATTAGCTAATATCTTAAACGTGTTATAATAACACGCGCCGTGTTATTAAAACACGCATGCCCAATAGGCGTGTTACTATAGGGGACAAAATGCCGTGTTGTAAATCAACACGTTTAGCGTGTTATACAAAGCGTGTTGCAAGCAAAAGAACACTACTGACAGGCGACAGCAAGACTAAAGGTGACGACTTTGATGAAAAAGAGCAAAGCCAAAGGTATATATGTATATATATATATATATTTAATATAGCAAACAATGAGGTAGATCTCGTATAATATGTAGATGTTACATATTAAATATTAACGTTTAATCCTGCGGCCTTCAATCGTCCGTAAAAGGTCTGCAACTTAATGCATCTTGATATTTTCCTGGACTTTGCCTTTCCCTTTCCCTTCTGCAGGTTTTGGATGCTATTTTGGCCCCTATCCATCAACACACAATCTTCCAAAACCATTGCTACGTTGTTGGTTTCCTTGCCATATTGGATGTTCAACACGTAGTGGGTTGCCAGCCATAGCGTCAACAATCCAACAACAGTCGGGCTCGTTACTTCGCATATATAAGAACTGCATCGACGTACAGAAATGCCTGATCGATCCCTGTAACAGTTTGTGTTGTCACTATGCAGGGTGCATTGACAATACTGGACTCCATACTCTCTCCTGGCTGCAAAATAAGTGCTTAAGAGAGGTGTCTGCTTAAGAGAGGTGTCTGTTTAAGAGAGGTGTCTGCTTAAGAGAGGTGTCTGTTTAAGAGAGGTGTCTGTTTAAGAGAGGTGTCTGCTTAAGAGAGGTGTCTGTTTAAGAGAGGTGTCTGTTTAAGAGAGGTGTCTGCTTAAGAGAGGTGTCTGCTTAAGAGAGGTGTCTGTTTAAGAGAGGTGTCTGCTTAAGAGAGGTGTCTGCTTAAGTTACATCATATCACATTTTCTACTACTGAATCACATTTTACTCACCGTACCTGCTTTGCAAAATGATCTAAGGTTTGACAGTCTGGCAAAAGCTTCACGAAATGCCCTTCCTCTTTCCCTGCAAGCGCGAATAAAATATAAGTGAACTTTTTATTATTACATAAAATTACTGGATAATGTTTTTAAAGCACAACAGAAATAGAAATTCATATAAATCACAATCAATATACATGTGTATTGTTTAAACTCTATATCGACCAGACGCTACTATAATTCATCGCTCAACTTCTTCGAAAGTGTTTGATTCTCCCCTGCGTGGAAAGGGAGACTAATTAGTCTCCCTTCAGATTTTAGACTTGTCGTTTACATGGTACAAATTTCGAACACAATTACCAAGTGCCAAGTTAAAAGTATGGTTAAAGTATGATAAAAAATTATAAACTGATAAAGTCAGACAATGTCAACCAACATATACGCACTCCGTGATATGCAGTTTATACTCTATATATAACACCTTTAGCCGAAAATATCCTATTTTAGGAAAAGATGGAAGGAATAAGTCAAATTGTCCGAAATTTTCAGATTAGCCTACTCTTACCAAGATAAAACTATAGTTAAAATATCAAGAGAAACCATGGAGTCAAACACTGTGAACCAACACATCACCCCATATATGCGGTTTTTACTCTCTCTATATATAACACCTTTAGCCGAAAATACCCCATTTTAGGAAAAGATGGAAGGAATAAGTCAAATTGTCCGAAATTTTCAGATTAGCCTACTCTTACCAAGATAAAACTATAGTTAAAATATCAAGAGAAACCATGGAGTCAAACACTGTGAACCAACACATCACCCCATATATGCGGTTTTTACTCTCTCTATATATAACACCTTTAGCCGAAAATACCCCATTTTAGGAAAAGATGGAAGGAATGAGTCAAATTATCTGAAATTTTCAGATAAGGCTACCTTTACCAAGATAAAACTTTAGTTAAAATATCAAGAAAAATTATAAAATCAAACAATGTGAACTGAGAGACATTATTCAAGGGAGACTATTTAGTCTCCCCTGCGTGGAAAGGGAGACTAATTAGTCTCCCTTCAGATTTTAGACTTGCCGTTTACATGGTACAAATTTGGAACACAATTACCAAGTGCCAAGTTAAAAGTATGCTTAAAGTATCATAAAAAATTATAAACTGATAAAGTCAGACAATGTCAACCAACATATACGCACTCCGTGATATGCAGTTCATGCTCTATATATAACACCTTTAGCCGAAAATACCCCATTTTTGGAAATGATGGAAGGAATCGGTCAAATTGTCTGAAATTTTCAGATTAGTCTACTTTTGCCAAGATAAAACTTTAGTTAAAATATCAAGAGAAACCATGAAGTCAAACAATGTGAACCAACACATCACCCATATATGCGGTTTTTACTCTCTCTATATATAACACCTTTAGCCGAAAATACCACATTTTTGGAAAGATGGAAGGAATGAGTCAAATTGTCTGAAAGTTTCAGACAAGGCTACTTTTACCAAGATAAAACTTTAGTTAAAATATCAAGAAAAATTATAAAATCAAACAATGTGAACTGAGAGACATTATTCAAGGGAGACTATATTTAGTCTCCCCTGCGTGGAAAGGGAGACTAATTAGTCTCGGTACAAATTTGAACACAATTACCAAGTGCCAAGTTAAAAGTATGGTTAAAGTATTATATATGATTATAAACTGACAATGTCGACCAACTTTTGCGCACTCCGTGATATGCAGTTTATACTCTATATATAACACGTTTATTAGCCGAAAATACCCCATTTTTTGAAATGATGGAAGAAATCTGTCAAATGGTCTGAAATTTTGAAATGAATTTACTTTTACCAAGTTAGAACTATGGTTATCATCCAGAGAAACCATGAAGTCGAAGAATGTGAACCAACACATATACAAAACCTTTAGGCCTAAAAAACACTTTTAGGAAATATTGAATAAATTAGTCAAATTTCACGAAATTTTGAAAAGAGTCCACTTTTACCATAGTTATTCTAAACATGGTTTGGAAACCCGGCAAACTTCAAAGCGGTCAACAATCAAGCTACGATTCATGTTGAAAGGTACACGAAGGTGCACAAATCCTTTGTTTTAGGTTTATTAATATTTAAACAGTACGGTTGAGCGATTCAACCCAAACGTTGCTATTGGATGATTGCTTCATTATACAGAAAACACAATATGTTCAGTAACCGTGAAAGTGCACACATTTCCATAAACCTGAACAAAAACATAAAACAATGACTTTTGTTGAGCTTCCAAACCATGTTTCTATTAACTATGCTTTTACCAAGTTACTGACTATGGGCAAAATATCGGGAGAAACCAAGAAGTCAAACAATGTGAAACAACACAACACCGTCGTATGCAGTTTAATTATACTCTCTATTTAACGTCTTTAGGTCAAAAATATTTCATTTTTGAAAAGAAGGAAGAAAAGTGTCAAATTTTCTGAAATTTTGATGTGCAAGTACTTTTACCAAGTTAGAACTTTAGTTAAAATATCAAGAAAAATTATGAAGTCAGACAATGTTGACCATGCACCACAGTTATATGTAGTTTATACTCGCTATACAAGACATTTAGGTCAATATGTACCTATTCGAAATCGAAGGCGTTTTCTTGTTGAAAATGATACAACAGTGTTGGCATGACCACATGATCATTATTATCGTCGCCATTATCATTATCATCATCATCATCATCATCATCATCATCATTATCGTCATCATCCCATCCTGAATGTAACCGTCATTGTCATCGTCGTCATTATCATCTTACTTATGATAATATCATCCTATTCTTCATTATCATTATCATATTATTATCATTATTATTATTATTATTATTATTATTATTATTATTATTATTATTATTATTATTATTATTATTATTATGATTATGATTGTTGTTGTTGATAGATATATACATTTAATATATTTAGATAATGCGCTATAAAAATCTGTATGCACGTATATTGTATACACAAGATTATATTAGCAAGAAAGACTATATTATATAGACTATATAATATTGTATTATATGACTATATAATATTATATTCTTTTAATGAAGGTTACTTAAAATATATTTGCCACTGATCGTTCTCAGAAAATTGTATTTAAGTGCTTGGTTATTTAACTTTATACGGTTGTCGCTATATATAAATTATAAATGGTATATATTTTTAGAATTCTCAGTAAAGCATGACACCCAGACAGTCATCCTGAATAAATATTCGCCTTATTCGGTGCAGGTCTGAGACAGCATGACTGCTTCTTAAAAGACTTTTAATACGCGTCAAACCCGACCGTTTCAGACCTTCAGAGAATGTTGATTATCATTGCGCGCGTATTCCGTAGTGAAGTAAAGCGCTTGATTTATAAGCTTGCCTAATATATATATTTTCAGAGTATGAGAGTTGACGCTCAGACTACATGCACTAGCTATCAAGCTATGCTCAGACTTAGATATCTTGACTTATTAGTAACTTAAAGAAATCGATTATTGAGTGGCAAGTTGTTTCAATTTGTATCACCCTTACTGAACTCATATACTTCAACTCATCAAGTCTTGATCAAGACATCAACTTTTATATAAATTCCAAAAGCAAATCCAAAGATTTTGTGCTCTTTACCGATCTTATATTATAGCCGATGAGATTGATGTCAATATAATCGAAAGGTCGTATTACACTTGCTATGAATAACATATAAGGCGATTATGCCATATATGGCATGGGCCCTCTCGTGTATTTGGGTCCTCCTTCTCATAATGATAAATACCGCATTATTCAAAATGGCTGAATATAAATAAAGGA
Source organism: Paragorgia papillata (assembly GCA_035771165.1). NCBI lineage: Eukaryota > Metazoa > Cnidaria > Anthozoa > Scleralcyonacea > Coralliidae > Paragorgia > Paragorgia papillata. The sequence continues at coordinate 171,945 of JAWNZC010000230.1, forward strand.
ACGCCGAACACAGAAGAAGAAATACAGGTTAGCCTGACGTGCCCCCTTGCTCGGATATAGTATCGCAGGACTCTCAAACTGGGCAGAATGAAAGAAGCACGCTGGGCTGGTACGATAAATTTGGACAATAAATTTGCGACATATGACCATCGTGAAGAGCTAAGACGACAACTTCAATGACGACGTCCTCCAAATAAAATAATTTTAGTTATGAAACAAAGAGAAGATAGCTGATAAACTCTGCTGCTCTAGAAAATTTATTATGTGTACTCTTCAACAGAACACTACTGCAGGAATCCATGTTCACAGAGTAGCCTAGCTTTAGTAAATCATAACAAATATTGTCTTCCTTGAACTGTTGAGAACTTCGCGTCCTAGAAATCAAAATCGACCGAAGTGATGAGCTACTCTGTCCATGCAATAATACTATGTTATGTTTATTACAAGTTTTGAAGCGGTTGCCTAGTAGTGAATAGAGCAGAGTGGCATAATGTGGCGCGATTAATCGCAGTGTCATTTTCTTGGAAACCAGCGAATGTCTCATGATCAGGTTTCACGCCTTAATTGTTATACTTTAAACAAAACCAAGCAAGCACCACGAAGCTTTGCAAAGTACGTATATTAAAAACAGTTTGACAGTCCTTGATCACATCCTATTTTTGCAAATTAAACTTAGAACAGTTATATAGATGTGATAAAATGTTTTAGAATTTAGAATTGCGTAAGCACATATACGCAAACGCGTACCTATTTTTAAAAGTGTTATATAAATAAACCATAGATTTTGCATAAGAGACCTTTGTTTGTATTGTTACGAGGGCCTTATATCGAATACAGTTTGCTGCGCGAGGGCATCGCAACCAAGTGGGATCTTTTATTACTGATACTGGCCAAGGACGGTTATGCCACGACACAAACAACAGGTTGCTTTATGAATCTTCCAGAACGCGGATTATATCGTAGCTATACATGCAGGTTTATGACATCATAAACTATTTTGATTGAATGACGTACACTTATTAACTGCATATTCACACTAAATGCTGATGAGAAACATGCATGCAGTTAGTTTGCACAAGAATGACATATCCACTAAACTTTGAACCTAATGGATTTGAAAACTGATGAGGCAAGCAAAAATAAATAATTTACCGTGCAGAACGGGGATTACACAGACGATCTGTTAAATAGCGATTGTGAAAGAATCTTGAATAATTGTGCATTAAATTGTGCGTTTTAACGCATTTTAGTACTTGTCACGCTACTGAACCGGATTGGGTCAACTTGCTTAGAATCGAAAGACTTGTCTCTTACAAGATTTAAAATATTACCAAAAGCACTAAAGCAGTAACGAAGGTTCCACAATAAACGCATATAAACACAAATCAGGAAATGGTCAGAAACAGTCTGCTCTCTGACTTTGAGCTGTTTCTCTCACGCACGGTTTTTCTGTTGAAAGTAAAAGCACGGCTGATTTGGCACAAAAAAATTTAACACGTTAAATGAATTAATCTTGTTTGACGTTGCCAGCTTGCCAAATTGTCTGGGACGTGAAACATGGTCCTACTTCTGTCTTCATGTGTCAGCCTATGAATTAAATTACTTGGGGAATATGTTGAGTGGTGGGGGGTGAGGACGATAGTGGCACCACCACAGTCATCGGACGTTGGTTGAAATCCATTATGGGAGGAATTTGAAAATTGGCTTCGATTTCCTCGATTCATTTTACCCTCGATTCCACCACAGTTTGTAGAATTCCACTTTGTTTATCATGATCATGACGCCTTGAAGCTTTTCCTAAAAAGGGGAGGCATACTTGGAGTTGGGGTTGTCGCTCTTGCGTGGACTGATTTGCATTAGTGACATGGTTGAACAGGTTCCTCTCTTCCTCAAGAAGGGACATGGTATACTATGCATGGAAGAAATCGCAGTGATCGCGTTTAATACACCAACCCCTACGAAACAGGAAAGGGCATGGGATGGTATTTTTGTAAGGTGTGGGTTGGTTTTTATTCGTGACTGCAGAAGGAATACGAATATTTTCCCTCGAAACAGATGGTTCTTTTCCTCGAACAGATGGTTCTTCAGCAAAACTTTTATTCTGGGTTCTATCTTCATTCAGTTCCATATTCACTTGATGCTTTTCTTGAGGTTTTACTTTATTTAGATTGGTTGATTTCTGATTTGTTTTGTCGTTCAACATTAGGGATCTTTGACTTAATTCGTTCAAATCGTTGTTTAATTCATGCACCAGCCTCTTCCTCCACATAATATTTGTATTGTCTTTTGAAGCCTGTTTGGGCTATCAGTTGTAATTTGAAATTCAAATTTTCTACCGAGAGCTGATTGATCTCCTCTTGTTGTAATTTTATGGTGGTTTTCATCTCGTTTTGCCTTATTTCAAGGGTTTTAACCTCAGAGTCAAACCTCATTTGGGTTGCTCTTAGCTATCCTTAGCCATACTTAGCTATCCTTAGCCATACTTAGCTATCCTTAACCATACTTAGCTATCCTTAGCTATCCTTAGCCATACTTAGCTATCCTTAACCATACTTAGCTATCCTTAACCATACTTAGCTCTCCTTAGCTATCCTTAGCCATACTTAGCTCTCCTTAGCCATACTCAGCTCTCCTTAACCATACTTAGCTCTCCTTAGCTCTCCTTAGCCATACTTAGCCATACTTAGCTCTCCTTAGCTATCCTTAGCCATACTTAGCTATCCTTAGCTGTCCTTAGCTCTCCTTAGCCATACTTAGCTATCCTTAACCATACTTAGCTCTCCTTAGCTATCCTTAGCCATACTTAACTATCCTTAACCATACTTAGGTATCCTTAACCATACTTAGCTCTCCTTAGCTATCCTTAGCCATACTTAACTATACTTAGCTATCCTTAGCCATACTTAGCTCTCCTTAGCTATCCTTAGCTCTCCTTAGCCATACTTAGCTATCCTTAGCCATACTTAGCTATCCTCAGCCATACTTAGCTATCCTTAACCATAGTTAGCTCTCCTTAGCTCTGTTTAGCTCTCTTCAAACAACGTATTTATATTGGCTAATCCCACAAATTGTCGCACCATTTTTTTTGCCATTTTTGTTCCGTTATAACTGTTTTTACCTACCATAACCTGATCATCTCTTGTTTCAATCAATAACGCAACGTACTCGAGCTACAGATCACAACAGATTTTATACGGCAAGGACCAATTTCCAGTTATATATATGACTCGCCCATAATGAAATCAGGTTCTTTTTTAATAATTTTAGTGGGAAAGAAACTTTAAGAGTTAAACAAAAACACTCGATAGTATGTATCGAATGCTTGATAGAGCTTCTCAAAGAAGAGAGAGTCATGGTTGTATTATACCTAAATTTCGGAAAGTTCTCATGTGGTTATGAAATTGCATTTATAATACACAAGGCAAGCATAAGCATATTATGTGAGGGGGCAGGGTACGCAATTGCGCGAAAAAATATTTGGAAAAGAGAAATGTCGTGCACTTTTGCTAAAAATTCAGGCAATTACGATATGTATTGCTCTAAAATGATAAAAAAAATATTTCATACGTTAAGCTATAAAATACGGTCCGAAAATCAATATATGACTTCAGTTAATTTTTTTAAATTAATTTTAATACAAAATCCATTTTGAACTTCAAGGTTCCGTTTGAACTTTGAAGACTATACTATATACATGCGTATATACAAACATTTATTATCCACTCCCTAAAAAGGGCTTTTCAGAGGTGAAAAACATTACATGTATAGTAATAAAGTTACATATTCAAAATGAACAAATAAAGTTAAAGATAGCATTTTATAATTAAAATTATTAAAAATGACTTAATCAAGCCCTGTAAAAAATTGTTCTTTAATTGGATAGTCTTAACATGCATGTGCTATGATTAATAATTATAAAATATAGATTATGATGAACTCAATTTTTTGATTTTAGAATACTAACAAAAACGTTTCTACGATATATCATTGCCAATTAAACAGTTAACAGTTACTCCTCTAATTGAGAAATAAACTGTTGAATTTGGTCTTCAAGTACCCGGTATAACAACTCCTTTTTCTTTTTTAGAGTTTCTATTTTTCTCCTGACTTGTTTCTCTTTCTTTTGTCCTATGTGACTGTAGCCAAATAGTCTCTCTGCTTCCACTACGCTAGCGTTGAAACTCTTAGTAAGATGTTCTACAAATGGTTCACAATCATCTGCTGTAAGAACATCCTGATCTATGAGTATATGCTGAAGAAAAATAAAATTTTCTTCGTCCGTCCATTTTCCATATGTGAGTTTCTCGTTTTCTTCATTCATATAAGTTGCATAAGAAATTGACTGGTGTGACATACGCCACATTCAATCACCAAATATCGCAATTTTTCTACTTTTTAGAACGATTGCGCCAACGCTGCGACTTATTTTTTAAGCGTTGCAAGGTGTAACACACCTCTTGCAACTTGCCTTGCGACAATTTGTGGGATTAGCCAATATAAATACGTTGTTTGAAGAGAGCTAAACAGAGCTAAGGAGAGCTAAGTATGGCTAAGGATAGCTAAGTTTGGCTAAGGAGAGCTAAGGAGCGCTAAGTATGGCTAAGCATGGCTAAGGATAGCTAAGGAGAGCTAAGTATGGCTAAGGAGAGCTAAGGATAGCTAAGTATGGCTAAGGAGAGCTAAGGATAGCTAAGGAGAGCTAAGTATGCCTAAGGATAGCTAAGTATGGCTAAGGATAGCTAAGTATGGCTAAGGAGAGCTAAGGAGAGCTAAGGAGAGCTAAGTTAGGCTAAGGATAGCTACGTATGGCTAAGGATAGCTAAGTATGGCTAAGGAGAGCTAAGGAGAGCTAAGGATAGCTAAGTATGGCTAAGGATAGCTAAGTATGGCTAAGGATAGCTAAGTATGGCTAAGGATAGCTAAGTATGGCTAAGGAGAGCTAAGGATAGCTAAGGAGAGCTAAGTATGGTTAAGGATAGCTAAGGATAGCTAATGAGAGCTAAGGATAGCTAAGGAGAGCTAAGTATGGCTAAGCATGGCTAAGGATAGCTAAGGAGAGCTAAGGAGAGCTAAGTATGGCTAAGGATAGCTAAGTATGGTTAAGGAGAGCTAAGGAGAGCTAAGTATGGCTAAGGATAGCTAAGTATGGTTAAGGATAGCTAAGTATGGCTAAGGAGAGCTAAGGAGAGCTAAGGAGAGCTAAGTATGGCTAAGGATAGCTAAGTATGGTTAAGGATAGCTAAGTATGGCTAAGGAGAGCTAAGGAGAGCTAAGGAGAGCTAAGTATGGCTAAGGATAGCTAAGTATGGTTAAGGAGAGCTAAGTATGGCTAAGGATAGCTAAGTATGGTTAAGGATAGCTAAGTATGGCTAAGGAGAGCTAAGGAGAGCTAAGGAGAGCTAAGTATGGCTAAGGATAGCTAAGTATGGCTAAGGAGAGCTAAGGAGAGCTAAGGAGAGCTAAGTATGGTTAAGGATAGCTAAGTATGGCTAAGGATAGCCAAGTATGGCTAAGGATAGCTAAGTATGGCTAAGGATAGCTAAGTATGGCTAAGGAGAGCTAAGGATAGCTAAGGAGAGCTAAGTATGGTTAAGGATAGCTAAGTATGGCTAAGGAGAGCTAAGGATAGCTAAGTATGGCTAAGGATAGCTAAGGAGAGCTAAGTATGGCTAAGTATGGCTAAGGAGAGCTAAGGAGAGCTAAGTATGGTTAAGGATAGCTAAGGATAGCTAAGGAGAGCTAAGTATGGCTAAGAAGAGCTAAGGAGAGCTAAGTATGGTTAAGGATAGCTAAGTATGGCTAAGGATAGCTAAGTATGGCTAAGGATAGCTAAGTATGGTTAAGGAGAGCTAAGTATGGCTAAGGATAGCTAAGTATGGTTAAGGATAGCTAAGTATATGGCTAAGGAGAGCTAAGTATGGTTAAGGAGAGCTAAAGATAACTAAAGATAACTAAGGAGGTATAAGGAGGTGTAAGGTTGTTTAAGGAAGAGTTCCCATTTGGGAGAGCACCCTATTTCGGTTGTTCATATATCGAGAAAGCGCCCTCTTCTTCGATACAATACAACACGATCAACTGGTCTTTCTTCAACGCACTAGACTCGCTCTCTATCACTTCCATGATCCGAATGACGACAACTTCCGCCCGCTACATTTGATAATATAGTTTGTTCGCAAAGCATTGTGGGATAGGCTGAACACCTCCTCTGCCCCTCCAATAAAAAAAAATCTTCCGCCGCCGCTGGGGCAGCGAAAGAAATCCTTGTATAATAAATAATGAGCAGTCTCTTATTTGATATAACCCGGTTATTGCTATTGTTTTTAGTGTTATTTGAATAGACTTTGATGTGTAAATGCTAAATGGTACTAGTATGTGCTGTCCACCTATATAACCGCCCTGCTGACCCATCGCGTGCGCCTCGTTACCAGTATTCTACCCGTCGTATTCTATTTTCTATAATGTTCTTACATGAAGTATCCAGTTATTGCCCGGTTGCATTCCCGGTTGAATGACCAGAAAATGGAAGCAAAACATACCTCGTATTGGAATTTGATGTTATAGTATTTTCGATGGGCATTCGTCGCGATTTCACAAGAATTCAAGACCAAAAGACTTGAAATAATGAGGTACAACGAATGCAACGAGCGACCAGGTGGTGGTGTCTGCTGGTATTTAAGCTAGTATGGTTATTATATGGAAATGTTTTTGTTTGAGTTGCATAGTGAAAAGGACGTGAAGTGTTAGGAATTTTAGAAACGAAATGCTGACGTTTCGAGCAGAGTAATTTGAGTATTAAATGAGCAAATAGCAAGCGTTTAAAAAAGATTTACTTATGTTTTAAATACGAATTTAATCAAGTCAGCAGTTTAATATTCCATTCTAGCGCCATAACGCAAAAAGAAGCAAGGCAAAAGTGTTCAGACAATTATTATATGCAATAGAAAAAATGTTTCGTGTTTCCATCAAGTTATAGATAGTGAAATGTATATATTTTTTTATAAATATTAACAAGAAAAACTAACAAATATATCTATCTCACAATAGGTGAGCATGAATCAAGCCATGTTCCATTGAAATGTTATTTTGTTCCATTGAAATGTTATTTTATAAATATGGTATATTATAACACATAATTCACGAGAAAAACATGCTTCGTTTTACAGTCAAACCGGATGTTCTTTACCGCACTACCTTGCAATATTGACAGCAACATTGCAATGTTGACTGCAATCGGTAGACGGCAACTTCTTCGCAAGTTGGTAAAAAATCGCATTTTAAATATCGAACTTCACATAATATGAAGTTTACTTAGAGTTAGTTATTCTGACTTTCAATAGAACTTCATATTATGTGAAGTTCGATATTTAAAATGCGAATTTTTAACAACTTAGCTGTGTACCGATTGCAATCAACATTGCAACGTTGCGCGGTACATGAACATCCGGTTGGACTGTAATAGCCTTTGGCATTCTGCTGCATGAAGGCAATTAAAACAAACATGTGCGACATTTTACCATTTTAAAACTAAAGTACTATTGTTTATCGTTGAAACCATCTTACTTTCTGTTCTGGGGTCCAATTGCATTCATCCGACTCCAGAAACCACATGACAATATCCCTTAAATTATCTGGGAATTTCGCTGGGTGTTGTTTGATTGCTGACAACCAGTAAGAGCGCATATCACCATAGAAGACAAAGAGCTCTTCTGGTTTTTTGGTAGCTGGAAGTTCCTTTGCGGCCAATAAGACGAGTTGATCTTTTTCACGTTTGTAGTACACAGTGGCGAGTTTCTCAGCGTCGTCGTTAACTCTTTTCCAGTCTTCGTCATGGATCTCTGTGAATTTGCTTTTTCTACTCATCTCTTGCACCTGTTGCAGTGATTCCAGAACGTGTTTCTGATTGGCAAATCTTGCGTGGCAGTTTGCGTCGTCTTCTGAATCTGCGTCAAACCATCTTTTCCCCACATCTGCATGAATGGCGTAGAGTCTCGAACTGTTGGAAGAATCTAGTTCGGCTTGGGTAGTGGAATGCGTGGCATACATACATATGTAGGTATCTTTGGGTACCAGTTGGTGGTGGGGTTTGATAAAGAGGCCACGTCCAGCACCAGCTATAGTGCTTTCACGCACGAAGCACCATCCCTCCATTGTAAGATTGGACTCGATAACCTTGAAAAAAAATTGGTCACCCTCTTGACTGTCTGGTGGATCCTCACCATCGCCAGAGGATCTTGCATTCGTTGACAGCCAGGTTCGTTCTGGATGTTGTTCACCGGACACGTTCTTGATTGGCACCTTTTCCCGGGGGGTTTCAGATCCTCTCAGGTTCCATGGCATGTAAGGCGATGCTTGCGTCTCCTCCGGCAGGCGAAACATTCCGACTTTGTTAACCATTGCCTCTTTCATGCCATCCTCCAAAAATTTGTCGAGACCATATTTGAAGTATGGATAAGTGTAGCCTTTAGTTGCCAGCAAATGGGTGATGTTTTCAAAGTTTTCGTTGTCGTCGAGACTGGTAACGTAGATGTCGACCAGGCGCCTTCCGTAGTGGTCGCGTTCGGTGTGCCACACTGCCTTGGAAATGTCCTTACTCTTGGTCAGCATGAAAAATTCATCATGCTCAGAAATGATTTGTCGAACAGCGCGTAGAGCTTCGATTCCAATGTGAACTTTTCCTAAGAACACATTAGAGTTTTGGTCAATTCCTGATGACCTTCATGGGCCAGGTCTATAGCTTGCTGTCGTAGTGTGGTTGGTGTTATAATTCGTGTTGACTGGTCGTTGTCGTTGCTGGTGGAAAGTTCACTGCGAACCCTGCATGTAGTAGATATCAAGTTCTCGTCTGTTGATTCTTGGATCTGTGAGCTTTCTTGACTCGTGCCACTTTCCAGTTCTGATGCACTTGGCAACTGCTTGAAGAGTTGCATCTTCCTTTGTCTGTGTTTTGATGTCTTCGAGGCTGATCGACTTTGGCGTTGTATGTTGAGCAATGAAGTTGATGTACTCTTCTGCTACATTTCTATGATGGTATGTTTCTGCTGTCACCACTGGGTGTCGCGACATGTAGTCAGAGGGATTATCTTTTCCAGGGCGATATTTTACGGTGAAGCGGTACTTGTGAAGGCGTAGGAACCATCTTTCTATCCTGGCAGGTGGTTTGGAGTTAGGATTGCTGCAGATTAATTCAAGTGGTTTGTGGTCAGTGTATAACACAAATTCTGCACCGTAGAGGTAGATATGGAATCTTTCCATGGCCCATACTATGGCGAGTGCTTCTCGTTCAGTTTGGCTGTATCTTTGTTCCACAGGAGTGAGAGCTCGACTTGCATAGGCGATCACTTTGTAGTCTTCTTTACCTGGAGTGTGTTGTTGTAGGATCGCACCCAAACCAGTTGGGCTTGCATCGACCGTGAGTTCTGTTTGTTTTTTTGTGTCAAAATATGCCATAACTGGGGCAGAAGTTAGAGCTGCTGTCAGTGTTTTCCAAGCGTTCTCATGCATTGGTGACCACTCAAATCTGGCACTCTTCTTCGTGAGTTCACGTAGAGGTGTACCCTGGGTGCCAGAGGTTTTTCGACGCTCGTGGGGGATAACGGGGACACACGAGGAAGCCAGGCGGTAAAGTGGGAGGGGCCAACCCGGAAGGCGAGCGCGAAAAACCTCTGGAACACCGAGCCGTGTTTTACTTATGGGGCGCCAAATGTGACAAAATATATTACTGTTCTTGTGATAAATATTTATGTTAATATACATATCATAGCTCGTGATAGATACATTACTTCTTTAAACATATACGTTATATCTCGTGATATATATTAGAACTTGTTATATAGATTGTAACTTCGTGATATATATCATAAAAAACATGATACTTATCACCGATCGTGTATTTTAAAAAAACATGCCCGTGATATACGTTACAACAGGAGAATGGGTACTAATTCAAATTCCAGTTTTCAAAATGGCGGATAATCCAGAAATCAACATTGAGTCTTTCTTGCGGGATATATCTGGGCAAATATCAGAGGCTCGCCGTCAGTTGTTTTGTAACAACATCAATGTCATCGAATTTATTCAGCGACGGCTAGAGGACAGTTTATTTGTAGTCAATATACTTTGGCAGCGCTCCGTGGAGCGTTGCGATCCACAACTCCAGAACGATCTTGGTTCTTTAGTATCGCATTTGCATTCCTTACACCAAAGTTACGACGAAGTTTGGATTAGACACGAGAATTCATCAAACCCACTTCGTTTTAGTTGCCCAATAGAGCAGAGAGATAGCAGGGGTAGGCGTCGATATTCTCTTCCCGAAGAAACCCTTCGTAACTTGTATGGGATTCACCGTAGATGGGAGCAAGTTGCAGTGGAAACTGGGGTAAGCTATCGCACTTTATTGCGACGACGCCATGAATATGGCTTGACTGTCAATAATACCAGTGGGCCACGAAACACCTACTCCGAAATCACTCAAAATGAGTTATGTAATGTTGTTCGAGAAGTTCTTCAAATCTTACCTAATGCTGGTGAAACGTTTGCGGTAATCACGATATATACGACCACAGTATTCGGGTCAGCAGTATTCACAAAATCTTCTCAATTCTTATTGGAAGAGGATATAGTGACATGCTAATCCGTCATTATATTATACCGGCACCGTGTAAACGCAAGACTTTTTGGCCTGTATTTACACACCGGCATGATTTTGTTCCGTTTTCAAATTGTACCGGCATCGTGTAAATGGGGTCTCAGAGACAAGTTAGCAGTTACTACGATGGGACAAAGAACCCAAAAGCCGCCATCTTGGATTGGTCATTCTTTGTCAGTCATTGATATAGGACACCCAAAGTCCAGCTATTTATAGATCAGTGGTTCCAGCCTTTGAAAATAGTCAAAATCAAGCTTGGAAGAAAAATGCCTCTCTCCTCCACAGAGGTTCTTTCGGAGATCGGCTATGTCGGAGATCGTCGGAGATGCGTAAATTTATGCCTGCGGAGGAGAGAGGAAAAATGCCGACCTAAATCCGATCCAGACGGTTGGTTTCTTGGCTTTCTTAGGAGCAGTTCCATGGATAACGTCATTTCAACGGGGAATCTTATCCAGAAACCAGTCAAATATCGAAAAACTAAATATTTTTTCTTACCTTGAATCGGAAGTTATCAACGGGGTTTGCTATTCCTGGCGACGTTCTCTGAAAATTCCAACAAAAACTTGTTTCACAATTTCACACACAAAAAAATGAAAATAGCTGCCTATGTTCGATAGAGGAAAGTTTTAATATTAAGAGAGGCTAAATAGAGAAGGAAAATTTAAAGTGCATATAACCCCAAATTTTTTATCATCTAAATACGTTCTACCTCTGGCAAATACACGCGTAAAAACGCACAACTTGTTCACGGTTCTCAACAGGCGTGAACAATGTTGTGAGCAACAATGCTGTAACAACTTGTTGACATATGTGAACAACATTGATAAATGAACAACATTGTTCATCATTGTTTCAACAAGTTGTTACAGCTTGATGAAACAACAACCGTTGTCCACGCATGTTGTAACAACCGAAGAACGTGTTGATACATCAACCATGTTCACCATTGTTGTAACATTGTTGTTCATCGTTGTTACTTCGTCATATCATGCTGTTACAACATGTTGTATCATTTGCGAACAACGTTGTTGGCTATAAAAATGTGCTGTTGGAACAACTTGTTCATGACTGTTGATTTATCCGTGAACAAGTTGTTCGAACCATAAGTGAACAACTTGTTGACAACTTGTTCACGGCGAGCAGCACAACATTGTTCACGCCTGTTGACAACCGCAACCGTGAACAAGTTGTGCGTTTTTACGCGTGTAGTTGAACAACGAAATATTATTTAGATTGGAGCAACCTTTATTGCTTTAATAGAGATTTTTGTTTTCAAAATGGTAATGAGATGACGCCAAAGTAGTCATCATTATCTATACAATATTTATTTGCAGGAGTGACATGACCCAATTCTTCCATTAATGGTGTGTTTGAACAACATGTTCCAGAGAAAGAAATCCAAATGCCTATACATAGACGTCATCTCGTTACCATACTAGAAATGCGAATCGCCAAAAAACGTTGAAGAATAGCTCCAATCAAAAAAATATTTCACTGAACAACTGTTTGCTCTATGTAGAACGTATTCAGATGATAAAAAATTTGGGTTTATATCCACTTTAACAAAGAAAGAGGGTTTTAATAGTGAAGGTGGCTTAATATCGAAGGGGAAGGAAGGGCTTATTAGAAAAAAGGCTTAACAAAGAAGGGCTTAACTCCTAGTTGTCCGGCCCGATAGTCATCCGCTACTGGTGACGGATCACTTTGATTTGTTGTGAACCTGCGAGGTTTTGACCAAAATTACCCCCCTAGGGCTTAAAATGATCCTGAATGATCCCTTTTTAAAATAAGACCTTTATAACGATATGCCATGAAGTATTACCCGAGTTCTGACCTGACTTCCCTTCTGTTGAAATCCCGCGAGGATCATGGAGTATGGATAAGAACAAAATAGCTTTTATTTGTCAATATATAAGCGAAACCAACGAAAATTTAGGCTCTAACAACTCCGAAAGTAAGTATAAACATTTGTTTGTTGTAATTATTTCGTAGATTAGCAATAATTTGGTACAATTTGACGAAAACCATCTCGGCCGAGTCAGGCAAATTTGAACAAAGTTTGCCGAGAGTTGTCGGCGAGTTGTCGGCGTTGTAATGGCAAACAGAAGTAAATATCACTCAAAAATAACTTAAAATCTGAATAGCTGACTTAAAAACGATCTTACTGATGTATTTTGGTCGTATGTTCTTGTATAATTCTGTTTAAATTTGTAAATTTCAAAATAAGTTATATGATCGCTCGCGGCCGCACCATGGGGGGTCACAATGGGGGGTCTCAATGGAAAATCATAAAAAATCAATATAATATTTGCTTTTTATTGTATTGCTTCAATTTTTTCAATTTGAATTTGTGAAATGCTGCTTTTCATTTTACATGATCCAAAATTTGGTGTAAAGTCATTTCTCGTTAAATATTTAACATTTTTTGGATTATAATAATATTATTAATAGTAGTAATTAGCATAAATTAGCATAATTTGCAAAATGGGTTGTCTGACAAGATCCGAAAACCCAAAATTTGAATAGTAGAGGTAAAAACGATTCAAATGATATATTGTGGTATTATTTGTGTGTTATTATGCCATGTTAATTCACAAATTGCCAAGACCACCTGCTGTGACTGGTTTTCGGATTTAAACGGTATTGGCAATAAAAATTAAGTTTGTCTCTTTTGGAAGAACTCGTCAAATGGTATAAGAAGACCTTTTACAATTTTTCCGTATCTGTTTTGGGTTTGGAAATATTTCGACCAAAGACAGCGTGCTGTCCGCCATCTTGGAATTATTTTCGATATGCATGTGACATCATAAGCAGGGTAAAGTGAAATTTTTATCTTGCCAACCTTTTAAATTGACCCACAGCATTTAAAAAGCCTTCCGTGGAAATTTGGTCACCCACGGAGTAGTTTCATCAGGTTTACCCTGCTTGTGACGTCACCAATTTCCTTGTATTAGGATGAGGGTCCCAAAGGAGCCTGAGAAATAATGACGTATGCATAAATAATAAGTTGAATATTTAATGAGGCGGCATCCATTTGGGGTCTGGAGTGGGGGGTACTCGCAGACAAATGAACTGTCAAACTGGTGAGAAGACACCAACGCGGTAAAGAAAAATTATAAAAGAGTGCGCGTTGGTGTCTTCTCACCAGTTTGACAATTCATTTGTCTGCGGTTTCATGACCTTACAGCTTTTCCATCATGACCTTTTCTGTCACTGTTTGTCATTTTCTATTTATGTAACTAGCTAAGCTATTTAAGTCACCTTCATGTATGTATATTTATCACTCTGATGATGTTACGTGTAGTAACGAAACGTTGGTAAATATTTTCAAAATTATTTTGTATTATGGTTTTGTTTAAAGCAGTATGCTGGGCAATAATATTTCTTACTAGCATTAGATTTCCGCCTGGTTCATCCATTGCGACGATTAAATGATAGAACAGTTGTCCTTGAACACCAAGAGGTAACATTCCTGATTTTTATCAAATTACATTTTAATTTTCACACAGGTGATGACTTCGTCAAGGACAGGTGCTGGTAAGTTGTTATTGCCAGTTGTATTTGTTATATAAACTTGGAAAATGTTGCTGTATTTTAACTTATACACCTATCGCGAAATATACAGAATCCCACGATTTCACCCATTTTACCGCACCTTCTCTCGGGAATTGCACGCGAATCTTGACAGATGTATTGTGATATCAATCAAAAATCACGCGCGAACCTACTTCCCTCAAGATGTCTGCGTGAAAGTGCGGTAAAATGCAGGATTCGGCCTATTTCGTGATAGGTGTATAGTGCCGTAAATCATTAAAATAAACTTACTTTTGACAGTTCATCTCTCATGTTGTCTATACCTTTAGTGAGTTGAAACTTGTAGCGGCAATAGTTTCGAACGGCGTTCGACCCCGTTAAATAAAAAAAGGAATTATTGGACGAGATTGAGCATGATATTAAGAATGATCAAAACCAAGGTTTGTATTATGGCCCGAAGCCGATAAAATAAACCTTGGCTTTGATAATTCTTGATATCATGCTGAACCTCGTCCAATAATTATCAATTAGTATAAATACACAGGTGATTATAGAAAATCGCGTGCGCTGATTGGTCGCGCTACTTCGGACTAATTCTCGATAATCACCTACAGGGTTTATTCAAGATGGTCGCCAGCCGATTTGTCATGCGACAGACGAGGAAATTAACAATTTTAATAAAAGAAAATGTTGTTCCTAAAAGTACGAAAATGTGTATTTATACCAAAACAATTATTCGCCTCAGGCTCAGTGAATATTATACACTTAATGTCTGCTCCCTCGGGAAACAGTTAGTTTTGTTTTCCCGAGAGTCTTGATATATCCCGAGACGAAGTCGAGGGAATCATCGAGACTCGAGGGAAAACAAAACTAACTGTTTCCCGAGGGAGCAGACATTAAGTGCTTTGTTATATAGCTTGAGTTTCGCTGAATAATTTCGAGGTTTATCAAGGGAACGTACACAAACGAAAAGACAAACTGAAAGACTTACCAAAACATTTCGCCTGGCTCTGCATCAACCAAACAAACATGACTCTCAGAACAAAAGAACAACAATATATTTCTCCAGTTAATCTTCACACATGCTTTGAAGACCTATAAATATTATTTTTTTCTTACCAAACAAGCTTTTATTTATAAGAAACCGTGAAGAGTTCAAAGTTCTAGCGGACAACAATTGAAAACTTATTGCCCGAGCAGGCAATAAGTTCTCAATTATTGCCCGCTCGGTAGACATTGAAATTTAGCTAAGGTCATGTGACCACAAACCAACCAATGACAGTCATCGTTGTATCCAGCGAAACTCTAGCTATATAACAACGATAAATAATAACCTCGACTTCGTCTCGGTTATTATTCACCGATATTCACCTCGCCTTCGGCGAATAATTGTCAAATAATTGTAACTTTTACCTGGGATATGGTACCTGCAGTCCGTTTTTCAAACCGTCAATTCGAATTAACCACGGACTCGGTCGAAGAACTCGATTGCTTAGCCGTGGAAATCGAAGATTATGGATAGGTATTTTGAAGAATTGGACGTGTTTGAGGAAGAAGAAGTATCGAAAATTTGGAGATTTTTGAACCACCCCGGCCCTACGAGAAAATTTTGAGATTTTTGAACCACCCTGGCCCTGGGACAAAATTTTGAGATTTTTTAACCACCCCGGCCCTACGACAAAATTTTGAGATTTTTGAACCACCCCGGCCCTACGCCAAAATTTGAGATTTTTGAACGATCCCGGCCCTACGACAAAATTTTGAGATTTTTGAACCATCCCAGCCCTACGAAACAAAATTTTGAGATTTTTGAACCATCCCGGCCCTACGAGAAAATTTTGAGATTTTTTTAACCACCCCGGCCCTACGACAAAATTTTGAGATTTTTGAACCACCCCGGGCCTGCGACAAAATAATGAGATTTTTGAACCACCCCGGCCCTACGAGAAAATTTTGAGATTTTTGAACCATCCCGGCCCTATCGAAGCAGCACGCACGAAAGTCAACAGAAATATAAAATATCAAGAAATAATGATTTTATTCCAACATAACTGCGTAACTGTGTTTGAGTAAATATGTTTAATATGCATAATGTAACGCCTGTCACATGATCTAAAAGCCTTGTATGTCCTATAAATATATTACAACTCAGTAAACATTTTGACCAAAAAGTATAGATAGAAATACCGAGTGATTTGTACTTATAGCAAACTTATAATTAATATAGAATTTACTTGTGTTATTGAATTGCCTATCACAAAATTAGAACAAAAAGCCAATCGTCAAATTTTCAAAATGACACAAATTTCAACAAGCGGGAATCAGTAAAGAACTTTATTGAAGTTTCGTTGTAGATCAGTGTAATACCCCCTCTTCAGAGAATAGTCAGCTGGATTTTTCGAAGCATGCACTTCATAAAATTTTATCTTTTATTCAAACTACCTTGGCACCTTGCCAATACATGCAGTATATTGCTTAAGGTCACGTAAAAACATGGTCACCTCCGGACCGTATGTTGAGTCCGCGTAGACATATTTTTGTATTTGTTATAAAATATAAATGTACCTCCCGACCGAGTTCATAAACAAAGGAAATATTCTTATATTTTATATTCGATGTCTGACGTTGACCCAAGTCAAATAGGTTGCAATATGCTGCCAGGCAGTATATAACTACTGCAGAGTACTTGTGGTACAAGTTGGGATTTTTAAATTTTAATATTGCGTTCTTATTGATTGGAATAGTAAGTGTTACAGTTTGTAGTTCAACAAGTGACAAACAAGTAACAGTGTTTTAAAACTATGCTTTAGTGGTGTGTTTCGTGATATTAACAAACAAAAAAATTTCGTTTTGGTTTGTGATAGTTATTGAAGCTGTGTATTTATTGGAAAAACAAAGAAATATAAAAGGACCTCCTTCTTTAATTTAGAAATTTTTGTTGTTTTTATATTTATTGAAAATAAATATAAACTTCCCGCCTCCTCAACATTTTCAAAATGTTATGATGTGAATCAAGGAATTTTTTTATGTGGCCTAAATTAACTTTTGTGTGTATACGTTCCGAAACAGGAGGGATATACCTATTGTTTCGCATGCTGCCCAAAGAGTTTACCTGATTATAAGTATCGATTACAATCTCCTCAAGTGTTTTATCATCCTTGACATTGTCTAAGCAGTATCCCATGGTGCTGCCATTTGCCTGTTCCATTACAGCAGGCAATGAAAAACCTGTGAGGAAGAATACAACAAATATAATAAAAAGTAAATAGAATAATATATGATCGATCTTGTACGCTTCTTTCCGGTTATTTATCTTAAATCAGTAAAAGCGCAAGATGTTAATTAACTGGTTACTGGGATAATTCGTGTAATAGTGAATGAATGAACTTTATTTAAATCTAGGTATAAAAAAACATCTTTACATGAGTATTCTGCCAGATGGCCTTCGTTAATTGAATAATTGTGGAATTGATTAATGATAAAATTAACACGCTCTTGTATAATTATTGAGCACAAGTGCGACAGGTTCCCCTAGGAACTTTCAGTTATTTTTTTGTCATATTTTTGAAATATTGAGGGGCCTGATAGCCGCGCACCCCGGCCCATTGCGGCACTTCTGAATCATATTGAAGCTAAAACATTTTAAGTAAAATTATCTGAATTAATGATCGGAGATTGATACAATTCCAATTAGTCGTAGTCTATCTGTTTTTGCATATTTTCCTCGAAACTAATTTAAATTTCTACTTACTGCTTCCGGTTCCCCATATTTTAGTGCCTATCCAGAGGAGGTACGAAGCTCTTCCCACAATGCATTGCGCTTGAACCATATTATCAATTTCGCACCGGAAATGCTTCACTTCATTATGAACTTTCGAGGAGCGAACGTGATTTGAAAAATAGTGCTTCGACGTTTGTGGTGCTTAGAACACTTTGGTTTGGGACTCGCATGAAGTTATTTATATTTATTTTGTAACCTAGCAGTACTTCGACGTTTATTATTTCGCCTGATTTGCCGCTATTCACGAATTTACATCTGATTTTCTGATCAAGGTGACTGCTCGTCGCTCGAGTGTAGCGTGTTTTTGGGCCATAGTGAAGAGACTTTCTTCTCTGATTCTGGAACAACTTTATTGACAAACGAGATTGGACAGCTGAACGTTACAAACGTCTTCTCTAGCTACATCGCACCTTCGGTTCTCACATCTCGGTCACTCAGTCTCACAACTCTCGCTTCTAAATCTAATCTAATACATCGAGTTGCTGTGTTTATATATCTTACATTTCAGCGACAGTCAGCTTGCTGAATCACGGTCATTACGTCAGTCCTTACGTAGGAACAAACTGCGTGGTCCAGTAAGGGCCATCCCTCATTGGTCCAGTGTTACTACAGGAGGAAACCAGAGTAAACTAAACTAACTTTATTTATACTGGATAACTCTATCAGTTATATCTCAACTGTTCTCCCTAGAGGTCCAGTAAGGGCCATCCCTCATTGGTCCAGTGTTACTAACAGGATGCGCGGATGGCGAAGCACGGATTCGAAGATCGCCTCTCACCGCTGCGATCCAAACTGTTAAGCCTGATTGGACGGGGTTAGTACTTGGATGGGTGACCGCTTAGGAAAAACCTTGTCACAGGCTTGAGCTTATTGTATAGTTGATTTCTCCTGTGCTTCGAGGGTTTTTCGCCGGGTTCTCCGGTTTTCCTCCCTCCGTAAAATCAACAATTCGATCTTAGGAGAACAACCTTGTAAGGGACCTCAAGTCCTGGTGTTGTTTCTCCGGTATCAGTTAGATACAAATCAGTGTTAATAAATAAATAAACCGGAGTACCCGGAGGAAACCTGTGGGCATGTCGATTTTACGGAGGGAGGAAAACCGGAGAACCCGGCGAAAAACCCTCGAAGCGCAGGAGAGATCAACTACAACTCTACTCACATGAGTTCCAAGCTCGACAACGGGGTCATTCCCAAGCTGTCGCCCATCCAAGTACTAACCCCGTCTAACCGGGCTTAACTTTTTGGTGAGAGGCAGCGCCCATTCCAGCACACACCACCCGTGCTTCCCGGCATTTAATTTTGACATTTCTTGTGTTTGTTTTAGTGTTTTGTATGAGGGAAAGGAACGGTTGATAGCAGGTTGTGATATTTTGGACACTACTCCGAATGGACATTCCGCAAATATTAGCGACAGTGGAGGCAGCAGAATATTTATCACTTATCGTCGGTATTCTTCCAAAGTTACTCATACTTCATTGGCAGTGACTGCGATTAAAGTTATAATAACCAGCAAAGTAAGTTTCACCAATGGCCTTGTCTCACCCCCCACGTGACCCTCACCTCTTCCTTACTGCGATTGGTTAGTTATAGCGTTTGAGGGCAAAATATTTTGCCCTCAAACGCTAATTGACCAATCACAATAAGGCAGAGGTCAGGGTCACGTGGGGGTGAGACAAGCCCATTGTAAACATTTGTTCTCTAAAGCCCTAATCAAACGACAACGCAAGTCATCGCAAGTTGGCAGTCACGCTATATCAGCCAGCCGCTCTGAATAGTTTTCCGAAAATATCATGTACCGTGACAAAGTTAAAACTTGTTTAAAACACTCATGAAACCTTTATTTTGTTAATTTGGGTGTTCAAACGACCGCCACAGAAATTCTGACTGCCAACTTGCGACGACTTGCGTCCTCGTTTGATTACGGCTTTCAATGTAGCATATCGTCTTCAAAAACTCATTAATAATTCATGAGGAAAATTTAAAAGAAATTAATGTTTAATCAATGTCTTTATATGTGATAAAGATACCTCCTGATTTACATAAACTTTAGCTTTGATTTTCTCGGCTTAGACAAGGTTATTTTTCAAACTTACTACGCCAATGAACTTACCAAGTGGTTCGTTTTTGAAGCCGTTCAATAAACTCGCAGTTCGTGTTTTATCAGATATAAAAACACTCGGCTTCGCCTCGTGTCTTTATATCTGACTAAACACTCCTACTCGTTTATTAAGCAGTACATGCAGTGTAGCCTAACGTAGCGTAAACATTTAAAACTTATGGAATAACTAGCCTAGTTTCTAGGCCTTCCTCGGTTAACGCGTTTTGGAAATGTTACGAACGGACCCGCTGGGGAAGGCCTAGCAAAATTCGTAAACACTTTCACTTTACAGCTTGGTTGTTTATTGAGGAAGAATTGTGATATTATGATGTTCTAAGTATTTCCCGACATTTACTATTGCCATCTGCATAAAATAATACAAGCCTGCTCACCTCTAGTCTCCTTCGCAGACCTCCTTATGGCTCTATTGTGAGAGACAAACACTTTGAATTGTGAACTTGTTTAAGTCAGTTGGTGCTGTATTGATTGTTTTATAAAATTATAGTGGAAACAAACTACATATATAAACCCAGCCTGGTTCCCAGGCCTCTCTTTTTAATGTCGTGCGGCAGACCGAAATTGTGAGAGGCCTGGAATAAAATGTTTTGCTTGGCCCCAAATCTGGCCCCAAAACTGGCCCCAAATTATACAGGCACCAAACGGCCGTTTGGCGGAAAACCAAGGCAGATAACACTCACGTCGGTCTGCACAATTCTTTATAACATCATATAGCAAGGTTGGTCTACTGCCGAAACGTTAAAATAGCATATTTCGATTTGTAAAAATGTGTTTCAATACAATCACTTCCTACGCCGAACACTACTTTATAAAGCCTCGTATGTAACAACCTCTTTTAACGTAATGTAATACAAAGAAACCTACTCGTTTGCTGTCTGCTCTCAAGAAGAAGTTTATTTAAGTGCCCTCGTTCATAAAGATTAAAGAATCCGAGCTCCAGCAGGATTCATGATAGATAAAGATGAACATTTTCCGCTAGTCCTCTCGCTCGATCCCTATTCTGTGACGTCACCAAAATACGTTCGAGAGAAAAGAGGACTAGGAACTAGTCTGATATAAACCTAGCCTGCGTAGCCGGCGCTGGGGATTGGGACGGACAGTGAAAGGAGCGCCTGCGCAGTCACCCATTGTTATTTTTCGTGTATAGCGTTCGCTCGCAATCTATTGGTTGACACGCTAATGACCTATCAATCAAGAGAGTTTGAATTTCCGCTGCAGAGCGTTGCGAAAATGTGCCTTGCATAGTAGAAGGAAACGAATTCAAAATAAACTGCGACTGAGAGAGTGGCAGCTGCATGTGCATCCAAAGGAAAATGTTTATTCGCTGGTTTTCCAACAGTTAATTACTGTCAGATTTTCACGCAAGACGTGGCCCCTTCGGCTTAACGGCGAGTAACTGAATTAATTGTCTGACATGCATTGGTTTGCCAAAACATCATTTAATTTAGAATTTCTTATAATCGCTTTGATTCGAATCAGTGGGATCTACTCAGGCGTACTTCTCCGGCTGCAGTGGCCATCAGCGCCAGTTGTGAGTGGAAAATAACATTCACTATTATAGAATTTAACTATTATTCTATTATTGCTTCGCGGTATGTTATGATTATATTATTGATCGTCATAGTCGTTACATACACATGTTTTATAACTACAAAAATAATCTGTCTGAGCTTTCTGTAGCCCACTCAACATAAATCGTTTATAACATTTATAACTGTAAACCAGCCAACATATAGCAGCAGCAGAATAATATAATGTTGTCAGACGCTAACACAGCGAACATATACCACACAAATTCCTGAATCAAGAAAGCACTTTGATACACATGCTCATTCATAACTGTGCTATTTTAGTTAATTCTAGAATGACGTGTTTTTATTCGATCAACTTCCAAATTAATTAAGCTATTTAGCTCAGGTTTTTGAAATTGACAACTTCCAAAAATACTAGCCTAGTCTCTAGAGTTGTGATATTATGATGTTCTAAGTGTTTTTCGACATTTAATATTCCATCTGCATAAAACAATACAAGCCTGCTCACCTCGGATCGACGAAGTTTCACTAGCCTAGCTTTCTTATCGCTAGCTTTCCTTCTGCAACCGCCAAAAGTTGAAAGTTAAACAGTTACATTTTCATTCCGAGCTCCAATTGGAATATATTCCATAATTCCCTTCTTTCGATCGCCAAGATCTTTGGTAAAATCTTCACAGATATCCTTGTGCTTTTATACTGTCGCTCAGTGTTGTCTACGGTAGATGTATACTAGATCCCAGGAACACTCGAAGGGCCAGAACGATTCTGGGCAGGACCTTTTTACGAATGTTGCTAGGCCTTCTCGTTTCCAGCCTCTCCCCAGTCTTCCCAAGAACCCAAACTGATTACGCGGCCAAGCACATGACGGAAACAAAAGGCCTAGAAACTAGGCTACAAAAATACATTGTTTTAATTAGGGGGCGGCACGAAAAATAACAATAGGCGCCTGCAGGCGCTCCCTTCCCCTATCACCCCAGCGCAGGCTACGCAGGCTAATATAAACCGTAAAAGCTTGTCACCACATGCGTACCCCCTACTGTGCAATCCCTTTTAAGCGGACACCCCTCGTAAGCGGGGTTAATAGGGGTTCAACTGTAGTTACTGCAACTATCGAAATATAGTAAGGTTATAGATACACTGCCGAAACAGAGAACGTAGGAGTCTAACGTTTCGAGCGAAGGCCCTTCGTCAGAGAGAAACGTAAAGAGTGACGTAGGAGTCTAACGTTTCTCTCTGACGAAGGGCCTTCGCTCGAAACGTTAGACTCCTACGTTCTCTGTTTCGGCAGTATATCTAACCTTATATATTTCGATTGTTGTTTCTACACTGCCTACGCAGCACACTACTTTTATTTTACTGCAACTATAGTGGTTACTCTTCTTTTTTTTAGAATGAGAAAACTCCTCATGCATTTTGTTTAATTAACAAGAATCTAAACAGAGGGATGGTAAGTCCGTAATTATTGAAATGCCATCGATACAACTTGTCCAGTGGTTGTCCAGTCTGCAAGTGTTCAAGAATATTCAGTGGTTGTTCAGTCTGCCAGTGTTGTTAAGAGCCCAGTGGTTGAGTCTGCCAGGCCTAATAAGAGCCCAGTGGTTGTCCAGTCTGCTAGTGTTAAAGAATCTTCAGTGGTTGTTGAGTCTGCCAATATTAGACAAAGCCCAGTTATTTACAACTGTACTGTATGGATTTATTGGAAAGAGTTATCAACGGGGGAATATTGTTGTATGATACTGAATATATACGCGTATTTAAGAAAATTGATTCTATTTTTCCGTGCGTTTCTACAATGATACATGCACTGTTGATTTACATAACAGATAAAGTCACAGCATGTACGAGTCGTTTGCACTATATATTTTTAATATTTTTGCAGGAGTGGTCTGTGCAAGTTGTGGTCAGTACCTGACTGTTCTTTGATTAGGACATTACGAGGTAATACACTTGCACAAGTTTGTACAGAGATTATACTCCTGACACTTGATACATGACAGAAGTTGATGGACGTAGTAATTCTGTTGTGGCGAATAAGTATGAAGGGTTAATTTTCATGGTTTTGCCATTTTTTCAGGACATAATTCAAGGGTTGGTGGAATTGTATTTCACCCTCAGGCCACGATTTCCCTGGACACTAGTTCACCATGCATGGCGTCATGTGGAGCTGATGGCGATGTGAAGCTTTGGTCACTGGAGTCGTAAGTAGCATTTGGTTTTTGGGGGTTTTTCTTTCTTTTCTCTCTTACATTTTCAATCCTGACAGTATCTTGAAAAAGTCTTTAGTGTCATTCGAAATTTGCTTAATAATCTTTTGCCGGATTTGCCTAATCGCCGGTTTGCGCGTTTTGCCTAATTGTTTGCTCGTTTTGCCTAATCGTTTGCTCGTTTTGCCTAATTGTTTGCTCGTTTTGCCTAATCGTTTGCTCGTTTTGCCTAATCGTTTGCTCGTTTTGCCTAATTGTTTGCTCGTTTTGCCTAATCGTTTGCTCGTTTTGCCTAATCGTTTGCTCGTTTTGCCTAATCGTTTGCTCGTTTTGCCTAATCGTTTGGCGCGTTTTGCCTAATTGTTTGCGCGTTTTGCCTAATAATTGCGCAATTCCATCGTATCATATCTTCTTTGTTTTCTCTCCCTTGTTCTATCTTTAGCTTCAATTTTTTTTCCAAACTACGCTTTTCCACTTCTTCTATTTTCATCTGCCACTCTACTGTGGATTCGTTCTTCTACTCTGCATTTTGCTACATGTATTTCTATTTCTATTTCAGTGACACTCCAATCGCCAACATCGAAGGCCACGACAAACGTGTGTCCCGCGTGGCTTATCATCCCTCGGGACGATTTCTCGCTTCATGTTGGTGAGTGTTGAATAAAACATCAATCTGGTACACCCCTGGAAGTCAAGATAGATGCGTATTTTTGAAACCCAGAACCAGTCAGCTCTATATATACCTGGATTGATATCTTTATCGCGGAAAACGTGCCTATACATAAAAATAGGTACGCAATGCGTGCAAGTATCTGCTTCGTAGCGGTAATGATAAATGAACAGTCTTGTAGTGAACATGTTTTATTTTCGGTGAACTGCATTTTTTGATAACCCACGTTTGGTAGACTATTCTTAAAAGGTTTTCTCTGTTCTGTCTGATATAGTTTTCTTTTCTTTTTTGTTGTAATCTTGTATGATATTTTGTTATTCATAACTTACTGTTTGTTGCAGTTTTGATAATTCTTGGCGACTATGGGACCTAAATCAACTAAAGGAAGTACTCCATCAGGTGCATAACATGTTTTATTGGCTACTGTGCGTGCTCCATCACTCAATGGAGCATGGTAATTTCAAATGTAATGAGAAACTCATTTTTTAAATAAATATTGTTTTCCGTTGTTTTGTGTCTGATTCTCTGTTATAAAAGAAATGGTTCATGGTTTGGCGTACTCCATTGAGTAATGGTCGCACTTGGGAAGTTGAGAGAGCACTCAAAAATCTAGAGTTGTTCTCGGCTACGTCTCGACCAACTCTTACGCTTTTTTCGTGCTCTCCGAACCTCCCGCGTGCATCCATAACTCGATGGAGCATGCCAAACCATGAACCATTTCTTAAATATTTTTACAATGTTAATTTTCACAATGTTCAAAATGTCTTTTGATTAAATAGCACGATGTTTTTGTCTTCTCAGGAAGGTCATTCTCGAGAAGTATACGATATTGCTTTTCACCCAGATGGCTCACTCGCTGGAACATGGTGAGTTACGCTTAGAAAATTCAAAAGAAACGAATGAATCAGGCCAAAGAACGGCCAACAAAGCTAATAAACAACATTTAAGCTAACTTTTTCATCTACTATTTTAAATTCACCATTCATCAGACAATCCTGACCAGATGTTCTTAAGTCAAAATCGCCAAAAACAGAATATTGTCCCAACACTTTTGGCCAGGATTACTGATTAGGAACATCTCTAGAACGTATAACGTAGTACATACTTTAATTAATTAATAATTCATGAAGAAAATTCAAAAGAAACGAATGTTTAATCCGCTGTTGTAAATATATATATATTTATATAGTGGTTGTTGTTTTTGAAATTGTTGTTTTTCGTTTATTTCTCACAGTGGTTTAGATGCTCGTGGTTTAGTTTGGGACTTACGGACAGGACAATGCATCATGCCTTTAGATGGTCATTTAAAAAAAGTTTTAGCAATTGATTTTGCTCCTAACGGGTATAAACATTTTCTCTTTTTTATTAATGTAGTTATTCCATTGAAATTCTGTAATAAATATAATGTTATGATTTGATTTAGTTATCATGTTGCAACTGGTAGCGAAGATCAAAAAGTTATGATTTGGGATTTGCGGAAAAGAAAAAGTGTTTACACCATTCCAGCTCACAATAATCTTATATCGTACGTCAAGTTCCACGGTGAGAACTTGAAATGAAATTGCTCTGTCTTTGTTCTTATCGTTTATTTTGCTTGGCTGGTATTTATTTCTTGTTATGGTGTTGTGGTTGTTGTTGGTGGTGGTGGTGTTGGTGCCTTGGTGGTGGTGGTGGTGGTGGTGTTTGTGTTGTTGTTGTTGTTGTTGTTGTTGTTGGTGGTGGTGGTGGTGGTGTTGTTTGTGTTGTTGTTGCTGTTGGTGGTGGTTGTGTTGTTGTTGTTGTTGGTGGTGGTGGTGGTGGTGTTGCTGTTGTTGTTGTTGTTGTTGTTGTTGTTGTTGTTGTTGGTGGTGGTGGTGGTGGTGGTGTTGTTGTTTGTGTTGTTGTTGCTGTTGGTGGTGGTTGTGTGTTGTTGTTGGTGGTGGTGGTGGTGTTGGTGTTGCTGTTGTTGTTGTTGTTGTTGTTGTTGTTGTTGTTGTTGTTGTTGTTGGTAGTGGTAGTGGTGTTGGTGTTGGTGGTGGTGTTATTGGTGTTGTTGTTGTTGGTGGTGGTGGGAGTGGTGTTGTTTGTCGTGATGGTGTTGTTGTTGGTGGTGGTGGTGTTGTTTGTGTCGGTGGTGTTGTTTGTGTTGTTGTTGGTGGTGTTGGTGGTGTTGTTGTTTGTGTTGTTGTTATTGGTGGTGGGAGTGGTAGTATACGTAGTGGTGTTGATGGTGGAGTGGTAGTATACGTAATGGTGTTGATGGTGGTGTTGTTAGAGCTAATAATGATGGTGGTGTGATTAGATTTGATACTTATGTTAGTCAATCATTATTTTAGATCAGTATCTTTTATCTGGTTCATACGACTGCAAAGTAAAAGTAAGTTGATTTAACGTGTACTTCTTGAAGCTTTCACTTGTGGCTTGTGTCACCTGTGCCTCTCTTCTTTAGGTGTGGACTCATCCTGGTTGGATTCCTTTAAAAACATTAGCTGGTCATGAACAGAAAGTTTCTTGTGTCGATATTTCACCAGGTTGGTGTGGCTTACACCATATTTGTTGTTTTTTTTATTCATCGACTAATCAGCTCATATAATCAGGTCATATTGTTTGAATTTTATTCGACGAAACTGCGACGTGTAACTCGATTAATTCGACAGACGAATTAAATTGGTCTCAGCAATTAAATTCGTCGGAGTCAGAAGGATAATGCGACGGTAATGCGTGTTCGAGTTACGCGAATTATCGTCGCGTCCAATTAAATGCCTCTCTTCTGTCTGCGACAATTCGGCGCCATATTTGCAAGGAATCGTTTTTAGGCTCAATGCGTCCAAGTAAAACCAATAAAATTCGACTGAAATTCGACGTTTAACTCGACGTCGCATTTACGTCGCATTACCGACGAAGTTAATTCGAATTAAGTTCGTCTTAATTTAAATTCATGTATCAGTGTGCTACGTTTAGCGTAGGTCTATAAAATATTTAATGTCAAATGTTCTTTCCAGATGGTCAATACATTGCCTCTAGCTCGTTTGACAGAACATTCAAACTTTGGTCAGCGGAGTAATTCCCTTGTATTGATGTCTTGAAAGAACATGGATATTTCAGGTAGAAAATCAACCGTTAGACCAACCTCGTACCCATGGTCTTCCGTTAGACGTACGGCAGACAGTCATTTGTAATGATCGTTTTTGAAAAATGTTGCTTTGTATAGATTAGCTGGATCTTCATTAGGCGTAAAGCTGGTTTTCCACTAGGCGACTTTTTTCGCGCGAAGCGACTTTTTCTTTTGTCTCATGAGCTCTGAGCTGGAACTAATCAGAAATCTATTGAATTCGAACAAAAGAAAGTCGCTTCGCGCGAAAAAAATCGCCTAGTGGAAAACCGGCTTAAAATGTCGCGCGTTTGACTTTTTTCTTTTATCTTGTGAGTTTCCATGTTGGAGAGGGCGAAAACTATTCAATTTGTTGTACAATAGAAAACTCTTTTATGAAAAGACAACGCTAGCTATGACTAACTGTTCTGGAAATTTTTGAGTGACTGTTTTAGTCTCTATCGTCTACACTACGGGTAACTTAGCCTGACTTCGCATTTCAATCTGGATTGAAACTCAATCCCGGATTCATGTAAACGGCCCCTAAGTCTTTAAAGTGCCTATGTCATCCTCAGGGACTTTACATATTTATACTAATTGGAACGTTCTGAGAAGATTTGTAATATATCTTCTCAGGCGAAAATTTCATCTTCATGGATTTTCCCCCCGTTAAAGTTGACGGAAGTGACGTCGAAGGAGGAATTTCTCTATATGAAAACCACTTTACAGATTCCTCTTTTGACGTCACTTCCGTCAACTTTAACGGCAAAAATTCCATGAAGATGAAATTTTCGCCTGAGAAGATATATTACAAATCTTCTCAGAATGTTCCAAAGATCGAGAATCAAAACCTTAACGAGTTTTATCCAGTTGCGAAACATATTGTGTCTAAATAATTAACCATCACACAGGTGACCAGTTTTCGTATGAATAATACGCTACAATGCACGCTAGTTGACATCTGGCATGCTGATAGGAAATGTGTAGTGTTTAAATGTCATTTTGTTTAGCTAAATACATTTTTTTTCTCATACTATTGTCAGGATTTAAATTTCAGTTTCCGGCAACGTGACAGTAAGTTGTTGCCTGTTTAGTGTTATTCATTTAGGAATTATTGCGGACGATCTTGTAATCGGGATGAAAGCAACGCTGATGAATCATGATACTGACATATAAAAAGGCTTGCAACATAAAAACAAGTAGTTTATTGCATTAGTTATCTAGAAAACAACTCAATTACCGTCACAGTCGGTGAAATCTCTTCCTAATTTACCCCATCAGGATTTCAAATTATAGGCCGTCCAACTGACGCCAAAGAATAAACAAGGTTATAAATTTACATACATTCTGTTTTATGTTTGGTCTTACTATAAACATTGAGGCTCAGTGAACTTCGTAGTTTTGCGCAATAAAACGTTATTTTGGCTGTCGATATTAAGAGGAGAGCTAAGACGACGCTTTTATGTACATATATATGTCAAGAAGAACCGTTTATCGATTATATTATTTATAGAGCAAAGTGAAAAGCTGGTAAACTGCCGAGTGACAGAGCGAAGAGCGTCAAAAAGAGCAAAGCCCTTCATCAGAGTAAGGGGCTGCGGTTCATATGAAGTGGGCTAGCTCGATTAACCGGGTTGGTTTTATGTCACGAAAATCTTATTACGACTATTTGAGAAAGGCAGAATGATATAACAAAGCAAAATTGGCTTCGTTTTTCTGTAAGCATAGCCACACAGGGTATTCTAATTCTTTTTTGCGGTCGTAGAAAGGTTTTCGTAACATAAAACCAGCCCGCGGTAACTGGGCTAGCCCGCCTCATGAACAACCCCTAAAATGTGATGGGAAAGAGTTTAGCATCTTTTTACTTTGCTCTACCCGAAACACTACATACGCAGGCAGTGAGTTGTAAATATATATATATATATATATATATATATATATATATATATATATATATATATATATAGTATAAAGTATAAAGTATATGTAACAAGAATGTACATGTCCCAAAGCAATTTTAATTTTTTATTTCATATATATATATATATATATATAATTTATTTTTTTCTTTTCAAGGACAAGAGATGATGTATTTTCTACACAATCGCAAGTAAGTGACCACAACTATCCGGTACGTACTCTTCACTGTTTCAGACAAAAACGTACCTGAGTTATTAACATTATTTCAAGTTAAATATGTTTCGGTATAATATATAATTTATAGACCTTTCGCTCGGGGTAATATTTTTCATCGAATTCCCCTCGCTCCAAGGTCTATAAATGCTAATTGTTTCTAGTACATATGACGTAACCGAGAACTTCGGGAATCAGTCGGAGAGCTATCGGTTATGACCAGTGGTTATGACGTATTACACGGGGGCTTGAGTAGCAACTAGGGTTAGGGGGTTTCGGAACACTTGGGTTAGACGCTAATGACGTAACGCACCGCTATAAAATGAACACTAATGAGATTAGGTATGACGTAGTGAAAACTGGGGGTTGGATAAAACAATCGAAATATAGTAAGGTTAGATACAGCTAAATCAATTAAGGTTGTCCCCGAAAAAGCCAAAAGGCCGAAGCCAAGCGCGAAAAGTACGATGGGAACGACAAGTTTTAATTCCAGTTTGTGTCAAAACTATACCCTATTGGCCGTTGATGCAAGGAAGACTTGTGGTCGAGAGCTAAAAGTTTGACAGAAATGGTGGGGCTAGATGTTGAGGAAATTGATTTGCACTTATAACTGTGTGCTTCGCTATTTAAATATAGTAATTCCCATCGTACTTTTCGCGCTTGACTTTGGCCTTTTGGCTTTGTCAGGGGACAACCTTAATTGATTTAGCTGTATACTGCCGAAACAGAGAACGTAGGAGTCTAACGTTCTCTGTTTCTGCAGTATATCTAACCTTACTATATTTCGATTGTTGTTTTAATACTGCCTACGCAGCACGCTACTTTTATTTCAGGGTTGGATAAAAGCTAGGGTTAGGGGCTTCTGGTTAGGTATGACGTAGTGAAAACCTGGGGTTGGATAAAATTTAGGGTTAGTTAGGATGAGGGTCCCAAAGGAGCCTGAGAAATAATGACGTATGCATAAATAATAAGTTGAATATTTAATGAGGCGGCATCCATTTGGGGTCTGGAGTGGGGGGTACTCGCAGACAAATGAACTGTCAAACTGGTGAGAAGACACCAACGCGGTAAAGAAAAATTATAAAAGAGTGCGCGTTGGTGTCTTCTCACCAGTTTGACAATTCATTTGTCTGCGGTTTCATGACCTTACAGCTTTTCCATCATGACCTTTTCTGTCACTGTTTGTCATTTTCTATTTATGTAACTAGCTAAGCTATTTAAGTCACCTTCATGTATGTATATTTATCACTCTGATGATGTTACGTGTAGTAACGAAACGTTGGTAAATATTTTCAAAATTATTTTGTATTATGGTTTTGTTTAAAGCAGTATGCTGGGCAATAATATTTCTTACTAGCATTAGATTTCCGCCTGGTTCATCCATTGCGACGATTAAATGATAGAACAGTTGTCCTTGAACACCAAGAGGTAACATTCCTGATTTTTATCAAATTACATTTTAATTTTCACACAGGTGATGACTTCGTCAAGGACAGGTGCTGGTAAGTTGTTATTGCCAGTTGTATTTGTTATATAAACTTGGAAAATGTTGCTGTATTTTAACTTATACACCTATCGCGAAATATACAGAATCCCACGATTTCACCCATTTTACCGCACCTTCTCTCGGGAATTGCACGCGAATCTTGACAGATGTATTGTGATATCAATCAAAAATCACGCGCGAACCTACTTCCCTCAAGATGTCTGCGTGAAAGTGCGGTAAAATGCAGGATTCGGCCTATTTCGTGATAGGTGTATAGTGCCGTAAATCATTAAAATAAACTTACTTTTGACAGTTCATCTCTCATGTTGTCTATACCTTTAGTGAGTTGAAACTTGTAGCGGCAATAGTTTCGAACGGCGTTCGACCCCGTTAAATAAAAAAAGGAATTATTGGACGAGATTGAGCATGATATTAAGAATGATCAAAACCAAGGTTTGTATTATGGCCCGAAGCCGATAAAATAAACCTTGGCTTTGATAATTCTTGATATCATGCTGAACCTCGTCCAATAATTATCAATTAGTATAAATACACAGGTGATTATAGAAAATCGCGTGCGCTGATTGGTCGCGCTACTTCGGACTAATTCTCGATAATCACCTACAGGGTTTATTCAAGATGGTCGCCAGCCGATTTGTCATGCGACAGACGAGGAAATTAACAATTTTAATAAAAGAAAATGTTGTTCCTAAAAGTACGAAAATGTGTATTTATACCAAAACAATTATTCGCCTCAGGCTCAGTGAATATTATACACTTAATGTCTGCTCCCTCGGGAAACAGTTAGTTTTGTTTTCCCGAGAGTCTTGATATATCCCGAGACGAAGTCGAGGGAATCATCGAGACTCGAGGGAAAACAAAACTAACTGTTTCCCGAGGGAGCAGACATTAAGTGCTTTGTTATATAGCTTGAGTTTCGCTGAATAATTTCGAGGTTTATCAAGGGAACGTACACAAACGAAAAGACAAACTGAAAGACTTACCAAAACATTTCGCCTGGCTCTGCATCAACCAAACAAACATGACTCTCAGAACAAAAGAACAACAATATATTTCTCCAGTTAATCTTCACACATGCTTTGAAGACCTATAAATATTATTTTTTTCTTACCAAACAAGCTTTTATTTATAAGAAACCGTGAAGAGTTCAAAGTTCTAGCGGACAACAATTGAAAACTTATTGCCCGAGCAGGCAATAAGTTCTCAATTATTGCCCGCTCGGTAGACATTGAAATTTAGCTAAGGTCATGTGACCACAAACCAACCAATGACAGTCATCGTTGTATCCAGCGAAACTCTAGCTATATAACAACGATAAATAATAACCTCGACTTCGTCTCGGTTATTATTCACCGATATTCACCTCGCCTTCGGCGAATAATTGTCAAATAATTGTAACTTTTACCTGGGATATGGTACCTGCAGTCCGTTTTTCAAACCGTCAATTCGAATTAACCACGGACTCGGTCGAAGAACTCGATTGCTTAGCCGTGGAAATCGAAGATTATGGATAGGTATTTTGAAGAATTGGACGTGTTTGAGGAAGAAGAAGTATCGAAAATTTGGAGATTTTTGAACCACCCCGGCCCTACGAGAAAATTTTGAGATTTTTGAACCACCCTGGCCCTGGGACAAAATTTTGAGATTTTTTAACCACCCCGGCCCTACGACAAAATTTTGAGATTTTTGAACCACCCCGGCCCTACGCCAAAATTTGAGATTTTTGAACGATCCCGGCCCTACGACAAAATTTTGAGATTTTTGAACCATCCCAGCCCTACGAAACAAAATTTTGAGATTTTTGAACCATCCCGGCCCTACGAGAAAATTTTGAGATTTTTTTAACCACCCCGGCCCTACGACAAAATTTTGAGATTTTTGAACCACCCCGGGCCTGCGACAAAATAATGAGATTTTTGAACCACCCCGGCCCTACGAGAAAATTTTGAGATTTTTGAACCATCCCGGCCCTATCGAAGCAGCACGCACGAAAGTCAACAGAAATATAAAATATCAAGAAATAATGATTTTATTCCAACATAACTGCGTAACTGTGTTTGAGTAAATATGTTTAATATGCATAATGTAACGCCTGTCACATGATCTAAAAGCCTTGTATGTCCTATAAATATATTACAACTCAGTAAACATTTTGACCAAAAAGTATAGATAGAAATACCGAGTGATTTGTACTTATAGCAAACTTATAATTAATATAGAATTTACTTGTGTTATTGAATTGCCTATCACAAAATTAGAACAAAAAGCCAATCGTCAAATTTTCAAAATGACACAAATTTCAACAAGCGGGAATCAGTAAAGAACTTTATTGAAGTTTCGTTGTAGATCAGTGTAATACCCCCTCTTCAGAGAATAGTCAGCTGGATTTTTCGAAGCATGCACTTCATAAAATTTTATCTTTTATTCAAACTACCTTGGCACCTTGCCAATACATGCAGTATATTGCTTAAGGTCACGTAAAAACATGGTCACCTCCGGACCGTATGTTGAGTCCGCGTAGACATATTTTTGTATTTGTTATAAAATATAAATGTACCTCCCGACCGAGTTCATAAACAAAGGAAATATTCTTATATTTTATATTCGATGTCTGACGTTGACCCAAGTCAAATAGGTTGCAATATGCTGCCAGGCAGTATATAACTACTGCAGAGTACTTGTGGTACAAGTTGGGATTTTTAAATTTTAATATTGCGTTCTTATTGATTGGAATAGTAAGTGTTACAGTTTGTAGTTCAACAAGTGACAAACAAGTAACAGTGTTTTAAAACTATGCTTTAGTGGTGTGTTTCGTGATATTAACAAACAAAAAAATTTCGTTTTGGTTTGTGATAGTTATTGAAGCTGTGTATTTATTGGAAAAACAAAGAAATATAAAAGGACCTCCTTCTTTAATTTAGAAATTTTTGTTGTTTTTATATTTATTGAAAATAAATATAAACTTCCCGCCTCCTCAACATTTTCAAAATGTTATGATGTGAATCAAGGAATTTTTTTATGTGGCCTAAATTAACTTTTGTGTGTATACGTTCCGAAACAGGAGGGATATACCTATTGTTTCGCATGCTGCCCAAAGAGTTTACCTGATTATAAGTATCGATTACAATCTCCTCAAGTGTTTTATCATCCTTGACATTGTCTAAGCAGTATCCCATGGTGCTGCCATTTGCCTGTTCCATTACAGCAGGCAATGAAAAACCTGTGAGGAAGAATACAACAAATATAATAAAAAGTAAATAGAATAATATATGATCGATCTTGTACGCTTCTTTCCGGTTATTTATCTTAAATCAGTAAAAGCGCAAGATGTTAATTAACTGGTTACTGGGATAATTCGTGTAATAGTGAATGAATGAACTTTATTTAAATCTAGGTATAAAAAAACATCTTTACATGAGTATTCTGCCAGATGGCCTTCGTTAATTGAATAATTGTGGAATTGATTAATGATAAAATTAACACGCTCTTGTATAATTATTGAGCACAAGTGCGACAGGTTCCCCTAGGAACTTTCAGTTATTTTTTTGTCATATTTTTGAAATATTGAGGGGCCTGATAGCCGCGCACCCCGGCCCATTGCGGCACTTCTGAATCATATTGAAGCTAAAACATTTTAAGTAAAATTATCTGAATTAATGATCGGAGATTGATACAATTCCAATTAGTCGTAGTCTATCTGTTTTTGCATATTTTCCTCGAAACTAATTTAAATTTCTACTTACTGCTTCCGGTTCCCCATATTTTAGTGCCTATCCAGAGGAGGTACGAAGCTCTTCCCACAATGCATTGCGCTTGAACCATATTATCAATTTCGCACCGGAAATGCTTCACTTCATTATGAACTTTCGAGGAGCGAACGTGATTTGAAAAATAGTGCTTCGACGTTTGTGGTGCTTAGAACACTTTGGTTTGGGACTCGCATGAAGTTATTTATATTTATTTTGTAACCTACAATCTTGGACAATAATACTTGTAACAGTCAACCCCTCCCCCCGATTCAATGTTGTTATATGAAACTCCAGTCCAACATTGTTTAATTTCGGTCAACATTGAATCGGGGGGAGGGGGTGTTACAACATTATTGTCCAAGATTGTCCTTGACTGATTTTTCTTAATATTGTATAAAATACAGCTAAAATATGATTTCAATTTGTAAATTAAAGTCAATAAACAAATTGTAAAATTTGAGACTGTTTCGTGCAATTAGTAGAGAGATATTTGCATTTAAAAATGTATAGATTGCGCTCTACTACGAGGCCCTTTCTTTGTTACTCAATAATATCTACGTCACTAGAACAGTATTGCGAGAGAAAGTGCATTCTGTCGATGGAAAAAAATGTAGGTTTTGATACTTGGATAACTGTTGAAAGAGAGATGTATTTATAATATTACTATTGTTTTGTTATGACGCTCATATTTCAGCCTTTGGTTGATATCTGAGTCCGCTTTAACTGAATCTGTATCTGACATTATGACGATTAGGGAAAAACAAGCACGGTGTATTTCATTTCATAATAGAACATTTTATTTAAGTTTAAAAATTATTTCCCCAGCTAATACCATCAATGAATTGTTAATGGGAGCATAATTATTTTTATAATAAGATTAATAAATTCAAAAACTACAGAAGACCCGCTACCTTGTCCTTGGAAATTTGAGAAATTAACATATTGCGGCACGCGTTTTTAGACGAAGGGAAATCTGGAAGAGGTTGAAATCATTCAATAAATAAATGTAAAGGTTAAGCCTCTTTTATAGAATGCTTGTAAAGCCACATTTATTCATATGCAGTTGGTTTAATTTCCCCTGCGCAATTATATACCGCCTTATGCAACGGTCTACCACGGTCTACCACGGTCTACCACTACAATATTATAACAAAATTAATATACATGTAATTCCCTTTGAAACCCATGGTAGACCGTGGTAGACCGTGGTAGACCGTTGGATAAGGCGGTATAATTGCGCAGGGGAAACGAAACCAACTGCATATGAATAAATGTGGCTTTACAAGCATTCTATAAAAGAGGCTTAAGCTTTACATTTATTTATTGAATGATTTCAACCTCTTCCAGATTTCGCTTCGTCTAAGACGCGTGCCGCAATATGTTAATTTCTCAAATTTCCAACGACAAAGGTAGCGGGTCTTCTGTAGTTTTTGAAGCTATTACTCTTAATGTAAAAATAATTATGCTCCCATTGACAATTCATTGATAGTATTAGCTGGGGAAATAATTTGTAAACTTAAATGAAATGTTCTATTATGAAATGAAATACACCGTGCTTGTTTTTCCCCAATCATCATAATGTCAGATATAGATTCAGTTAAAGCGGGCTCAGATATCAATCACCCAACGGCTGAAATATGAGCGTCATATCTAAACAATAGTAATATTATAAATACATCTCTCTTTCAACAGATATCCAAGTAAACCTACATTTTTTTCCACGGACAGAATGCACTTTCTCTCGTAATACTGTTCTAGTGATGGAGATGTTATTGAGCAACAAAGAAAGGGCCTCGTAGTAGAGCGCAATCTATACATTTTTAAACGCAAATATCTCTCTACTAATTGCACGAAACAGTCTCAAATTTCACAATTTGTTTATTGACTTTAACTTACAAATTGAAATCATATTTTAGCTGTATTTTATACAATATTAAGAAAAATCAGTCAAGGACAATCTTGGACAATAATACTTGTAACAGTCAACCCCTCCCCCCGATTCAATGTTGTTATATGAAACTCCAGTCCAACATTGTTTAATTTCGGTCAACATTGAATCGGGGGGAGGGGGTGTTACAACATTATTGTCCAAGATTGTCCTTGACTGATTTTTCTTAATATTGTATAAAATACAGCTAAAATATGATTTCAATTTGTAAATTAAAGTCAATAAACAAATTGTAAAATTTGAGACTGTTTCGTGCAATTAGTAGAGAGATATTTGCATTTAAAAATGTATAGATTGCGCTCTACTACGAGGCCCTTTCTTTGTTACTCAATAATATCTACGTCACTAGAACAGTATTGCGAGAGAAAGTGCATTCTGTCGATGGAAAAAAATGTAGGTTTTGATACTTGGATAACTGTTGAAAGAGAGATGTATTTATAATATTACTATTGTTTTGTTATGACGCTCATATTTCAGCCTTTGGTTGATATCTGAGTCCGCTTTAACTGAATCTGTATCTGACATTATGACGATTAGGGAAAAACAAGCACGGTGTATTTCATTTCATAATAGAACATTTTATTTAAGTTTAAAAATTATTTCCCCAGCTAATACCATCAATGAATTGTTAATGGGAGCATAATTATTTTTATAATAAGATTAATAAATTCAAAAACTACAGAAGACCCGCTACCTTGTCCTTGGAAATTTGAGAAATTAACATATTGCGGCACGCGTTTTTAGACGAAGGGAAATCTGGAAGAGGTTGAAATCATTCAATAAATAAATGTAAAGGTTAAGCCTCTTTTATAGAATGCTTGTAAAGCCACATTTATTCATATGCAGTTGGTTTAATTTCCCCTGCGCAATTATATACCGCCTTATGCAACGGTCTACCACGGTCTACCACGGTCTACCACTACAATATTATAACAAAATTAATATACATGTAATTCCCTTTGAAACCCATGGTAGACCGTGGTAGACCGTGGTAGACCGTTGGATAAGGCGGTATAATTGCGCAGGGGAAACGAAACCAACTGCATATGAATAAATGTGGCTTTACAAGCATTCTATAAAAGAGGCTTAAGCTTTACATTTATTTATTGAATGATTTCAACCTCTTCCAGATTTCGCTTCGTCTAAGACGCGTGCCGCAATATGTTAATTTCTCAAATTTCCAACGACAAAGGTAGCGGGTCTTCTGTAGTTTTTGAAGCTATTACTCTTAATGTAAAAATAATTATGCTCCCATTGACAATTCATTGATAGTATTAGCTGGGGAAATAATTTGTAAACTTAAATGAAATGTTCTATTATGAAATGAAATACACCGTGCTTGTTTTTCCCCAATCATCATAATGTCAGATATAGATTCAGTTAAAGCGGGCTCAGATATCAATCACCCAACGGCTGAAATATGAGCGTCATATCTAAACAATAGTAATATTATAAATACATCTCTCTTTCAACAGATATCCAAGTAAACCTACATTTTTTTCCACGGACAGAATGCACTTTCTCTCGTAATACTGTTCTAGTGATGGAGATGTTATTGAGCAACAAAGAAAGGGCCTCGTAGTAGAGCGCAATCTATACATTTTTAAACGCAAATATCTCTCTACTAATTGCACGAAACAGTCTCAAATTTCACAATTTGTTTATTGACTTTAACTTACAAATTGAAATCATATTTTAGCTGTATTTTATACAATATTAAGAAAAATCAGTCAAGGACAATCTTGGACAATAATACTTGTAACAGTCAACCCCTCCCCCCGATTCAATGTTGTTATATGAAACTCCAGTCCAACATTGTTTCATTTCGGTCAACATTGAATCGGGGGGAGGGGGTGTTACAACATTATTGTCCAAGATTGTCCTTGACTGATTTTTCTTAATATTGTATAAAATACAGCTAAAATATGATTTCAATTTGTAAATTAAAGTCAATAAACAAATTGTAAAATTTGAGACTGTTTCGTGCAATTAGTAGAGAGATATTTGCATTTAAAAATGTATAGATTGCGCTCTACTACGAGGCCCTTTCTTTGTTACTCAATAATATCTACGTCACTAGAACAGTATTGCGAGAGAAAGTGCATTCTGTCGATGGAAAAAAATGTAGGTTTTGATACTTGGATAACTGTTGAAAGAGAGATGTATTTATAATATTACTATTGTTTTGTTATGACGCTCATATTTCAGCCTTTGGTTGATATCTGAGTCCGCTTTAACTGAATCTGTATCTGACATTATGACGATTAGGGAAAAACAAGCACGGTGTATTTCATTTCATAATAGAACATTTTATTTAAGTTTAAAAATTATTTCCCCAGCTAATACCATCAATGAATTGTTAATGGGAGCATAATTATTTTTATAATAAGATTAATAAATTCAAAAACTACAGAAGACCCGCTACCTTGTCCTTGGAAATTTGAGAAATTAACATATTGCGGCACGCGTTTTTAGACGAAGGGAAATCTGGAAGAGGTTGAAATCATTCAATAAATAAATGTAAAGGTTAAGCCTCTTTTATAGAATGCTTGTAAAGCCACATTTATTCATATGCAGTTGGTTTAATTTCCCCTGCGCAATTATATACCGCCTTATGCAACGGTCTACCACGGTCTACCACGGTCTACCACTACAATATTATAACAAAATTAATATACATGTAATTCCCTTTGAAACCCATGGTAGACCGTGGTAGACCGTGGTAGACCGTTGGATAAGGCGGTATAATTGCGCAGGGGAAACGAAACCAACTGCATATGAATAAATGTGGCTTTACAAGCATTCTATAAAAGAGGCTTAAGCTTTACATTTATTTATTGAATGATTTCAACCTCTTCCAGATTTCGCTTCGTCTAAGACGCGTGCCGCAATATGTTAATTTCTCAAATTTCCAACGACAAAGGTAGCGGGTCTTCTGTAGTTTTTGAAGCTATTACTCTTAATGTAAAAATAATTATGCTCCCATTGACAATTCATTGATAGTATTAGCTGGGGAAATAATTTGTAAACTTAAATGAAATGTTCTATTATGAAATGAAATACACCGTGCTTGTTTTTCCCCAATCATCATAATGTCAGATATAGATTCAGTTAAAGCGGGCTCAGATATCAATCACCCAACGGCTGAAATATGAGCGTCATATCTAAACAATAGTAATATTATAAATACATCTCTCTTTCAACAGATATCCAAGTAAACCTACATTTTTTTCCACGGACAGAATGCACTTTCTCTCGTAATACTGTTCTAGTGATGGAGATGTTATTGAGCAACAAAGAAAGGGCCTCGTAGTAGAGCGCAATCTATACATTTTTAAACGCAAATATCTCTCTACTAATTGCACGAAACAGTCTCAAATTTCACAATTTGTTTATTGACTTTAACTTACAAATTGAAATCATATTTTAGCTGTATTTTATACAATATTAAGAAAAATCAGTCAAGGACAATCTTGGACAATAATACTTGTAACAGTCAACCCCTCCCCCCGATTCAATGTTGTTATATGAAACTCCAGTCCAACATTGTTTCATTTCGGTCAACATTGAATCGGGGGGAGGGGGTGTTACAACATTATTGTCCAAGATTGTCCTTGACTGATTTTTCTTAATATTGTATAAAATACAGCTAAAATATGATTTCAATTTGTAAATTAAAGTCAATAAACAAATTGTAAAATTTGAGACTGTTTCGTGCAATTAGTAGAGAGATATTTGCATTTAAAAATGTATAGATTGCGCTCTACTACGAGGCCCTTTCTTTGTTACTCAATAATATCTACGTCACTAGAACAGTATTGCGAGAGAAAGTGCATTCTGTCGATGGAAAAAAATGTAGGTTTTGATACTTGGATAACTGTTGAAAGAGAGATGTATTTATAATATTACTATTGTTTTGTTATGACGCTCATATTTCAGCCTTTGGTTGATATCTGAGTCCGCTTTAACTGAATCTGTATCTGACATTATGACGATTAGGGAAAAACAAGCACGGTGTATTTCATTTCATAATAGAACATTTTATTTAAGTTTAAAAATTATTTCCCCAGCTAATACCATCAATGAATTGTTAATGGGAGCATAATTATTTTTATAATAAGATTAATAAATTCAAAAACTACAGAAGACCCGCTACCTTGTCCTTGGAAATTTGAGAAATTAACATATTGCGGCACGCGTTTTTAGACGAAGGGAAATCTGGAAGAGGTTGAAATCATTCAATAAATAAATGTAAAGGTTAAGCCTCTTTTATAGAATGCTTGTAAAGCCACATTTATTCATATGCAGTTGGTTTAATTTCCCCTGCGCAATTATATACCGCCTTATGCAACGGTCTACCACGGTCTACCACGGTCTACCACTACAATATTATAACAAAATTAATATACATGTAATTCCCTTTGAAACCCATGGTAGACCGTGGTAGACCGTGGTAGACCGTTGGATAAGGCGGTATAATTGCGCAGGGGAAACGAAACCAACTGCATATGAATAAATGTGGCTTTACAAGCATTCTATAAAAGAGGCTTAAGCTTTACATTTATTTATTGAATGATTTCAACCTCTTCCAGATTTCGCTTCGTCTAAGACGCGTGCCGCAATATGTTAATTTCTCAAATTTCCAACGACAAAGGTAGCGGGTCTTCTGTAGTTTTTGAAGCTATTACTCTTAATGTAAAAATAATTATGCTCCCATTGACAATTCATTGATAGTATTAGCTGGGGAAATAATTTGTAAACTTAAATGAAATGTTCTATTATGAAATGAAATACACCGTGCTTGTTTTTCCCCAATCATCATAATGTCAGATATAGATTCAGTTAAAGCGGGCTCAGATATCAATCACCCAACGGCTGAAATATGAGCGTCATATCTAAACTATAGTAATATTATAAATACATCTCTCTTTCAACAGTTATCCAAGTATCAAAACCTACATTTTTTTCCATCGACAGAATGCACTTTCTCTCGCAATACTGTTCTAGTGATGGAGATGTTATTGAGTAACGAAGAAAGGGCCTCGTAGTAGAGCGCAATCTATACATTTTTAAACGCAAATATCTCTCTACTAATTGCACGAAACAGTCTCAAATTTCACAATTTGTTTATTGACTTTAACTTACAAATTGAAATCATATTTTAGCTGTATTTTATACAATATTAAGAAAAATCAGTCAAGGACAATCTTGGACAATAATACTTGTAACAGTCAACCCCTCCCCCCGATTCAATGTTGTTATATGAAACTCCAGTCCAACATTGTTTAATTTCGGTCAACATTGAATCGGGGGGAGGGGGTGTTACAACATTATTGTCCAAGATTGTAGCAGTACTTCGACGTTTATTATTTCGCCTGATTTGCCGCTATTCACGAATTTACATCTGATTTTCTGATCAAGGTGACTGCTCGTCGCTCGAGTGTAGCGTGTTTTTGGGCCATAGTGAAGAGACTTTCTTCTCTGATTCTGGAACAACTTTATTGACAAACGAGATTGGACAGCTGAACGTTACAAACGTCTTCTCTAGCTACATCGCACCTTCGGTTCTCACATCTCGGTCACTCAGTCTCACAACTCTCGCTTCTAAATCTAATCTAATACATCGAGTTGCTGTGTTTATATATCTTACATTTCAGCGACAGTCAGCTTGCTGAATCACGGTCATTACGTCAGTCCTTACGTAGGAACAAACTGCGTGGTCCAGTAAGGGCCATCCCTCATTGGTCCAGTGTTACTACAGGAGGAAACCAGAGTAAACTAAACTAACTTTATTTATACTGGATAACTCTATCAGTTATATCTCAACTGTTCTCCCTAGAGGTCCAGTAAGGGCCATCCCTCATTGGTCCAGTGTTACTAACAGGATGCGCGGATGGCGAAGCACGGATTCGAAGATCGCCTCTCACCGCTGCGATCCAAACTGTTAAGCCTGATTGGACGGGGTTAGTACTTGGATGGGTGACCGCTTAGGAAAAACCTTGTCACAGGCTTGAGCTTATTGTATAGTTGATTTCTCCTGTGCTTCGAGGGTTTTTCGCCGGGTTCTCCGGTTTTCCTCCCTCCGTAAAATCAACAATTCGATCTTAGGAGAACAACCTTGTAAGGGACCTCAAGTCCTGGTGTTGTTTCTCCGGTATCAGTTAGATACAAATCAGTGTTAATAAATAAATAAACCGGAGTACCCGGAGGAAACCTGTGGGCATGTCGATTTTACGGAGGGAGGAAAACCGGAGAACCCGG
Source organism: Paragorgia papillata (assembly GCA_035771165.1). Lineage (NCBI taxonomy): Eukaryota > Metazoa > Cnidaria > Anthozoa > Scleralcyonacea > Coralliidae > Paragorgia > Paragorgia papillata. The sequence continues at coordinate 215,095 of JAWNZC010000230.1, forward strand.
CGAAAAACCCTCGAAGCGCAGGAGAGATCAACTACAACTCTACTCACATGAGTTCCAAGCTCGACAACGGGGTCATTCCCAAGCTGTCGCCCATCCAAGTACTAACCCCGTCTAACCGGGCTTAACTTTTTGGTGAGAGGCAGCGCCCATTCCAGCACACACCACCCGTGCTTCCCGGCATTTAATTTTGACATTTCTTGTGTTTGTTTTAGTGTTTTGTATGAGGGAAAGGAACGGTTGATAGCAGGTTGTGATATTTTGGACACTACTCCGAATGGACATTCCGCAAATATTAGCGACAGTGGAGGCAGCAGAATATTTATCACTTATCGTCGGTATTCTTCCAAAGTTACTCATACTTCATTGGCATTGGCAGTGACTGCGATTAAAGTTATAATAACCAGCAAAGTAAGTTTCACCAATGGCCTTGTCTCACCCCCCACGTGACCCTCACCTCTTCCTTACTGCGATTGGTTAGTTATAGCGTTTGAGGGCAAAATATTTTGCCCTCAAACGCTAATTGACCAATCACAATAAGGCAGAGGTCAGGGTCACGTGGGGGTGAGACAAGCCCATTGTAAACATTTGTTCTCTAAAGCCCTAATCAAACGACAACGCAAGTCATCGCAAGTTGGCAGTCACGCTATATCAGCCAGCCGCTCTGAATAGTTTTCCGAAAATATCATGTACCGTGACAAAGTTAAAACTTGTTTAAAACACTCATGAAACCTTTATTTTGTTAATTTGGGTGTTCAAACGACCGCCACAGAAATTCTGACTGCCAACTTGCGACGACTTGCGTCCTCGTTTGATTACGGCTTTCAATGTAGCATATCGTCTTCAAAAACTCATTAATAATTCATGAGGAAAATTTAAAAGAAATTAATGTTTAATCAATGTCTTTATATGTGATAAAGATACCTCCTGATTTACATAAACTTTAGCTTTGATTTTCTCGGCTTAGACAAGGTTATTTTTCAAACTTACTACGCCAATGAACTTACCAAGTGGTTCGTTTTTGAAGCCGTTCAATAAACTCGCAGTTCGTGTTTTATCAGATATAAAAACACTCGGCTTCGCCTCGTGTCTTTATATCTGACTAAACACTCCTACTCGTTTATTAAGCAGTACATGCAGTGTAGCCTAACGTAGCGTAAACATTTAAAACTTATGGAATAACTAGCCTAGTTTCTAGGCCTTCCTCGGTTAACGCGTTTTGGAAATGTTACGAACGGACCCGCTGGGGAAGGCCTAGCAAAATTCGTAAACACTTTCACTTTACAGCTTGGTTGTTTATTGAGGAAGAATTGTGATATTATGATGTTCTAAGTATTTCCCGACATTTACTATTGCCATCTGCATAAAATAATACAAGCCTGCTCACCTCTAGTCTCCTTCGCAGACCTCCTTATGGCTCTATTGTGAGAGACAAACACTTTGAATTGTGAACTTGTTTAAGTCAGTTGGTGCTGTATTGATTGTTTTATAAAATTATAGTGGAAACAAACTACATATATAAACCCAGCCTGGTTCCCAGGCCTCTCTTTTTAATGTCGTGCGGCAGACCGAAATTGTGAGAGGCCTGGAATAAAATGTTTTGCTTGGCCCCAAATCTGGCCCCAAAACTGGCCCCAAATTATACAGGCACCAAACGGCCGTTTGGCGGAAAACCAAGGCAGATAACACTCACGTCGGTCTGCACAATTCTTTATAACATCATATAGCAAGGTTGGTCTACTGCCGAAACGTTAAAATAGCATATTTCGATTTGTAAAAATGTGTTTCAATACAATCACTTCCTACGCCGAACACTACTTTATAAAGCCTCGTATGTAACAACCTCTTTTAACGTAATGTAATACAAAGAAACCTACTCGTTTGCTGTCTGCTCTCAAGAAGAAGTTTATTTAAGTGCCCTCGTTCATAAAGATTAAAGAATCCGAGCTCCAGCAGGATTCATGATAGATAAAGATGAACATTTTCCGCTAGTCCTCTCGCTCGATCCCTATTCTGTGACGTCACCAAAATACGTTCGAGAGAAAAGAGGACTAGGAACTAGTCTGATATAAACCTAGCCTGCGTAGCCGGCGCTGGGGATTGGGACGGACAGTGAAAGGAGCGCCTGCGCAGTCACCCATTGTTATTTTTCGTGTATAGCGTTCGCTCGCAATCTATTGGTTGACACGCTAATGACCTATCAATCAAGAGAGTTTGAATTTCCGCTGCAGAGCGTTGCGAAAATGTGCCTTGCATAGTAGAAGGAAACGAATTCAAAATAAACTGCGACTGAGAGAGTGGCAGCTGCATGTGCATCCAAAGGAAAATGTTTATTCGCTGGTTTTCCAACAGTTAATTACTGTCAGATTTTCACGCAAGACGTGGCCCCTTCGGCTTAACGGCGAGTAACTGAATTAATTGTCTGACATGCATTGGTTTGCCAAAACATCATTTAATTTAGAATTTCTTATAATCGCTTTGATTCGAATCAGTGGGATCTACTCAGGCGTACTTCTCCGGCTGCAGTGGCCATCAGCGCCAGTTGTGAGTGGAAAATAACATTCACTATTATAGAATTTAACTATTATTCTATTATTGCTTCGCGGTATGTTATGATTATATTATTGATCGTCATAGTCGTTACATACACATGTTTTATAACTACAAAAATAATCTGTCTGAGCTTTCTGTAGCCCACTCAACATAAATTGTTTATAACATTTATAACTGTAAACCAGCCAACATATAGCAGCAGCAGAATAATATAATGTTGTCAGACGCTAACACAGCGAACATATACCACACAAATTCCTGAATCAAGAAAGCACTTTGATACACATGCTCATTCATAACTGTGCTATTTTAGTTAATTCTAGAATGACGTGTTTTTATTCGATCAACTTCCAAATTAATTAAGCTATTTAGCTCAGGTTTTTGAAATTGACAACTTCCAAAAATACTAGCCTAGTCTCTAGAGTTGTGATATTATGATGTTCTAAGTGTTTTTCGACATTTAATATTCCATCTGCATAAAACAATACAAGCCTGCTCACCTCGGATCGACGAAGTTTCACTAGCCTAGCTTTCTTATCGCTAGCTTTCCTTCTGCAACCGCCAAAAGTTGAAAGTTAAACAGTTACATTTTCATTCCGAGCTCCAATTGGAATATATTCCATAATTCCCTTCTTTCGATCGCCAAGATCTTTGGTAAAATCTTCACAGATATCCTTGTGCTTTTATACTGTCGCTCAGTGTTGTCTACGGTAGATGTATACTAGATCCCAGGAACACTCGAAGGGCCAGAACGATTCTGGGCAGGACCTTTTTACGAATGTTGCTAGGCCTTCTCGTTTCCAGCCTCTCCCCAGTCTTCCCAAGAACCCAAACTGATTACGCGGCCAAGCACATGACGGAAACAAAAGGCCTAGAAACTAGGCTACAAAAATACATTGTTTTAATTAGGGGGCGGCACGAAAAATAACAATAGGCGCCTGCAGGCGCTCCCTTCCCCTATCACCCCAGCGCAGGCTACGCAGGCTAATATAAACCGTAAAAGCTTGTCACCACATGCGTACCCCCTACTGTGCAATCCCTTTTAAGCGGACACCCCTCTTAAGCGGGGTTAATAGGGGTTCAACTGTAGTTACTGCAACTATCGAAATATAGTAAGGTTATAGATACACTGCCGAAACAGAGAACGTAGGAGTCTAACGTTTCGAGCGAAGGCCCTTCGTCAGAGAGAAACGTAAAGAGTGACATAGGAGTCTAACGTTTCTCTCTGACGAAGGGCCTTCGCTCGAAACGTTAGACTCCTACGTTCTCTGTTTCGGCAGTATATCTAACCTTATATATTTCGATTGTTGTTTCTACACTGCCTACGCAGCACACTACTTTTATTTTACTGCAACTATAGTGGTTACTCTTCTTTTTTTTAGAATGAGAAAACTCCTCATGCATTTTGTTTAATTAACAAGAATCTAAACAGAGGGATGGTAAGTCCGTAATTATTGAAATGCCATCGATACAACTTGTCCAGTGGTTGTCCAGTCTGCAAGTGTTCAAGAATATTCAGTGGTTGTTCAGTCTGCCAGTGTTGTTAAGAGCCCAGTGGTTGAGTCTGCCAGGCCTAATAAGAGCCCAGTGGTTGTCCAGTCTGCTAGTGTTAAAGAATCTTCAGTGGTTGTTGAGTCTGCCAATATTAGACAAAGCCCAGTTATTTACAACTGTACTGTATGGATTTATTGGAAAGAGTTATCAACGGGGGAATATTGTTGTATGATACTGAATATATACGCGTATTTAAGAAAATTGATTCTATTTTTCCGTGCGTTTCTACAATGATACATGCACTGTTGATTTACATAACAGATAAAGTCACAGCATGTACGAGCACTATATATTTTTAATATTTTTGCAGGAGTGGTCTGTGCAAGTTGTGGTCAGTACCTGACTGTTCTTTGATTAGGACATTACGAGGTAATACACTTGCACAAGTTTGTACAGAGATTATACTCCTGACACTTGATACATGACAGAAGTTGATGGACGTAGTAATTCTGTTGTGGCGAATAAGTATGAAGGGTTAATTTTCATGGTTTTGCCATTTTTTCAGGACATAATTCAAGGGTTGGTGGAATTGTATTTCACCCTCAGGCCACGATTTCCCTGGACACTAGTTCACCATGCATGGCGTCATGTGGAGCTGATGGCGATGTGAAGCTTTGGTCACTGGAGTCGTAAGTAGCATTTGGTTTTTGGGGGTTTTTCTTTCTTTTCTCTCTTACATTTTCAATCCTGACAGTATCTTGAAAAAGTCTTTAGTGTCATTCGAAATTTGCTTAATAATCTTTTGCCGGATTTGCCTAATCGCCGGTTTGCGCGTTTTGCCTAATTGTTTGCTCGTTTTGCCTAATCGTTTGCTCGTTTTGCCTAATTGTTTGCTCGTTTTGCCTAATCGTTTGCTCGTTTTGCCTAATCGTTTGCTCGTTTTGCCTAATTGTTTGCTCGTTTTGCCTAATCGTTTGCTCGTTTTGCCTAATCGTTTGCTCGTTTTGCCTAATCGTTTGCTCGTTTTGCCTAATCGTTTGCGCGTTTTGCCTAATTGTTTGCGCGTTTTGCCTAATAATTGCGCAATTCCATCGTATCATATCTTCTTTGTTTTCTCTCCCTTGTTCTATCTTTAGCTTCAATTTTTTTTCCAAACTACGCTTTTCCACTTCTTCTATTTTCATCTGCCACTCTACTGTGGATTCGTTCTTCTACTCTGCATTTTGCTACATGTATTTCTATTTCTATTTCAGTGACACTCCAATCGCCAACATCGAAGGCCACGACAAACGTGTGTCCCGCGTGGCTTATCATCCCTCGGGACGATTTCTCGCTTCATGTTGGTGAGTGTTGAATAAAACATCAATCTGGTACACCCCTGGAAGTCAAGATAGATGCGTATTTTTGAAACCCAGAACCAGTCAGCTCTATATATACCTGGATTGATATCTTTATCGCGGAAAACGTGCCTATACATAAAAATAGGTACGCAATGCGTGCAAGTATCTGCTTCGTAGCGGTAATGATAAATGAACAGTCTTGTAGTGAACATGTTTTATTTTCGGTGAACTGCATTTTTTGATAACCCACGTTTGGTAGACTATTCTTAAAAGGTTTTCTCTGTTCTGTCTGATATAGTTTTCTTTTCTTTTTTGTTGTAATCTTGTATGATATTTTGTTATTCATAACTTACTGTTTGTTGCAGTTTTGATAATTCTTGGCGACTATGGGACCTAAATCAACTAAAGGAAGTACTCCATCAGGTGCATAACATGTTTTATTGGCTACTGTGCGTGCTCCATCACTCAATGGAGCATGGTAATTTCAAATGTAATGAGAAACTCATTTTTTAAATAAATATTGTTTTCCGTTGTTTTGTGTCTGATTCTCTGTTATAAAAGAAATGGTTCATGGTTTGGCGTACTCCATTGAGTAATGGTCGCACTTGGGAAGTTGAGAGAGCACTCAAAAATCTAGAGTTGTTCTCGGCTACGTCTCGACCAACTCTTACGCTTTTTTCGTGCTCTCCGAACCTCCCGCGTGCATCCATAACTCGATGGAGCATGCCAAACCATGAACCATTTCTTAAATATTTTTACAATGTTAATTTTCACAATGTTCAAAATGTCTTTTGATTAAATAGCACGATGTTTTTGTCTTCTCAGGAAGGTCATTCTCGAGAAGTATACGATATTGCTTTTCACCCAGATGGCTCACTCGCTGGAACATGGTGAGTTACGCTTAGAAAATTCAAAAGAAACGAATGAATCAGGCCAAAGAACGGCCAACAAAGCTAATAAACAACATTTAAGCTAACTTTTTCATCTACTATTTTAAATTCACCATTCATCAGACAATCCTGACCGGATGTTCTTAAGTCAAAATCGCCAAAAACAGAATATTGTCCCAACACTTTTGGCCAGGATTACTGATTAGGAACATCTCTAGAACGTATAACGTAGTACATACTTTAATTAATTAATAATTCATGAAGAAAATTCAAAAGAAACGAATGTTTAATCCGCTGTTGTAAATATATATATATTTATATAGTGGTTGTTGTTTTTGAAATTGTTGTTTTTCGTTTATTTCTCACAGTGGTTTAGATGCTCGTGGTTTAGTTTGGGACTTACGGACAGGACAATGCATCATGCCTTTAGATGGTCATTTAAAAAAAGTTTTAGCAATTGATTTTGCTCCTAACGGGTATAAACATTTTCTCTTTTTTATTAATGTAGTTATTCCATTGAAATTCTGTAATAAATATAATGTTATGATTTGATTTAGTTATCATGTTGCAACTGGTAGCGAAGATCAAAAAGTTATGATTTGGGATTTGCGGAAAAGAAAAAGTGTTTACACCATTCCAGCTCACAATAATCTTATATCGTACGTCAAGTTCCACGGTGAGAACTTGAAATGAAATTGCTCTGTCTTTGTTCTTATCGTTTATTTTGCTTGGCTGGTATTTATTTCTTGTTATGGTGTTGTGGTTGTTGTTGTTGGTGGTGGTGTTGGTGCCTTGGTGGTGGTGGTGGTGGTGGTGTTTGTGTTGTTGTTGTTGTTGTTGTTGTTGTTGTTGTTGTTGGTGGTGGTGGTGGTGTTGTTTGTGTTGTTGTTGCTGTTGGTGGTGGTTGTGTTGTTGTTGTTGTTGTTGGTGGTGGTGGTGGTGGTGTTGTTGTTGTTGTTGTTGTTGTTGTTGTTGTTGGTGGTGGTGGTGGTGGTGGTGGTGTTGTTGTTTGTGTTGTTGTTGCTGTTGGTGGTGGTTGTGTGTTGTTGTTGGTGGTGGTGGTGGTGTTGGTGTTGCTGTTGTTGTTGTTGTTGTTGTTGTTGTTGTTGTTGTTGGTAGTGGTAGTGGTGTTGGTGTTGGTGGTGGTGTTATTGGTGTTGTTGTTGTTGGTGGTGGTGGGAGTGGTGTTGTTTGTCGTGATGGTGTTGTTGTTGGTGGTGGTGGTGTTGTTTGTGTCGGTGGTGTTGTTTGTGTTGTTGTTGGTGGTGTTGGTGGTGTTGTTGTTTGTGTTGTTGTTATTGGTGGTGGGAGTGGTAGTATACGTAGTGGTGTTGATGGTGGAGTGGTAGTATACGTAATGGTGTTGATGGTGGTGTTGTTAGAGCTAATAATGATGGTGGTGTGATTAGATTTGATACTTATGTTAGTCAATCATTATTTTAGATCAGTATCTTTTATCTGGTTCATACGACTGCAAAGTAAAAGTAAGTTGATTTAACGTGTACTTCTTGAAGCTTTCACTTGTGGCTTGTGTCACCTGTGCCTCTCTTCTTTAGGTGTGGACTCATCCTGGTTGGATTCCTTTAAAAACATTAGCTGGTCATGAACAGAAAGTTTCTTGTGTCGATATTTCACCAGGTTGGTGTGGCTTACACCATATTTGTTGTTTTTTTTATTCATCGACTAATCAGCTCATATAATCAGGTCATATTGTTTGAATTTTATTCGACGAAACTGCGACGTGTAACTCGATTAATTCGACAGACGAATTAAATTGGTCTCAGCAATTAAATTCGTCGGAGTCAGAAGGATAATGCGACGGTAATGCGTGTTCGAGTTACGCGAATTATCGTCGCGTCCAATTAAATGCCTCTCTTCTGTCTGCGACAATTCGGCGCCATATTTGCAAGGAATCGTTTTTAGGCTCAATGCGTCCAAGTAAAACCAATAAAATTCGACTGAAATTCGACGTTTAACTCGACGTCGCATTTACGTCGCATTACCGACGAAGTTAATTCGAATTAAGTTCGTCTTAATTTAAATTCATGTATCAGTGTGCTACGTTTAGCGTAGGTCTATAAAATATTTAATGTCAAATGTTCTTTCCAGATGGTCAATACATTGCCTCTAGCTCGTTTGACAGAACATTCAAACTTTGGTCAGCGGAGTAATTCCCTTGTATTGATGTCTTGAAAGAACATGGATATTTCAGGTAGAAAATCAACCGTTAGACCAACCTCGTACCCATGGTCTTCCGTTAGACGTACGGCAGACAGTCATTTGTAATGATCGTTTTTGAAAAATGTTGCTTTGTATAGATTAGCTGGATCTTCATTAGGCGTAAAGCTGGTTTTCCACTAGGCGACTTTTTTCGCGCGAAGCGACTTTTTCTTTTGTCTCATGAGCTCTGAGCTGGAACTAATCAGAAATCTATTGAATTCGAACAAAAGAAAGTCGCTTCGCGCGAAAAAAATCGCCTAGTGGAAAACCGGCTTAAAATGTCGCGCGTTTGACTTTTTTCTTTTATCTTGTGAGTTTCCATGTTGGAGAGGGCGAAAACTATTCAATTTGTTGTACAATAGAAAACTCTTTTATGAAAAGACAACGCTAGCTATGACTAACTGTTCTGGAAATTTTTGAGTGACTGTTTTAGTCTCTATCGTCTACACTACGGGTAACTTAGCCTGACTTCGCATTTCAATCTGGATTGAAACTCAATCCCGGATTCATGTAAACGGCCCCTAAGTCTTTAAAGTGCCTATGTCATCCTCAGGGACTTTACATATTTATACTAATTGGAACGTTCTGAGAAGATTTGTAATATATCTTCTCAGGCGAAAATTTCATCTTCATGGATTTTCCCCCCGTTAAAGTTGACGGAAGTGACGTCGAAGGAGGAATTTCTCTATATGAAAACCACTTTACAGATTCCTCTTTTGACGTCACTTCCGTCAACTTTAACGGCAAAAATTCCATGAAGATGAAATTTTCGCCTGAGAAGATATATTACAAATCTTCTCAGAATGTTCCAAAGATCGAGAATCAAAACCTTAACGAGTTTTATCCAGTTGCGAAACATATTGTGTCTAAATAATTAACCATCACACAGGTGACCAGTTTTCGTATGAATAATACGCTACAATGCACGCTAGTTGACATCTGGCATGCTGATAGGAAATGTGTAGTGTTTAAATGTCATTTTGTTTAGCTAAATACATTTTTTTTCTCATACTATTGTCAGGATTTAAATTTCAGTTTCCGGCAACGTGACAGTAAGTTGTTGCCTGTTTAGTGTTATTCATTTAGGAATTATTGCGGACGATCTTGTAATCGGGATGAAAGCAACGCTGATGAATCATGATACTGACATATAAAAAGGCTTGCAACATAAAAACAAGTAGTTTATTGCATTAGTTATCTAGAAAACAACTCAATTACCGTCACAGTCGGTGAAATCTCTTCCTAATTTACCCCATCAGGATTTCAAATTATAGGCCGTCCAACTGACGCCAAAGAATAAACAAGGTTATAAATTTACATACATTCTGTTTTATGTTTGGTCTTACTATAAACATTGAGGCTCAGTGAACTTCGTAGTTTTGCGCAATAAAACGTTATTTTGGCTGTCGATATTAAGAGGAGAGCTAAGACGACGCTTTTATGTACATATATATGTCAAGAAGAACCGTTTATCGATTATATTATTTATAGAGCAAAGTGAAAAGCTGGTAAACTGCCGAGTGACAGAGCGAAGAGCGTCAAAAAGAGCAAAGCCCTTCATCAGAGTAAGGGGCTGCGGTTCATATGAAGTGGGCTAGCTCGATTAACCGGGTTGGTTTTATGTCACGAAAATCTTATTACGACTATTTGAGAAAGGCAGAATGATATAACAAAGCAAAATTGGCTTCGTTTTTCTGTAAGCATAGCCACACAGGGTATTCTAATTCTTTTTTGCGGTCGTAGAAAGGTTTTCGTAACATAAAACCAGCCCGCGGTAACTGGGCTAGCCCGCCTCATGAACAACCCCTAAAATGTGATGGGAAAGAGTTTAGCATCTTTTTACTTTGCTCTACCCGAAACACTACATACGCAGGCAGTGAGTTGTAAATATATATATATATATATATATATATATATATATATATATATATATATATATATAGTATAAAGTATAAAGTATATGTAACAAGAATGTACATGTCCCAAAGCAATTTTAATTTTTTATTTCATATATATATATATATATATATAATTTATTTTTTTCTTTTCAAGGACAAGAGATGATGTATTTTCTACACAATCGCAAGTAAGTGACCACAACTATCCGGTACGTACTCTTCACTGTTTCAGACAAAAACGTACCTGAGTTATTAACATTATTTCAAGTTAAATATGTTTCGGTATAATATATAATTTATAGACCTTTCGCTCGGGGTAATATTTTTCATCGAATTCCCCTCGCTCCAAGGTCTATAAATGCTAATTGTTTCTAGTACATATGACGTAACCGAGAACTTCGGGAATCAGTCGGAGAGCTATCGGTTATGACCAGTGGTTATGACGTATTACACGGGGGCTTGAGTAGCAACTAGGGTTAGGGGGTTTCGGAACACTTGGGTTAGACGCTAATGACGTAACGCACCGCTATAAAATGAACACTAATGAGATTAGGTATGACGTAGTGAAAACTGGGGGTTGGATAAAACAATCGAAATATAGTAAGGTTAGATACAGCTAAATCAATTAAGGTTGTCCCCGAAAAAGCCAAAAGGCCGAAGCCAAGCGCGAAAAGTACGATGGGAACGACAAGTTTTAATTCCAGTTTGTGTCAAAACTATACCCTATTGGCCGTTGATGCAAGGAAGACTTGTGGTCGAGAGCTAAAAGTTTGACAGAAATGGTGGGGCTAGATGTTGAGGAAATTGATTTGCACTTATAACTGTGTGCTTCGCTATTTAAATATAGTAATTCCCATCGTACTTTTCGCGCTTGACTTTGGCCTTTTGGCTTTGTCAGGGGACAACCTTAATTGATTTAGCTGTATACTGCCGAAACAGAGAACGTAGGAGTCTAACGTTCTCTGTTTCTGCAGTATATCTAACCTTACTATATTTCGATTGTTGTTTTAATACTGCCTACGCAGCACGCTACTTTTATTTCAGGGTTGGATAAAAGCTAGGGTTAGGGGCTTCTGGTTAGGTATGACGTAGTGAAAACCTGGGGTTGGATAAAATTTAGGGTTAGTTAGGATGAGGGTCCCAAAGGAGCCTGAGAAATAATGACGTATGCATAAATAATAAGTTGAATATTTAATGAGGCGGCATCCATTTGGGGTCTGGAGTGGGGGGTACTCGCAGACAAATGAACTGTCAAACTGGTGAGAAGACACCAACGCGGTAAAGAAAAATTATAAAAGAGTGCGCGTTGGTGTCTTCTCACCAGTTTGACAATTCATTTGTCTGCGGTTTCATGACCTTACAGCTTTTCCATCATGACCTTTTCTGTCACTGTTTGTCATTTTCTATTTATGTAACTAGCTAAGCTATTTAAGTCACCTTCATGTATGTATATTTATCACTCTGATGATGTTACGTGTAGTAACGAAACGTTGGTAAATATTTTCAAAATTATTTTGTATTATGGTTTTGTTTAAAGCAGTATGCTGGGCAATAATATTTCTTACTAGCATTAGATTTCCGCCTGGTTCATCCATTGCGACGATTAAATGATAGAACAGTTGTCCTTGAACACCAAGAGGTAACATTCCTGATTTTTATCAAATTACATTTTAATTTTCACACAGGTGATGACTTCGTCAAGGACAGGTGCTGGTAAGTTGTTATTGCCAGTTGTATTTGTTATATAAACTTGGAAAATGTTGCTGTATTTTAACTTATACACCTATCGCGAAATATACAGAATCCCACGATTTCACCCATTTTACCGCACCTTCTCTCGGGAATTGCACGCGAATCTTGACAGATGTATTGTGATATCAATCAAAAATCACGCGCGAACCTACTTCCCTCAAGATGTCTGCGTGAAAGTGCGGTAAAATGCAGGATTCGGCCTATTTCGTGATAGGTGTATAGTGCCGTAAATCATTAAAATAAACTTACTTTTGACAGTTCATCTCTCATGTTGTCTATACCTTTAGTGAGTTGAAACTTGTAGCGGCAATAGTTTCGAACGGCGTTCGACCCCGTTAAATAAAAAAAGGAATTATTGGACGAGATTGAGCATGATATTAAGAATGATCAAAACCAAGGTTTGTATTATGGCCCGAAGCCGATAAAATAAACCTTGGCTTTGATAATTCTTGATATCATGCTGAACCTCGTCCAATAATTATCAATTAGTATAAATACACAGGTGATTATAGAAAATCGCGTGCGCTGATTGGTCGCGCTACTTCGGACTAATTCTCGATAATCACCTACAGGGTTTATTCAAGATGGTCGCCAGCCGATTTGTCATGCGACAGACGAGGAAATTAACAATTTTAATAAAAGAAAATGTTGTTCCTAAAAGTACGAAAATGTGTATTTATACCAAAACAATTATTCGCCTCAGGCTCAGTGAATATTATACACTTAATGTCTGCTCCCTCGGGAAACAGTTAGTTTTGTTTTCCCGAGAGTCTTGATATATCCCGAGACGAAGTCGAGGGAATCATCGAGACTCGAGGGAAAACAAAACTAACTGTTTCCCGAGGGAGCAGACATTAAGTGCTTTGTTATATAGCTTGAGTTTCGCTGAATAATTTCGAGGTTTATCAAGGGAACGTACACAAACGAAAAGACAAACTGAAAGACTTACCAAAACATTTCGCCTGGCTCTGCATCAACCAAACAAACATGACTCTCAGAACAAAAGAACAACAATATATTTCTCCAGTTAATCTTCACACATGCTTTGAAGACCTATAAATATTATTTTTTTCTTACCAAACAAGCTTTTATTTATAAGAAACCGTGAAGAGTTCAAAGTTCTAGCGGACAACAATTGAAAACTTATTGCCCGAGCAGGCAATAAGTTCTCAATTATTGCCCGCTCGGTAGACATTGAAATTTAGCTAAGGTCATGTGACCACAAACCAACCAATGACAGTCATCGTTGTATCCAGCGAAACTCTAGCTATATAACAACGATAAATAATAACCTCGACTTCGTCTCGGTTATTATTCACCGATATTCACCTCGCCTTCGGCGAATAATTGTCAAATAATTGTAACTTTTACCTGGGATATGGTACCTGCAGTCCGTTTTTCAAACCGTCAATTCGAATTAACCACGGACTCGGTCGAAGAACTCGATTGCTTAGCCGTGGAAATCGAAGATTATGGATAGGTATTTTGAAGAATTGGACGTGTTTGAGGAAGAAGAAGTATCGAAAATTTGGAGATTTTTGAACCACCCCGGCCCTACGAGAAAATTTTGAGATTTTTGAACCACCCTGGCCCTGGGACAAAATTTTGAGATTTTTTAACCACCCCGGCCCTACGACAAAATTTTGAGATTTTTGAACCACCCCGGCCCTACGCCAAAATTTGAGATTTTTGAACGATCCCGGCCCTACGACAAAATTTTGAGATTTTTGAACCATCCCAGCCCTACGAAACAAAATTTTGAGATTTTTGAACCATCCCGGCCCTACGAGAAAATTTTGAGATTTTTTTAACCACCCCGGCCCTACGACAAAATTTTGAGATTTTTGAACCACCCCGGGCCTGCGACAAAATAATGAGATTTTTGAACCACCCCGGCCCTACGAGAAAATTTTGAGATTTTTGAACCATCCCGGCCCTATCGAAGCAGCACGCACGAAAGTCAACAGAAATATAAAATATCAAGAAATAATGATTTTATTCCAACATAACTGCGTAACTGTGTTTGAGTAAATATGTTTAATATGCATAATGTAACGCCTGTCACATGATCTAAAAGCCTTGTATGTCCTATAAATATATTACAACTCAGTAAACATTTTGACCAAAAAGTATAGATAGAAATACCGAGTGATTTGTACTTATAGCAAACTTATAATTAATATAGAATTTACTTGTGTTATTGAATTGCCTATCACAAAATTAGAACAAAAAGCCAATCGTCAAATTTTCAAAATGACACAAATTTCAACAAGCGGGAATCAGTAAAGAACTTTATTGAAGTTTCGTTGTAGATCAGTGTAATACCCCCTCTTCAGAGAATAGTCAGCTGGATTTTTCGAAGCATGCACTTCATAAAATTTTATCTTTTATTCAAACTACCTTGGCACCTTGCCAATACATGCAGTATATTGCTTAAGGTCACGTAAAAACATGGTCACCTCCGGACCGTATGTTGAGTCCGCGTAGACATATTTTTGTATTTGTTATAAAATATAAATGTACCTCCCGACCGAGTTCATAAACAAAGGAAATATTCTTATATTTTATATTCGATGTCTGACGTTGACCCAAGTCAAATAGGTTGCAATATGCTGCCAGGCAGTATATAACTACTGCAGAGTACTTGTGGTACAAGTTGGGATTTTTAAATTTTAATATTGCGTTCTTATTGATTGGAATAGTAAGTGTTACAGTTTGTAGTTCAACAAGTGACAAACAAGTAACAGTGTTTTAAAACTATGCTTTAGTGGTGTGTTTCGTGATATTAACAAACAAAAAAATTTCGTTTTGGTTTGTGATAGTTATTGAAGCTGTGTATTTATTGGAAAAACAAAGAAATATAAAAGGACCTCCTTCTTTAATTTAGAAATTTTTGTTGTTTTTATATTTATTGAAAATAAATATAAACTTCCCGCCTCCTCAACATTTTCAAAATGTTATGATGTGAATCAAGGAATTTTTTTATGTGGCCTAAATTAACTTTTGTGTGTATACGTTCCGAAACAGGAGGGATATACCTATTGTTTCGCATGCTGCCCAAAGAGTTTACCTGATTATAAGTATCGATTACAATCTCCTCAAGTGTTTTATCATCCTTGACATTGTCTAAGCAGTATCCCATGGTGCTGCCATTTGCCTGTTCCATTACAGCAGGCAATGAAAAACCTGTGAGGAAGAATACAACAAATATAATAAAAAGTAAATAGAATAATATATGATCGATCTTGTACGCTTCTTTCCGGTTATTTATCTTAAATCAGTAAAAGCGCAAGATGTTAATTAACTGGTTACTGGGATAATTCGTGTAATAGTGAATGAATGAACTTTATTTAAATCTAGGTATAAAAAAACATCTTTACATGAGTATTCTGCCAGATGGCCTTCGTTAATTGAATAATTGTGGAATTGATTAATGATAAAATTAACACGCTCTTGTATAATTATTGAGCACAAGTGCGACAGGTTCCCCTAGGAACTTTCAGTTATTTTTTTGTCATATTTTTGAAATATTGAGGGGCCTGATAGCCGCGCACCCCGGCCCATTGCGGCACTTCTGAATCATATTGAAGCTAAAACATTTTAAGTAAAATTATCTGAATTAATGATCGGAGATTGATACAATTCCAATTAGTCGTAGTCTATCTGTTTTTGCATATTTTCCTCGAAACTAATTTAAATTTCTACTTACTGCTTCCGGTTCCCCATATTTTAGTGCCTATCCAGAGGAGGTACGAAGCTCTTCCCACAATGCATTGCGCTTGAACCATATTATCAATTTCGCACCGGAAATGCTTCACTTCATTATGAACTTTCGAGGAGCGAACGTGATTTGAAAAATAGTGCTTCGACGTTTGTGGTGCTTAGAACACTTTGGTTTGGGACTCGCATGAAGTTATTTATATTTATTTTGTAACCTAGCAGTACTTCGACGTTTATTATTTCGCCTGATTTGCCGCTATTCACGAATTTACATCTGATTTTCTGATCAAGGTGACTGCTCGTCGCTCGAGTGTAGCGTGTTTTTGGGCCATAGTGAAGAGACTTTCTTCTCTGATTCTGGAACAACTTTATTGACAAACGAGATTGGACAGCTGAACGTTACAAACGTCTTCTCTAGCTACATCGCACCTTCGGTTCTCACATCTCGGTCACTCAGTCTCACAACTCTCGCTTCTAAATCTAATCTAATACATCGAGTTGCTGTGTTTATATATCTTACATTTCAGCGACAGTCAGCTTGCTGAATCACGGTCATTACGTCAGTCCTTACGTAGGAACAAACTGCGTGGTCCAGTAAGGGCCATCCCTCACTGGTCCAGTGTTACTACAGGAGGAAACCAGAGTAAACTAAACTAACTTTATTTATACTGGATAACTCTATCAGTTATATCTCAACTGTTCTCCCTAGAGGTCCAGTAAGGGCCATCCCTCATTGGTCCAGTGTTACTAACAGGATGCGCGGATGGCGAAGCACGGATTCGAAGATCGCCTCTCACCGCTGCGATCCAAACTGTTAAGCCTGATTGGACGGGGTTAGTACTTGGATGGGTGACCGCTTAGGAAAAACCTTGTCACAGGCTTGAGCTTATTGTATAGTTGATTTCTCCTGTGCTTCGAGGGTTTTTCGCCGGGTTCTCCGGTTTTCCTCCCTCCGTAAAATCAACAATTCGATCTTAGGAGAACAACCTTGTAAGGGACCTCAAGTCCTGGTGTTGTTTCTCCGGTATCAGTTAGATACAAATCAGTGTTAATAAATAAATAAACCGGAGTACCCGGAGGAAACCTGTGGGCATGTCGATTTTACGGAGGGAGGAAAACCGGAGAACCCGGCGAAAAACCCTCGAAGCGCAGGAGAGATCAACTACAACTCTACTCACATGAGTTCCAAGCTCGACAACGGGGTCATTCCCAAGCTGTCGCCCATCCAAGTACTAACCCCGTCTAACCGGGCTTAACTTTTTGGTGAGAGGCAGCGCCCATTCCAGCACACACCACCCGTGCTTCCCGGCATTTAATTTTGACATTTCTTGTGTTTGTTTTAGTGTTTTGTATGAGGGAAAGGAACGGTTGATAGCAGGTTGTGATATTTTGGACACTACTCCGAATGGACATTCCGCAAATATTAGCGACAGTGGAGGCAGCAGAATATTTATCACTTATCGTCGGTATTCTTCCAAAGTTACTCATACTTCATTGGCATTGGCAGTGACTGCGATTAAAGTTATAATAACCAGCAAAGTAAGTTTCACCAATGGCCTTGTCTCACCCCCCACGTGACCCTCACCTCTTCCTTACTGCGATTGGTTAGTTATAGCGTTTGAGGGCAAAATATTTTGCCCTCAAACGCTAATTGACCAATCACAATAAGGCAGAGGTCAGGGTCACGTGGGGGTGAGACAAGCCCATTGTAAACATTTGTTCTCTAAAGCCCTAATCAAACGACAACGCAAGTCATCGCAAGTTGGCAGTCACGCTATATCAGCCAGCCGCTCTGAATAGTTTTCCGAAAATATCATGTACCGTGACAAAGTTAAAACTTGTTTAAAACACTCATGAAACCTTTATTTTGTTAATTTGGGTGTTCAAACGACCGCCACAGAAATTCTGACTGCCAACTTGCGACGACTTGCGTCCTCGTTTGATTACGGCTTTCAATGTAGCATATCGTCTTCAAAAACTCATTAATAATTCATGAGGAAAATTTAAAAGAAATTAATGTTTAATCAATGTCTTTATATGTGATAAAGATACCTCCTGATTTACATAAACTTTAGCTTTGATTTTCTCGGCTTAGACAAGGTTATTTTTCAAACTTACTACGCCAATGAACTTACCAAGTGGTTCGTTTTTGAAGCCGTTCAATAAACTCGCAGTTCGTGTTTTATCAGATATAAAAACACTCGGCTTCGCCTCGTGTCTTTATATCTGACTAAACACTCCTACTCGTTTATTAAGCAGTACATGCAGTGTAGCCTAACGTAGCGTAAACATTTAAAACTTATGGAATAACTAGCCTAGTTTCTAGGCCTTCCTCGGTTAACGCGTTTTGGAAATGTTACGAACGGACCCGCTGGGGAAGGCCTAGCAAAATTCGTAAACACTTTCACTTTACAGCTTGGTTGTTTATTGAGGAAGAATTGTGATATTATGATGTTCTAAGTATTTCCCGACATTTACTATTGCCATCTGCATAAAATAATACAAGCCTGCTCACCTCTAGTCTCCTTCGCAGACCTCCTTATGGCTCTATTGTGAGAGACAAACACTTTGAATTGTGAACTTGTTTAAGTCAGTTGGTGCTGTATTGATTGTTTTATAAAATTATAGTGGAAACAAACTACATATATAAACCCAGCCTGGTTCCCAGGCCTCTCTTTTTAATGTCGTGCGGCAGACCGAAATTGTGAGAGGCCTGGAATAAAATGTTTTGCTTGGCCCCAAATCTGGCCCCAAAACTGGCCCCAAATTATACAGGCACCAAACGGCCGTTTGGCGGAAAACCAAGGCAGATAACACTCACGTCGGTCTGCACAATTCTTTATAACATCATATAGCAAGGTTGGTCTACTGCCGAAACGTTAAAATAGCATATTTCGATTTGTAAAAATGTGTTTCAATACAATCACTTCCTACGCCGAACACTACTTTATAAAGCCTCGTATGTAACAACCTCTTTTAACGTAATGTAATACAAAGAAACCTACTCGTTTGCTGTCTGCTCTCAAGAAGAAGTTTATTTAAGTGCCCTCGTTCATAAAGATTAAAGAATCCGAGCTCCAGCAGGATTCATGATAGATAAAGATGAACATTTTCCGCTAGTCCTCTCGCTCGATCCCTATTCTGTGACGTCACCAAAATACGTTCGAGAGAAAAGAGGACTAGGAACTAGTCTGATATAAACCTAGCCTGCGTAGCCGGCGCTGGGGATTGGGACGGACAGTGAAAGGAGCGCCTGCGCAGTCACCCATTGTTATTTTTCGTGTATAGCGTTCGCTCGCAATCTATTGGTTGACACGCTAATGACCTATCAATCAAGAGAGTTTGAATTTCCGCTGCAGAGCGTTGCGAAAATGTGCCTTGCATAGTAGAAGGAAACGAATTCAAAATAAACTGCGACTGAGAGAGTGGCAGCTGCATGTGCATCCAAAGGAAAATGTTTATTCGCTGGTTTTCCAACAGTTAATTACTGTCAGATTTTCACGCAAGACGTGGCCCCTTCGGCTTAACGGCGAGTAACTGAATTAATTGTCTGACATGCATTGGTTTGCCAAAACATCATTTAATTTAGAATTTCTTATAATCGCTTTGATTCGAATCAGTGGGATCTACTCAGGCGTACTTCTCCGGCTGCAGTGGCCATCAGCGCCAGTTGTGAGTGGAAAATAACATTCACTATTATAGAATTTAACTATTATTCTATTATTGCTTCGCGGTATGTTATGATTATATTATTGATCGTCATAGTCGTTACATACACATGTTTTATAACTACAAAAATAATCTGTCTGAGCTTTCTGTAGCCCACTCAACATAAATCGTTTATAACATTTATAACTGTAAACCAGCCAACATATAGCAGCAGCAGAATAATATAATGTTGTCAGACGCTAACACAGCGAACATATACCACACAAATTCCTGAATCAAGAAAGCACTTTGATACACATGCTCATTCATAACTGTGCTATTTTAGTTAATTCTAGAATGACGTGTTTTTATTCGATCAACTTCCAAATTAATTAAGCTATTTAGCTCAGGTTTTTGAAATTGACAACTTCCAAAAATACTAGCCTAGTCTCTAGAGTTGTGATATTATGATGTTCTAAGTGTTTTTCGACATTTAATATTCCATCTGCATAAAACAATACAAGCCTGCTCACCTCGGATCGACGAAGTTTCACTAGCCTAGCTTTCTTATCGCTAGCTTTCCTTCTGCAACCGCCAAAAGTTGAAAGTTAAACAGTTACATTTTCATTCCGAGCTCCAATTGGAATATATTCCATAATTCCCTTCTTTCGATCGCCAAGATCTTTGGTAAAATCTTCACAGATATCCTTGTGCTTTTATACTGTCGCTCAGTGTTGTCTACGGTAGATGTATACTAGATCCCAGGAACACTCGAAGGGCCAGAACGATTCTGGGCAGGACCTTTTTACGAATGTTGCTAGGCCTTCTCGTTTCCAGCCTCTCCCCAGTCTTCCCAAGAACCCAAACTGATTACGCGGCCAAGCACATGACGGAAACAAAAGGCCTAGAAACTAGGCTACAAAAATACATTGTTTTAATTAGGGGGCGGCACGAAAAATAACAATAGGCGCCTGCAGGCGCTCCCTTCCCCTATCACCCCAGCGCAGGCTACGCAGGCTAATATAAACCGTAAAAGCTTGTCACCACATGCGTACCCCCTACTGTGCAATCCCTTTTAAGCGGACACCCCTCGTAAGCGGGGTTAATAGGGGTTCAACTGTAGTTACTGCAACTATCGAAATATAGTAAGGTTATAGATACACTGCCGAAACAGAGAACGTAGGAGTCTAACGTTTCGAGCGAAGGCCCTTCGTCAGAGAGAAACGTAAAGAGTGACGTAGGAGTCTAACGTTTCTCTCTGACGAAGGGCCTTCGCTCGAAACGTTAGACTCCTACGTTCTCTGTTTCGGCAGTATATCTAACCTTATATATTTCGATTGTTGTTTCTACACTGCCTACGCAGCACACTACTTTTATTTTACTGCAACTATAGTGGTTACTCTTCTTTTTTTTAGAATGAGAAAACTCCTCATGCATTTTGTTTAATTAACAAGAATCTAAACAGAGGGATGGTAAGTCCGTAATTATTGAAATGCCATCGATACAACTTGTCCAGTGGTTGTCCAGTCTGCAAGTGTTCAAGAATATTCAGTGGTTGTTCAGTCTGCCAGTGTTGTTAAGAGCCCAGTGGTTGAGTCTGCCAGGCCTAATAAGAGCCCAGTGGTTGTCCAGTCTGCTAGTGTTAAAGAATCTTCAGTGGTTGTTGAGTCTGCCAATATTAGACAAAGCCCAGTTATTTACAACTGTACTGTATGGATTTATTGGAAAGAGTTATCAACGGGGGAATATTGTTGTATGATACTGAATATATACGCGTATTTAAGAAAATTGATTCTATTTTTCCGTGCGTTTCTACAATGATACATGCACTGTTGATTTACATAACAGATAAAGTCACAGCATGTACGAGTCGTTTGCACTATATATTTTTAATATTTTTGCAGGAGTGGTCTGTGCAAGTTGTGGTCAGTACCTGACTGTTCTTTGATTAGGACATTACGAGGTAATACACTTGCACAAGTTTGTACAGAGATTATACTCCTGACACTTGATACATGACAGAAGTTGATGGACGTAGTAATTCTGTTGTGGCGAATAAGTATGAAGGGTTAATTTTCATGGTTTTGCCATTTTTTCAGGACATAATTCAAGGGTTGGTGGAATTGTATTTCACCCTCAGGCCACGATTTCCCTGGACACTAGTTCACCATGCATGGCGTCATGTGGAGCTGATGGCGATGTGAAGCTTTGGTCACTGGAGTCGTAAGTAGCATTTGGTTTTTGGGGGTTTTTCTTTCTTTTCTCTCTTACATTTTCAATCCTGACAGTATCTTGAAAAAGTCTTTAGTGTCATTCGAAATTTGCTTAATAATCTTTTGCCGGATTTGCCTAATCGCCGGTTTGCGCGTTTTGCCTAATTGTTTGCTCGTTTTGCCTAATCGTTTGCTCGTTTTGCCTAATTGTTTGCTCGTTTTGCCTAATCGTTTGCTCGTTTTGCCTAATCGTTTGCTCGTTTTGCCTAATTGTTTGCTCGTTTTGCCTAATCGTTTGCTCGTTTTGCCTAATCGTTTGCTCGTTTTGCCTAATCGTTTGCTCGTTTTGCCTAATCGTTTGCGCGTTTTGCCTAATTGTTTGCGCGTTTTGCCTAATAATTGCGCAATTCCATCGTATCATATCTTCTTTGTTTTCTCTCCCTTGTTCTATCTTTAGCTTCAATTTTTTTTCCAAACTACGCTTTTCCACTTCTTCTATTTTCATCTGCCACTCTACTGTGGATTCGTTCTTCTACTCTGCATTTTGCTACATGTATTTCTATTTCTATTTCAGTGACACTCCAATCGCCAACATCGAAGGCCACGACAAACGTGTGTCCCGCGTGGCTTATCATCCCTCGGGACGATTTCTCGCTTCATGTTGGTGAGTGTTGAATAAAACATCAATCTGGTACACCCCTGGAAGTCAAGATAGATGCGTATTTTTGAAACCCAGAACCAGTCAGCTCTATATATACCTGGATTGATATCTTTATCGCGGAAAACGTGCCTATACATAAAAATAGGTACGCAATGCGTGCAAGTATCTGCTTCGTAGCGGTAATGATAAATGAACAGTCTTGTAGTGAACATGTTTTATTTTCGGTGAACTGCATTTTTTGATAACCCACGTTTGGTAGACTATTCTTAAAAGGTTTTCTCTGTTCTGTCTGATATAGTTTTCTTTTCTTTTTTGTTGTAATCTTGTATGATATTTTGTTATTCATAACTTACTGTTTGTTGCAGTTTTGATAATTCTTGGCGACTATGGGACCTAAATCAACTAAAGGAAGTACTCCATCAGGTGCATAACATGTTTTATTGGCTACTGTGCGTGCTCCATCACTCAATGGAGCATGGTAATTTCAAATGTAATGAGAAACTCATTTTTTAAATAAATATTGTTTTCCGTTGTTTTGTGTCTGATTCTCTGTTATAAAAGAAATGGTTCATGGTTTGGCGTACTCCATTGAGTAATGGTCGCACTTGGGAAGTTGAGAGAGCACTCAAAAATCTAGAGTTGTTCTCGGCTACGTCTCGACCAACTCTTACGCTTTTTTCGTGCTCTCCGAACCTCCCGCGTGCATCCATAACTCGATGGAGCATGCCAAACCATGAACCATTTCTTAAATATTTTTACAATGTTAATTTTCACAATGTTCAAAATGTCTTTTGATTAAATAGCACGATGTTTTTGTCTTCTCAGGAAGGTCATTCTCGAGAAGTATACGATATTGCTTTTCACCCAGATGGCTCACTCGCTGGAACATGGTGAGTTACGCTTAGAAAATTCAAAAGAAACGAATGAATCAGGCCAAAGAACGGCCAACAAAGCTAATAAACAACATTTAAGCTAACTTTTTCATCTACTATTTTAAATTCACCATTCATCAGACAATCCTGACCAGATGTTCTTAAGTCAAAATCGCCAAAAACAGAATATTGTCCCAACACTTTTGGCCAGGATTACTGATTAGGAACATCTCTAGAACGTATAACGTAGTACATACTTTAATTAATTAATAATTCATGAAGAAAATTCAAAAGAAACGAATGTTTAATCCGCTGTTGTAAATATATATATATTTATATAGTGGTTGTTGTTTTTGAAATTGTTGTTTTTCGTTTATTTCTCACAGTGGTTTAGATGCTCGTGGTTTAGTTTGGGACTTACGGACAGGACAATGCATCATGCCTTTAGATGGTCATTTAAAAAAAGTTTTAGCAATTGATTTTGCTCCTAACGGGTATAAACATTTTCTCTTTTTTATTAATGTAGTTATTCCATTGAAATTCTGTAATAAATATAATGTTATGATTTGATTTAGTTATCATGTTGCAACTGGTAGCGAAGATCAAAAAGTTATGATTTGGGATTTGCGGAAAAGAAAAAGTGTTTACACCATTCCAGCTCACAATAATCTTATATCGTACGTCAAGTTCCACGGTGAGAACTTGAAATGAAATTGCTCTGTCTTTGTTCTTATCGTTTATTTTGCTTGGCTGGTATTTATTTCTTGTTATGGTGTTGTGGTTGTTGTTGTTGGTGGTGGTGTTGGTGCCTTGGTGGTGGTGGTGGTGGTGGTGTTTGTGTTGTTGTTGTTGTTGTTGTTGGTGGTGGTGGTGGTGGTGTTGTTTGTGTTGTTGTTGCTGTTGGTGGTGGTTGTGTTGTTGTTGTTGTTGGTGGTGGTGGTGGTGGTGTTGCTGTTGTTGTTGTTGTTGTTGTTGTTGTTGTTGTTGTTGTTGTTGTTGTTGTTGTTGTTGTTGTTGTTGTTGTTGTTGTTGTTGTTGGTGGTGGTGGTGGTGGTGGTGTTGTTGTTTGTGTTGTTGTTGCTGTTGGTGGTGGTTGTGTGTTGTTGTTGGTGGTGGTGTTGGTGTTGCTGTTGTTGTTGTTGTTGTTGTTGTTGTTGTTGGTAGTGGTAGTGGTGTTGGTGTTGGTGGTGGTGTTATTGGTGTTGTTGTTGTTGGTGGTGGTGGGAGTGGTGTTGTTTGTCGTGATGGTGTTGTTGTTGGTGGTGGTGGTGTTGTTTGTGTCGGTGGTGTTGTTTGTGGTGTTGGTGGTGTTGTTGTTTGTGTTGTTGTTATTGGTGGTGGGAGTGGTAGTATACGTAGTGGTGTTGATGGTGGAGTGGTAGTATACGTAATGGTGTTGATGGTGGTGTTGTTAGAGCTAATAATGATGGTGGTGTGATTAGATTTGATACTTATGTTAGTCAATCATTATTTTAGATCAGTATCTTTTATCTGGTTCATACGACTGCAAAGTAAAAGTAAGTTGATTTAACGTGTACTTCTTGAAGCTTTCACTTGTGGCTTGTGTCACCTGTGCCTCTCTTCTTTAGGTGTGGACTCATCCTGGTTGGATTCCTTTAAAAACATTAGCTGGTCATGAACAGAAAGTTTCTTGTGTCGATATTTCACCAGGTTGATGTGGCTTACACCATATTTGTTGTTTTTTTTATTCATCGACTAATCAGCTCATATAATCAGGTCATATTGTTTGAATTTTATTCGACGAAACTGCGACGTGTAACTCGATTAATTCGACAGACGAATTAAATTGGTCTCAGCAATTAAATTCGTCGGAGTCAGAAGGATAATGCGACGGTAATGCGTGTTCGAGTTACGCGAATTATCGTCGCGTCCAATTAAATGCCTCTCTTCTGTCTGCGACAATTCGGCGCCATATTTGCAAGGAATCGTTTTTAGGCTCAATGCGTCCAAGTAAAACCAATAAAATTCGACTGAAATTCGACGTTTAACTCGACGTCGCATTTACGTCGCATTACCGACGAAGTTAATTCGAATTAAGTTCGTCTTAATTTAAATTCATGTATCAGTGTGCTACGTTTAGCGTAGGTCTATAAAATATTTAATGTCAAATGTTCTTTCCAGATGGTCAATACATTGCCTCTAGCTCGTTTGACAGAACATTCAAACTTTGGTCAGCGGAGTAATTCCCTTGTATTGATGTCTTGAAAGAACATGGATATTTCAGGTAGAAAATCAACCGTTAGACCAACCTCGTACCCATGGTCTTCCGTTAGACGTACGGCAGACAGTCATTTGTAATGATCGTTTTTGAAAAATGTTGCTTTGTATAGATTAGCTGGATCTTCATTAGGCGTAAAGCTGGTTTTCCACTAGGCGACTTTTTTCGCGCGAAGCGACTTTTTCTTTTGTCTCATGAGCTCTGAGCTGGAACTAATCAGAAATCTATTGAATTCGAACAAAAGAAAGTCGCTTCGCGCGAAAAAAATCGCCTAGTGGAAAACCGGCTTAAAATGTCGCGCGTTTGACTTTTTTCTTTTATCTTGTGAGTTTCCATGTTGGAGAGGGCGAAAACTATTCAATTTGTTGTACAATAGAAAACTCTTTTATGAAAAGACAACGCTAGCTATGACTAACTGTTCTGGAAATTTTTGAGTGACTGTTTTAGTCTCTATCGTCTACACTACGGGTAACTTAGCCTGACTTCGCATTTCAATCTGGATTGAAACTCAATCCCGGATTCATGTAAACGGCCCCTAAGTCTTTAAAGTGCCTATGTCATCCTCAGGGACTTTACATATTTATACTAATTGGAACGTTCTGAGAAGATTTGTAATATATCTTCTCAGGCGAAAATTTCATCTTCATGGATTTTCCCCCCGTTAAAGTTGACGGAAGTGACGTCGAAGGAGGAATTTCTCTATATGAAAACCACTTTACAGATTCCTCTTTTGACGTCACTTCCGTCAACTTTAACGGCAAAAATTCCATGAAGATGAAATTTTCGCCTGAGAAGATATATTACAAATCTTCTCAGAATGTTCCAAAGATCGAGAATCAAAACCTTAACGAGTTTTATCCAGTTGCGAAACATATTGTGTCTAAATAATTAACCATCACACAGGTGACCAGTTTTCGTATGAATAATACGCTACAATGCACGCTAGTTGACATCTGGCATGCTGATAGGAAATGTGTAGTGTTTAAATGTCATTTTGTTTAGCTAAATACATTTTTTTTCTCATACTATTGTCAGGATTTAAATTTCAGTTTCCGGCAACGTGACAGTAAGTTGTTGCCTGTTTAGTGTTATTCATTTAGGAATTATTGCGGACGATCTTGTAATCGGGATGAAAGCAACGCTGATGAATCATGATACTGACATATAAAAAGGCTTGCAACATAAAAACAAGTAGTTTATTGCATTAGTTATCTAGAAAACAACTCAATTACCGTCACAGTCGGTGAAATCTCTTCCTAATTTACCCCATCAGGATTTCAAATTATAGGCCGTCCAACTGACGCCAAAGAATAAACAAGGTTATAAATTTACATACATTCTGTTTTATGTTTGGTCTTACTATAAACATTGAGGCTCAGTGAACTTCGTAGTTTTGCGCAATAAAACGTTATTTTGGCTGTCGATATTAAGAGGAGAGCTAAGACGACGCTTTTATGTACATATATATGTCAAGAAGAACCGTTTATCGATTATATTATTTATAGAGCAAAGTGAAAAGCTGGTAAACTGCCGAGTGACAGAGCGAAGAGCGTCAAAAAGAGCAAAGCCCTTCATCAGAGTAAGGGGCTGCGGTTCATATGAAGTGGGCTAGCTCGATTAACCGGGTTGGTTTTATGTCACGAAAATCTTATTACGACTATTTGAGAAAGGCAGAATGATATAACAAAGCAAAATTGGCTTCGTTTTTCTGTAAGCATAGCCACACAGGGTATTCTAATTCTTTTTTGCGGTCGTAGAAAGGTTTTCGTAACATAAAACCAGCCCGCGGTAACTGGGCTAGCCCGCCTCATGAACAACCCCTAAAATGTGATGGGAAAGAGTTTAGCATCTTTTTACTTTGCTCTACCCGAAACACTACATACGCAGGCAGTGAGTTGTAAATATATATATATATATATATATATATATATATATATATATATATATATATATATATATATATATATATATATATAGTATAAAGTATAAAGTATATGTAACAAGAATGTACATGTCCCAAAGCAATTTTAATTTTTTATTTCATATATATATATATATATATATAATTTATTTTTTTCTTTTCAAGGACAAGAGATGATGTATTTTCTACACAATCGCAAGTAAGTGACCACAACTATCCGGTACGTACTCTTCACTGTTTCAGACAAAAACGTACCTGAGTTATTAACATTATTTCAAGTTAAATATGTTTCGGTATAATATATAATTTATAGACCTTTCGCTCGGGGTAATATTTTTCATCGAATTCCCCTCGCTCCAAGGTCTATAAATGCTAATTGTTTCTAGTACATATGACGTAACCGAGAACTTCGGGAATCAGTCGGAGAGCTATCGGTTATGACCAGTGGTTATGACGTATTACACGGGGGCTTGAGTAGCAACTAGGGTTAGGGGGTTTCGGAACACTTGGGTTAGACGCTAATGACGTAACGCACCGCTATAAAATGAACACTAATGAGATTAGGTATGACGTAGTGAAAACTGGGGGTTGGATAAAACAATCGAAATATAGTAAGGTTAGATACAGCTAAATCAATTAAGGTTGTCCCCGAAAAAGCCAAAAGGCCGAAGCCAAGCGCGAAAAGTACGATGGGAACGACAAGTTTTAATTCCAGTTTGTGTCAAAACTATACCCTATTGGCCGTTGATGCAAGGAAGACTTGTGGTCGAGAGCTAAAAGTTTGACAGAAATGGTGGGGCTAGATGTTGAGGAAATTGATTTGCACTTATAACTGTGTGCTTCGCTATTTAAATATAGTAATTCCCATCGTACTTTTCGCGCTTGACTTTGGCCTTTTGGCTTTGTCAGGGGACAACCTTAATTGATTTAGCTGTATACTGCCGAAACAGAGAACGTAGGAGTCTAACGTTCTCTGTTTCTGCAGTATATCTAACCTTACTATATTTCGATTGTTGTTTTAATACTGCCTACGCAGCACGCTACTTTTATTTCAGGGTTGGATAAAAGCTAGGGTTAGGGGCTTCTGGTTAGGTATGACGTAGTGAAAACCTGGGGTTGGATAAAATTTAGGGTTAGTTAGGATGAGGGTCCCAAAGGAGCCTGAGAAATAATGACGTATGCATAAATAATAAGTTGAATATTTAATGAGGCGGCATCCATTTGGGGTCTGGAGTGGGGGGTACTCGCAGACAAATGAACTGTCAAACTGGTGAGAAGACACCAACGCGGTAAAGAAAAATTATAAAAGAGTGCGCGTTGGTGTCTTCTCACCAGTTTGACAATTCATTTGTCTGCGGTTTCATGACCTTACAGCTTTTCCATCATGACCTTTTCTGTCACTGTTTGTCATTTTCTATTTATGTAACTAGCTAAGCTATTTAAGTCACCTTCATGTATGTATATTTATCACTCTGATGATGTTACGTGTAGTAACGAAACGTTGGTAAATATTTTCAAAATTATTTTGTATTATGGTTTTGTTTAAAGCAGTATGCTGGGCAATAATATTTCTTACTAGCATTAGATTTCCGCCTGGTTCATCCATTGCGACGATTAAATGATAGAACAGTTGTCCTTGAACACCAAGAGGTAACATTCCTGATTTTTATCAAATTACATTTTAATTTTCACACAGGTGATGACTTCGTCAAGGACAGGTGCTGGTAAGTTGTTATTGCCAGTTGTATTTGTTATATAAACTTGGAAAATGTTGCTGTATTTTAACTTATACACCTATCGCGAAATATACAGAATCCCACGATTTCACCCATTTTACCGCACCTTCTCTCGGGAATTGCACGCGAATCTTGACAGATGTATTGTGATATCAATCAAAAATCACGCGCGAACCTACTTCCCTCAAGATGTCTGCGTGAAAGTGCGGTAAAATGCAGGATTCGGCCTATTTCGTGATAGGTGTATAGTGCCGTAAATCATTAAAATAAACTTACTTTTGACAGTTCATCTCTCATGTTGTCTATACCTTTAGTGAGTTGAAACTTGTAGCGGCAATAGTTTCGAACGGCGTTCGACCCCGTTAAATAAAAAAAGGAATTATTGGACGAGATTGAGCATGATATTAAGAATGATCAAAACCAAGGTTTGTATTATGGCCCGAAGCCGATAAAATAAACCTTGGCTTTGATAATTCTTGATATCATGCT
The DNA here is from genome assembly GCA_035771165.1 of Paragorgia papillata. Classification (NCBI taxonomy): domain Eukaryota; kingdom Metazoa; phylum Cnidaria; class Anthozoa; order Scleralcyonacea; family Coralliidae; genus Paragorgia; species Paragorgia papillata. The sequence continues at coordinate 244,738 of JAWNZC010000230.1, forward strand.
GAACCTCGTCCAATAATTATCAATTAGTATAAATACACAGGTGATTATAGAAAATCGCGTGCGCTGATTGGTCGCGCTACTTCGGACTAATTCTCGATAATCACCTACAGGGTTTATTCAAGATGGTCGCCAGCCGATTTGTCATGCGACAGACGAGGAAATTAACAATTTTAATAAAAGAAAATGTTGTTCCTAAAAGTACGAAAATGTGTATTTATACCAAAACAATTATTCGCCTCAGGCTCAGTGAATATTATACACTTAATGTCTGCTCCCTCGGGAAACAGTTAGTTTTGTTTTCCCGAGAGTCTTGATATATCCCGAGACGAAGTCGAGGGAATCATCGAGACTCGAGGGAAAACAAAACTAACTGTTTCCCGAGGGAGCAGACATTAAGTGCTTTGTTATATAGCTTGAGTTTCGCTGAATAATTTCGAGGTTTATCAAGGGAACGTACACAAACGAAAAGACAAACTGAAAGACTTACCAAAACATTTCGCCTGGCTCTGCATCAACCAAACAAACATGACTCTCAGAACAAAAGAACAACAATATATTTCTCCAGTTAATCTTCACACATGCTTTGAAGACCTATAAATATTATTTTTTTCTTACCAAACAAGCTTTTATTTATAAGAAACCGTGAAGAGTTCAAAGTTCTAGCGGACAACAATTGAAAACTTATTGCCCGAGCAGGCAATAAGTTCTCAATTATTGCCCGCTCGGTAGACATTGAAATTTAGCTAAGGTCATGTGACCACAAACCAACCAATGACAGTCATCGTTGTATCCAGCGAAACTCTAGCTATATAACAACGATAAATAATAACCTCGACTTCGTCTCGGTTATTATTCACCGATATTCACCTCGCCTTCGGCGAATAATTGTCAAATAATTGTAACTTTTACCTGGGATATGGTACCTGCAGTCCGTTTTTCAAACCGTCAATTCGAATTAACCACGGACTCGGTCGAAGAACTCGATTGCTTAGCCGTGGAAATCGAAGATTATGGATAGGTATTTTGAAGAATTGGACGTGTTTGAGGAAGAAGAAGTATCGAAAATTTGGAGATTTTTGAACCACCCCGGCCCTACGAGAAAATTTTGAGATTTTTGAACCACCCTGGCCCTGGGACAAAATTTTGAGATTTTTTAACCACCCCGGCCCTACGACAAAATTTTGAGATTTTTGAACCACCCCGGCCCTACGCCAAAATTTGAGATTTTTGAACGATCCCGGCCCTACGACAAAATTTTGAGATTTTTGAACCATCCCAGCCCTACGAAACAAAATTTTGAGATTTTTGAACCATCCCGGCCCTACGAGAAAATTTTGAGATTTTTTTAACCACCCCGGCCCTACGACAAAATTTTGAGATTTTTGAACCACCCCGGGCCTACGAGAAAATTTTGAGATTTTTGAACCATCCCGGCCCTATCGAAGCAGCACGCACGAAAGTCAACAGAAATATAAAATATCAAGAAATAATGATTTTATTCCAACATAACTGCGTAACTGTGTTTGAGTAAATATGTTTAATATGCATAATGTAACGCCTGTCACATGATCTAAAAGCCTTGTATGTCCTATAAATATATTACAACTCAGTAAACATTTTGACCAAAAAGTATAGATAGAAATACCGAGTGATTTGTACTTATAGCAAACTTATAATTAATATAGAATTTACTTGTGTTATTGAATTGCCTATCACAAAATTAGAACAAAAAGCCAATCGTCAAATTTTCAAAATGACACAAATTTCAACAAGCGGGAATCAGTAAAGAACTTTATTGAAGTTTCGTTGTAGATCAGTGTAATACCCCCTCTTCAGAGAATAGTCAGCTGGATTTTTCGAAGCATGCACTTCATAAAATTTTATCTTTTATTCAAACTACCTTGGCACCTTGCCAATACATGCAGTATATTGCTTAAGGTCACGTAAAAACATGGTCACCTCCGGACCGTATGTTGAGTCCGCGTAGACATATTTTTGTATTTGTTATAAAATATAAATGTACCTCCCGACCGAGTTCATAAACAAAGGAAATATTCTTATATTTTATATTCGATGTCTGACGTTGACCCAAGTCAAATAGGTTGCAATATGCTGCCAGGCAGTATATAACTACTGCAGAGTACTTGTGGTACAAGTTGGGATTTTTAAATTTTAATATTGCGTTCTTATTGATTGGAATAGTAAGTGTTACAGTTTGTAGTTCAACAAGTGACAAACAAGTAACAGTGTTTTAAAACTATGCTTTAGTGGTGTGTTTCGTGATATTAACAAACAAAAAAATTTCGTTTTGGTTTGTGATAGTTATTGAAGCTGTGTATTTATTGGAAAAACAAAGAAATATAAAAGGACCTCCTTCTTTAATTTAGAAATTTTTGTTGTTTTTATATTTATTGAAAATAAATATAAACTTCCCGCCTCCTCAACATTTTCAAAATGTTATGATGTGAATCAAGGAATTTTTTTATGTGGCCTAAATTAACTTTTGTGTGTATACGTTCCGAAACAGGAGGGATATACCTATTGTTTCGCATGCTGCCCAAAGAGTTTACCTGATTATAAGTATCGATTACAATCTCCTCAAGTGTTTTATCATCCTTGACATTGTCTAAGCAGTATCCCATGGTGCTGCCATTTGCCTGTTCCATTACAGCAGGCAATGAAAAACCTGTGAGGAAGAATACAACAAATATAATAAAAAGTAAATAGAATAATATATGATCGATCTTGTACGCTTCTTTCCGGTTATTTATCTTAAATCAGTAAAAGCGCAAGATGTTAATTAACTGGTTACTGGGATAATTCGTGTAATAGTGAATGAATGAACTTTATTTAAATCTAGGTATAAAAAAACATCTTTACATGAGTATTCTGCCAGATGGCCTTCGTTAATTGAATAATTGTGGAATTGATTAATGATAAAATTAACACGCTCTTGTATAATTATTGAGCACAAGTGCGACAGGTTCCCCTAGGAACTTTCAGTTATTTTTTTGTCATATTTTTGAAATATTGAGGGGCCTGATAGCCGCGCACCCCGGCCCATTGCGGCACTTCTGAATCATATTGAAGCTAAAACATTTTAAGTAAAATTATCTGAATTAATGATCGGAGATTGATACAATTCCAATTAGTCGTAGTCTATCTGTTTTTGCATATTTTCCTCGAAACTAATTTAAATTTCTACTTACTGCTTCCGGTTCCCCATATTTTAGTGCCTATCCAGAGGAGGTACGAAGCTCTTCCCACAATGCATTGCGCTTGAACCATATTATCAATTTCGCACCGGAAATGCTTCACTTCATTATGAACTTTCGAGGAGCGAACGTGATTTGAAAAATAGTGCTTCGACGTTTGTGGTGCTTAGAACACTTTGGTTTGGGACTCGCATGAAGTTATTTATATTTATTTTGTAACCTAGCAGTACTTCGACGTTTATTATTTCGCCTGATTTGCCGCTATTCACGAATTTACATCTGATTTTCTGATCAAGGTGACTGCTCGTCGCTCGAGTGTAGCGTGTTTTTGGGCCATAGTGAAGAGACTTTCTTCTCTGATTCTGGAACAACTTTATTGACAAACGAGATTGGACAGCTGAACGTTACAAACGTCTTCTCTAGCTACATCGCACCTTCGGTTCTCACATCTCGGTCACTCAGTCTCACAACTCTCGCTTCTAAATCTAATCTAATACATCGAGTTGCTGTGTTTATATATCTTACATTTCAGCGACAGTCAGCTTGCTGAATCACGGTCATTACGTCAGTCCTTACGTAGGAACAAACTGCGTGGTCCAGTAAGGGCCATCCCTCACTGGTCCAGTGTTACTACAGGAGGAAACCAGAGTAAACTAAACTAACTTTATTTATACTGGATAACTCTATCAGTTATATCTCAACTGTTCTCCCTAGAGGTCCAGTAAGGGCCATCCCTCATTGGTCCAGTGTTACTAACAGGATGCGCGGATGGCGAAGCACGGATTCGAAGATCGCCTCTCACCGCTGCGATCCAAACTGTTAAGCCTGATTGGACGGGGTTAGTACTTGGATGGGTGACCGCTTAGGAAAAACCTTGTCACAGGCTTGAGCTTATTGTATAGTTGATTTCTCCTGTGCTTCGAGGGTTTTTCGCCGGGTTCTCCGGTTTTCCTCCCTCCGTAAAATCAACAATTCGATCTTAGGAGAACAACCTTGTAAGGGACCTCAAGTCCTGGTGTTGTTTCTCCGGTATCAGTTAGATACAAATCAGTGTTAATAAATAAATAAACCGGAGTACCCGGAGGAAACCTGTGGGCATGTCGATTTTACGGAGGGAGGAAAACCGGAGAACCCGGCGAAAAACCCTCGAAGCGCAGGAGAGATCAACTACAACTCTACTCACATGAGTTCCAAGCTCGACAACGGGGTCATTCCCAAGCTGTCGCCCATCCAAGTACTAACCCCGTCTAACCGGGCTTAACTTTTTGGTGAGAGGCAGCGCCCATTCCAGCACACACCACCCGTGCTTCCCGGCATTTAATTTTGACATTTCTTGTGTTTGTTTTAGTGTTTTGTATGAGGGAAAGGAACGGTTGATAGCAGGTTGTGATATTTTGGACACTACTCCGAATGGACATTCCGCAAATATTAGCGACAGTGGAGGCAGCAGAATATTTATCACTTATCGTCGGTATTCTTCCAAAGTTACTCATACTTCATTGGCATTGGCAGTGACTGCGATTAAAGTTATAATAACCAGCAAAGTAAGTTTCACCAATGGCCTTGTCTCACCCCCCACGTGACCCTCACCTCTTCCTTACTGCGATTGGTTAGTTATAGCGTTTGAGGGCAAAATATTTTGCCCTCAAACGCTAATTGACCAATCACAATAAGGCAGAGGTCAGGGTCACGTGGGGGTGAGACAAGCCCATTGTAAACATTTGTTCTCTAAAGCCCTAATCAAACGACAACGCAAGTCATCGCAAGTTGGCAGTCACGCTATATCAGCCAGCCGCTCTGAATAGTTTTCCGAAAATATCATGTACCGTGACAAAGTTAAAACTTGTTTAAAACACTCATGAAACCTTTATTTTGTTAATTTGGGTGTTCAAACGACCGCCACAGAAATTCTGACTGCCAACTTGCGACGACTTGCGTCCTCGTTTGATTACGGCTTTCAATGTAGCATATCGTCTTCAAAAACTCATTAATAATTCATGAGGAAAATTTAAAAGAAATTAATGTTTAATCAATGTCTTTATATGTGATAAAGATACCTCCTGATTTACATAAACTTTAGCTTTGATTTTCTCGGCTTAGACAAGGTTATTTTTCAAACTTACTACGCCAATGAACTTACCAAGTGGTTCGTTTTTGAAGCCGTTCAATAAACTCGCAGTTCGTGTTTTATCAGATATAAAAACACTCGGCTTCGCCTCGTGTCTTTATATCTGACTAAACACTCCTACTCGTTTATTAAGCAGTACATGCAGTGTAGCCTAACGTAGCGTAAACATTTAAAACTTATGGAATAACTAGCCTAGTTTCTAGGCCTTCCTCGGTTAACGCGTTTTGGAAATGTTACGAACGGACCCGCTGGGGAAGGCCTAGCAAAATTCGTAAACACTTTCACTTTACAGCTTGGTTGTTTATTGAGGAAGAATTGTGATATTATGATGTTCTAAGTATTTCCCGACATTTACTATTGCCATCTGCATAAAATAATACAAGCCTGCTCACCTCTAGTCTCCTTCGCAGACCTCCTTATGGCTCTATTGTGAGAGACAAACACTTTGAATTGTGAACTTGTTTAAGTCAGTTGGTGCTGTATTGATTGTTTTATAAAATTATAGTGGAAACAAACTACATATATAAACCCAGCCTGGTTCCCAGGCCTCTCTTTTTAATGTCGTGCGGCAGACCGAAATTGTGAGAGGCCTGGAATAAAATGTTTTGCTTGGCCCCAAATCTGGCCCCAAAACTGGCCCCAAATTATACAGGCACCAAACGGCCGTTTGGCGGAAAACCAAGGCAGATAACACTCACGTCGGTCTGCACAATTCTTTATAACATCATATAGCAAGGTTGGTCTACTGCCGAAACGTTAAAATAGCATATTTCGATTTGTAAAAATGTGTTTCAATACAATCACTTCCTACGCCGAACACTACTTTATAAAGCCTCGTATGTAACAACCTCTTTTAACGTAATGTAATACAAAGAAACCTACTCGTTTGCTGTCTGCTCTCAAGAAGAAGTTTATTTAAGTGCCCTCGTTCATAAAGATTAAAGAATCCGAGCTCCAGCAGGATTCATGATAGATAAAGATGAACATTTTCCGCTAGTCCTCTCGCTCGATCCCTATTCTGTGACGTCACCAAAATACGTTCGAGAGAAAAGAGGACTAGGAACTAGTCTGATATAAACCTAGCCTGCGTAGCCGGCGCTGGGGATTGGGACGGACAGTGAAAGGAGCGCCTGCGCAGTCACCCATTGTTATTTTTCGTGTATAGCGTTCGCTCGCAATCTATTGGTTGACACGCTAATGACCTATCAATCAAGAGAGTTTGAATTTCCGCTGCAGAGCGTTGCGAAAATGTGCCTTGCATAGTAGAAGGAAACGAATTCAAAATAAACTGCGACTGAGAGAGTGGCAGCTGCATGTGCATCCAAAGGAAAATGTTTATTCGCTGGTTTTCCAACAGTTAATTACTGTCAGATTTTCACGCAAGACGTGGCCCCTTCGGCTTAACGGCGAGTAACTGAATTAATTGTCTGACATGCATTGGTTTGCCAAAACATCATTTAATTTAGAATTTCTTATAATCGCTTTGATTCGAATCAGTGGGATCTACTCAGGCGTACTTCTCCGGCTGCAGTGGCCATCAGCGCCAGTTGTGAGTGGAAAATAACATTCACTATTATAGAATTTAACTATTATTCTATTATTGCTTCGCGGTATGTTATGATTATATTATTGATCGTCATAGTCGTTACATACACATGTTTTATAACTACAAAAATAATCTGTCTGAGCTTTCTGTAGCCCACTCAACATAAATTGTTTATAACATTTATAACTGTAAACCAGCCAACATATAGCAGCAGCAGAATAATATAATGTTGTCAGACGCTAACACAGCGAACATATACCACACAAATTCCTGAATCAAGAAAGCACTTTGATACACATGCTCATTCATAACTGTGCTATTTTAGTTAATTCTAGAATGACGTGTTTTTATTCGATCAACTTCCAAATTAATTAAGCTATTTAGCTCAGGTTTTTGAAATTGACAACTTCCAAAAATACTAGCCTAGTCTCTAGAGTTGTGATATTATGATGTTCTAAGTGTTTTTCGACATTTAATATTCCATCTGCATAAAACAATACAAGCCTGCTCACCTCGGATCGACGAAGTTTCACTAGCCTAGCTTTCTTATCGCTAGCTTTCCTTCTGCAACCGCCAAAAGTTGAAAGTTAAACAGTTACATTTTCATTCCGAGCTCCAATTGGAATATATTCCATAATTCCCTTCTTTCGATCGCCAAGATCTTTGGTAAAATCTTCACAGATATCCTTGTGCTTTTATACTGTCGCTCAGTGTTGTCTACGGTAGATGTATACTAGATCCCAGGAACACTCGAAGGGCCAGAACGATTCTGGGCAGGACCTTTTTACGAATGTTGCTAGGCCTTCTCGTTTCCAGCCTCTCCCCAGTCTTCCCAAGAACCCAAACTGATTACGCGGCCAAGCACATGACGGAAACAAAAGGCCTAGAAACTAGGCTACAAAAATACATTGTTTTAATTAGGGGGCGGCACGAAAAATAACAATAGGCGCCTGCAGGCGCTCCCTTCCCCTATCACCCCAGCGCAGGCTACGCAGGCTAATATAAACCGTAAAAGCTTGTCACCACATGCGTACCCCCTACTGTGCAATCCCTTTTAAGCGGACACCCCTCTTAAGCGGGGTTAATAGGGGTTCAACTGTAGTTACTGCAACTATCGAAATATAGTAAGGTTATAGATACACTGCCGAAACAGAGAACGTAGGAGTCTAACGTTTCGAGCGAAGGCCCTTCGTCAGAGAGAAACGTAAAGAGTGACGTAGGAGTCTAACGTTTCTCTCTGACGAAGGGCCTTCGCTCGAAACGTTAGACTCCTACGTTCTCTGTTTCGGCAGTATATCTAACCTTATATATTTCGATTGTTGTTTCTACACTGCCTACGCAGCACACTACTTTTATTTTACTGCAACTATAGTGGTTACTCTTCTTTTTTTTAGAATGAGAAAACTCCTCATGCATTTTGTTTAATTAACAAGAATCTAAACAGAGGGATGGTAAGTCCGTAATTATTGAAATGCCATCGATACAACTTGTCCAGTGGTTGTCCAGTCTGCAAGTGTTCAAGAATATTCAGTGGTTGTTCAGTCTGCCAGTGTTGTTAAGAGCCCAGTGGTTGAGTCTGCCAGGCCTAATAAGAGCCCAGTGGTTGTCCAGTCTGCTAGTGTTAAAGAATCTTCAGTGGTTGTTGAGTCTGCCAATATTAGACAAAGCCCAGTTATTTACAACTGTACTGTATGGATTTATTGGAAAGAGTTATCAACGGGGGAATATTGTTGTATGATACTGAATATATACGCGTATTTAAGAAAATTGATTCTATTTTTCCGTGCGTTTCTACAATGATACATGCACTGTTGATTTACATAACAGATAAAGTCACAGCATGTACGAGTCGTTTGCACTATATATTTTTAATATTTTTGCAGGAGTGGTCTGTGCAAGTTGTGGTCAGTACCTGACTGTTCTTTGATTAGGACATTACGAGGTAATACACTTGCACAAGTTTGTACAGAGATTATACTCCTGACACTTGATACATGACAGAAGTTGATGGACGTAGTAATTCTGTTGTGGCGAATAAGTATGAAGGGTTAATTTTCATGGTTTTGCCATTTTTTCAGGACATAATTCAAGGGTTGGTGGAATTGTATTTCACCCTCAGGCCACGATTTCCCTGGACACTAGTTCACCATGCATGGCGTCATGTGGAGCTGATGGCGATGTGAAGCTTTGGTCACTGGAGTCGTAAGTAGCATTTGGTTTTTGGGGGTTTTTCTTTCTTTTCTCTCTTACATTTTCAATCCTGACAGTATCTTGAAAAAGTCTTTAGTGTCATTCGAAATTTGCTTAATAATCTTTTGCCGGATTTGCCTAATCGCCGGTTTGCGCGTTTTGCCTAATTGTTTGCTCGTTTTGCCTAATCGTTTGCTCGTTTTGCCTAATTGTTTGCTCGTTTTGCCTAATCGTTTGCTCGTTTTGCCTAATCGTTTGCTCGTTTTGCCTAATTGTTTGCTCGTTTTGCCTAATCGTTTGCTCGTTTTGCCTAATCGTTTGCTCGTTTTGCCTAATCGTTTGCTCGTTTTGCCTAATCGTTTGCGCGTTTTGCCTAATTGTTTGCGCGTTTTGCCTAATAATTGCGCAATTCCATCGTATCATATCTTCTTTGTTTTCTCTCCCTTGTTCTATCTTTAGCTTCAATTTTTTTTCCAAACTACGCTTTTCCACTTCTTCTATTTTCATCTGCCACTCTACTGTGGATTCGTTCTTCTACTCTGCATTTTGCTACATGTATTTCTATTTCTATTTCAGTGACACTCCAATCGCCAACATCGAAGGCCACGACAAACGTGTGTCCCGCGTGGCTTATCATCCCTCGGGACGATTTCTCGCTTCATGTTGGTGAGTGTTGAATAAAACATCAATCTGGTACACCCCTGGAAGTCAAGATAGATGCGTATTTTTGAAACCCAGAACCAGTCAGCTCTATATATACCTGGATTGATATCTTTATCGCGGAAAACGTGCCTATACATAAAAATAGGTACGCAATGCGTGCAAGTATCTGCTTCGTAGCGGTAATGATAAATGAACAGTCTTGTAGTGAACATGTTTTATTTTCGGTGAACTGCATTTTTTGATAACCCACGTTTGGTAGACTATTCTTAAAAGGTTTTCTCTGTTCTGTCTGATATAGTTTTCTTTTCTTTTTTGTTGTAATCTTGTATGATATTTTGTTATTCATAACTTACTGTTTGTTGCAGTTTTGATAATTCTTGGCGACTATGGGACCTAAATCAACTAAAGGAAGTACTCCATCAGGTGCATAACATGTTTTATTGGCTACTGTGCGTGCTCCATCACTCAATGGAGCATGGTAATTTCAAATGTAATGAGAAACTCATTTTTTAAATAAATATTGTTTTCCGTTGTTTTGTGTCTGATTCTCTGTTATAAAAGAAATGGTTCATGGTTTGGCGTACTCCATTGAGTAATGGTCGCACTTGGGAAGTTGAGAGAGCACTCAAAAATCTAGAGTTGTTCTCGGCTAAGTCTCGACCAACTCTTACGCTTTTTTCGTGCTCTCCGAACCTCCCGCGTGCATCCATAACTCGATGGAGCATGCCAAACCATGAACCATTTCTTAAATATTTTTACAATGTTAATTTTCACAATGTTCAAAATGTCTTTTGATTAAATAGCACGATGTTTTTGTCTTCTCAGGAAGGTCATTCTCGAGAAGTATACGATATTGCTTTTCACCCAGATGGCTCACTCGCTGGAACATGGTGAGTTACGCTTAGAAAATTCAAAAGAAACGAATGAATCAGGCCAAAGAACGGCCAACAAAGCTAATAAACAACATTTAAGCTAACTTTTTCATCTACTATTTTAAATTCACCATTCATCAGACAATCCTGACCAGATGTTCTTAAGTCAAAATCGCCAAAAACAGAATATTGTCCCAACACTTTTGGCCAGGATTACTGATTAGGAACATCTCTAGAACGTATAACGTAGTACATACTTTAATTAATTAATAATTCATGAAGAAAATTCAAAAGAAACGAATGTTTAATCCGCTGTTGTAAATATATATATATTTATATAGTGGTTGTTGTTTTTGAAATTGTTGTTTTTCGTTTATTTCTCACAGTGGTTTAGATGCTCGTGGTTTAGTTTGGGACTTACGGACAGGACAATGCATCATGCCTTTAGATGGTCATTTAAAAAAAGTTTTAGCAATTGATTTTGCTCCTAACGGGTATAAACATTTTCTCTTTTTTATTAATGTAGTTATTCCATTGAAATTCTGTAATAAATATAATGTTATGATTTGATTTAGTTATCATGTTGCAACTGGTAGCGAAGATCAAAAAGTTATGATTTGGGATTTGCGGAAAAGAAAAAGTGTTTACACCATTCCAGCTCACAATAATCTTATATCGTACGTCAAGTTCCACGGTGAGAACTTGAAATGAAATTGCTCTGTCTTTGTTCTTATCGTTTATTTTGCTTGGCTGGTATTTATTTCTTGTTATGGTGTTGTGGTTGTTGTTGTTGGTGGTGGTGTTGGTGCCTTGGTGGTGGTGGTGGTGGTGGTGTTTGTGTTGTTGTTGTTGTTGTTGTTGTTGTTGTTGTTGGTGGTGGTGGTGGTGGTGGTGTTGTTTGTGTTGTTGTTGCTGTTGGTGGTGGTTGTGTTGTTGTTGTTGTTGGTGGTGGTGGTGGTGGTGTTGCTGTTGTTGTTGTTGTTGTTGTTGTTGTTGTTGTTGTTGTTGTTGTTGTTGGTGGTGGTGGTGGTGGTGGTGTTGTTGTTTGTGTTGTTGTTGCTGTTGGTGGTGGTTGTGTGTTGTTGGTGGTGGTGGTGGTGGTGTTGGTGTTGCTGTTGTTGTTGTTGTTGTTGTTGTTGTTGTTGTTGTTGTTGTTGTTGTTGTTGTTGGTAGTGGTAGTGGTGTTGGTGTTGGTGGTGGTGTTATTGGTGTTGTTGTTGTTGGTGGTGGTGGGAGTGGTGTTGTTTGTCGTGATGGTGTTGTTGTTGGTGGTGGTGGTGTTGTTTGTGTCGGTGGTGTTGTTTGTGTTGTTGTTGGTGGTGTTGGTGGTGTTGTTGTTTGTGTTGTTGTTATTGGTGGTGGGAGTGGTAGTATACGTAGTGGTGTTGATGGTGGAGTGGTAGTATACGTAATGGTGTTGATGGTGGTGTTGTTAGAGCTAATAATGATGGTGGTGTGATTAGATTTGATACTTATGTTAGTCAATCATTATTTTAGATCAGTATCTTTTATCTGGTTCATACGACTGCAAAGTAAAAGTAAGTTGATTTAACGTGTACTTCTTGAAGCTTTCACTTGTGGCTTGTGTCACCTGTGCCTCTCTTCTTTAGGTGTGGACTCATCCTGGTTGGATTCCTTTAAAAACATTAGCTGGTCATGAACAGAAAGTTTCTTGTGTCGATATTTCACCAGGTTGGTGTGGCTTACACCATATTTGTTGTTTTTTTTATTCATCGACTAATCAGCTCATATAATCAGGTCATATTGTTTGAATTTTATTCGACGAAACTGCGACGTGTAACTCGATTAATTCGACAGACGAATTAAATTGGTCTCAGCAATTAAATTCGTCGGAGTCAGAAGGATAATGCGACGGTAATGCGTGTTCGAGTTACGCGAATTATCGTCGCGTCCAATTAAATGCCTCTCTTCTGTCTGCGACAATTCGGCGCCATATTTGCAAGGAATCGTTTTTAGGCTCAATGCGTCCAAGTAAAACCAATAAAATTCGACTGAAATTCGACGTTTAACTCGACGTCGCATTTACGTCGCATTACCGACGAAGTTAATTCGAATTAAGTTCGTCTTAATTTAAATTCATGTATCAGTGTGCTACGTTTAGCGTAGGTCTATAAAATATTTAATGTCAAATGTTCTTTCCAGATGGTCAATACATTGCCTCTAGCTCGTTTGACAGAACATTCAAACTTTGGTCAGCGGAGTAATTCCCTTGTATTGATGTCTTGAAAGAACATGGATATTTCAGGTAGAAAATCAACCGTTAGACCAACCTCGTACCCATGGTCTTCCGTTAGACGTACGGCAGACAGTCATTTGTAATGATCGTTTTTGAAAAATGTTGCTTTGTATAGATTAGCTGGATCTTCATTAGGCGTAAAGCTGGTTTTCCACTAGGCGACTTTTTTCGCGCGAAGCGACTTTTTCTTTTGTCTCATGAGCTCTGAGCTGGAACTAATCAGAAATCTATTGAATTCGAACAAAAGAAAGTCGCTTCGCGCGAAAAAAATCGCCTAGTGGAAAACCGGCTTAAAATGTCGCGCGTTTGACTTTTTTCTTTTATCTTGTGAGTTTCCATGTTGGAGAGGGCGAAAACTATTCAATTTGTTGTACAATAGAAAACTCTTTTATGAAAAGACAACGCTAGCTATGACTAACTGTTCTGGAAATTTTTGAGTGACTGTTTTAGTCTCTATCGTCTACACTACGGGTAACTTAGCCTGACTTCGCATTTCAATCTGGATTGAAACTCAATCCCGGATTCATGTAAACGGCCCCTAAGTCTTTAAAGTGCCTATGTCATCCTCAGGGACTTTACATATTTATACTAATTGGAACGTTCTGAGAAGATTTGTAATATATCTTCTCAGGCGAAAATTTCATCTTCATGGATTTTCCCCCCGTTAAAGTTGACGGAAGTGACGTCGAAGGAGGAATTTCTCTATATGAAAACCACTTTACAGATTCCTCTTTTGACGTCACTTCCGTCAACTTTAACGGCAAAAATTCCATGAAGATGAAATTTTCGCCTGAGAAGATATATTACAAATCTTCTCAGAATGTTCCAAAGATCGAGAATCAAAACCTTAACGAGTTTTATCCAGTTGCGAAACATATTGTGTCTAAATAATTAACCATCACACAGGTGACCAGTTTTCGTATGAATAATACGCTACAATGCACGCTAGTTGACATCTGGCATGCTGATAGGAAATGTGTAGTGTTTAAATGTCATTTTGTTTAGCTAAATACATTTTTTTTCTCATACTATTGTCAGGATTTAAATTTCAGTTTCCGGCAACGTGACAGTAAGTTGTTGCCTGTTTAGTGTTATTCATTTAGGAATTATTGCGGACGATCTTGTAATCGGGATGAAAGCAACGCTGATGAATCATGATACTGACATATAAAAAGGCTTGCAACATAAAAACAAGTAGTTTATTGCATTAGTTATCTAGAAAACAACTCAATTACCGTCACAGTCGGTGAAATCTCTTCCTAATTTACCCCATCAGGATTTCAAATTATAGGCCGTCCAACTGACGCCAAAGAATAAACAAGGTTATAAATTTACATACATTCTGTTTTATGTTTGGTCTTACTATAAACATTGAGGCTCAGTGAACTTCGTAGTTTTGCGCAATAAAACGTTATTTTGGCTGTCGATATTAAGAGGAGAGCTAAGACGACGCTTTTATGTACATATATATGTCAAGAAGAACCGTTTATCGATTATATTATTTATAGAGCAAAGTGAAAAGCTGGTAAACTGCCGAGTGACAGAGCGAAGAGCGTCAAAAAGAGCAAAGCCCTTCATCAGAGTAAGGGGCTGCGGTTCATATGAAGTGGGCTAGCTCGATTAACCGGGTTGGTTTTATGTCACGAAAATCTTATTACGACTATTTGAGAAAGGCAGAATGATATAACAAAGCAAAATTGGCTTCGTTTTTCTGTAAGCATAGCCACACAGGGTATTCTAATTCTTTTTTGCGGTCGTAGAAAGGTTTTCGTAACATAAAACCAGCCCGCGGTAACTGGGCTAGCCCGCCTCATGAACAACCCCTAAAATGTGATGGGAAAGAGTTTAGCATCTTTTTACTTTGCTCTACCCGAAACACTACATACGCAGGCAGTGAGTTGTAAATATATATATATATATATATATATATATATATATATATATATATATAGTATAAAGTATAAAGTATATGTAACAAGAATGTACATGTCCCAAAGCAATTTTAATTTTTTATTTCATATATATATATATATATATAATTTATTTTTTTCTTTTCAAGGACAAGAGATGATGTATTTTCTACACAATCGCAAGTAAGTGACCACAACTATCCGGTACGTACTCTTCACTGTTTCAGACAAAAACGTACCTGAGTTATTAACATTATTTCAAGTTAAATATGTTTCGGTATAATATATAATTTATAGACCTTTCGCTCGGGGTAATATTTTTCATCGAATTCCCCTCGCTCCAAGGTCTATAAATGCTAATTGTTTCTAGTACATATGACGTAACCGAGAACTTCGGGAATCAGTCGGAGAGCTATCGGTTATGACCAGTGGTTATGACGTATTACACGGGGGCTTGAGTAGCAACTAGGGTTAGGGGGTTTCGGAACACTTGGGTTAGACGCTAATGACGTAACGCACCGCTATAAAATGAACACTAATGAGATTAGGTATGACGTAGTGAAAACTGGGGGTTGGATAAAACAATCGAAATATAGTAAGGTTAGATACAGCTAAATCAATTAAGGTTGTCCCCGAAAAAGCCAAAAGGCCGAAGCCAAGCGCGAAAAGTACGATGGGAACGACAAGTTTTAATTCCAGTTTGTGTCAAAACTATACCCTATTGGCCGTTGATGCAAGGAAGACTTGTGGTCGAGAGCTAAAAGTTTGACAGAAATGGTGGGGCTAGATGTTGAGGAAATTGATTTGCACTTATAACTGTGTGCTTCGCTATTTAAATATAGTAATTCCCATCGTACTTTTCGCGCTTGACTTTGGCCTTTTGGCTTTGTCAGGGGACAACCTTAATTGATTTAGCTGTATACTGCCGAAACAGAGAACGTAGGAGTCTAACGTTCTCTGTTTCTGCAGTATATCTAACCTTACTATATTTCGATTGTTGTTTTAATACTGCCTACGCAGCACGCTACTTTTATTTCAGGGTTGGATAAAAGCTAGGGTTAGGGGCTTCTGGTTAGGTATGACGTAGTGAAAACCTGGGGTTGGATAAAATTTAGGGTTAGTTAGGATGAGGGTCCCAAAGGAGCCTGAGAAATAATGACGTATGCATAAATAATAAGTTGAATATTTAATGAGGCGGCATCCATTTGGGGTCTGGAGTGGGGGGTACTCGCAGACAAATGAACTGTCAAACTGGTGAGAAGACACCAACGCGGTAAAGAAAAATTATAAAAGAGTGCGCGTTGGTGTCTTCTCACCAGTTTGACAATTCATTTGTCTGCGGTTTCATGACCTTACAGCTTTTCCATCATGACCTTTTCTGTCACTGTTTGTCATTTTCTATTTATGTAACTAGCTAAGCTATTTAAGTCACCTTCATGTATGTATATTTATCACTCTGATGATGTTACGTGTAGTAACGAAACGTTGGTAAATATTTTCAAAATTATTTTGTATTATGGTTTTGTTTAAAGCAGTATGCTGGGCAATAATATTTCTTACTAGCATTAGATTTCCGCCTGGTTCATCCATTGCGACGATTAAATGATAGAACAGTTGTCCTTGAACACCAAGAGGTAACATTCCTGATTTTTATCAAATTACATTTTAATTTTCACACAGGTGATGACTTCGTCAAGGACAGGTGCTGGTAAGTTGTTATTGCCAGTTGTATTTGTTATATAAACTTGGAAAATGTTGCTGTATTTTAACTTATACACCTATCGCGAAATATACAGAATCCCACGATTTCACCCATTTTACCGCACCTTCTCTCGGGAATTGCACGCGAATCTTGACAGATGTATTGTGATATCAATCAAAAATCACGCGCGAACCTACTTCCCTCAAGATGTCTGCGTGAAAGTGCGGTAAAATGCAGGATTCGGCCTATTTCGTGATAGGTGTATAGTGCCGTAAATCATTAAAATAAACTTACTTTTGACAGTTCATCTCTCATGTTGTCTATACCTTTAGTGAGTTGAAACTTGTAGCGGCAATAGTTTCGAACGGCGTTCGACCCCGTTAAATAAAAAAAGGAATTATTGGACGAGATTGAGCATGATATTAAGAATGATCAAAACCAAGGTTTGTATTATGGCCCGAAGCCGATAAAATAAACCTTGGCTTTGATAATTCTTGATATCATGCTGAACCTCGTCCAATAATTATCAATTAGTATAAATACACAGGTGATTATAGAAAATCGCGTGCGCTGATTGGTCGCGCTACTTCGGACTAATTCTCGATAATCACCTACAGGGTTTATTCAAGATGGTCGCCAGCCGATTTGTCATGCGACAGACGAGGAAATTAACAATTTTAATAAAAGAAAATGTTGTTCCTAAAAGTACGAAAATGTGTATTTATACCAAAACAATTATTCGCCTCAGGCTCAGTGAATATTATACACTTAATGTCTGCTCCCTCGGGAAACAGTTAGTTTTGTTTTCCCGAGAGTCTTGATATATCCCGAGACGAAGTCGAGGGAATCATCGAGACTCGAGGGAAAACAAAACTAACTGTTTCCCGAGGGAGCAGACATTAAGTGCTTTGTTATATAGCTTGAGTTTCGCTGAATAATTTCGAGGTTTATCAAGGGAACGTACACAAACGAAAAGACAAACTGAAAGACTTACCAAAACATTTCGCCTGGCTCTGCATCAACCAAACAAACATGACTCTCAGAACAAAAGAACAACAATATATTTCTCCAGTTAATCTTCACACATGCTTTGAAGACCTATAAATATTATTTTTTTCTTACCAAACAAGCTTTTATTTATAAGAAACCGTGAAGAGTTCAAAGTTCTAGCGGACAACAATTGAAAACTTATTGCCCGAGCAGGCAATAAGTTCTCAATTATTGCCCGCTCGGTAGACATTGAAATTTAGCTAAGGTCATGTGACCACAAACCAACCAATGACAGTCATCGTTGTATCCAGCGAAACTCTAGCTATATAACAACGATAAATAATAACCTCGACTTCGTCTCGGTTATTATTCACCGATATTCACCTCGCCTTCGGCGAATAATTGTCAAATAATTGTAACTTTTACCTGGGATATGGTACCTGCAGTCCGTTTTTCAAACCGTCAATTCGAATTAACCACGGACTCGGTCGAAGAACTCGATTGCTTAGCCGTGGAAATCGAAGATTATGGATAGGTATTTTGAAGAATTGGACGTGTTTGAGGAAGAAGAAGTATCGAAAATTTGGAGATTTTTGAACCACCCCGGCCCTACGAGAAAATTTTGAGATTTTTGAACCACCCTGGCCCTGGGACAAAATTTTGAGATTTTTTAACCACCCCGGCCCTACGACAAAATTTTGAGATTTTTGAACCACCCCGGCCCTACGCCAAAATTTGAGATTTTTGAACGATCCCGGCCCTACGACAAAATTTTGAGATTTTTGAACCATCCCAGCCCTACGAAACAAAATTTTGAGATTTTTGAACCATCCCGGCCCTACGAGAAAATTTTGAGATTTTTTTAACCACCCCGGCCCTACGACAAAATTTTGAGATTTTTGAACCACCCCGGGCCTGCGACAAAATAATGAGATTTTTGAACCACCCCGGCCCTACGAGAAAATTTTGAGATTTTTGAACCATCCCGGCCCTATCGAAGCAGCACGCACGAAAGTCAACAGAAATATAAAATATCAAGAAATAATGATTTTATTCCAACATAACTGCGTAACTGTGTTTGAGTAAATATGTTTAATATGCATAATGTAACGCCTGTCACATGATCTAAAAGCCTTGTATGTCCTATAAATATATTACAACTCAGTAAACATTTTGACCAAAAAGTATAGATAGAAATACCGAGTGATTTGTACTTATAGCAAACTTATAATTAATATAGAATTTACTTGTGTTATTGAATTGCCTATCACAAAATTAGAACAAAAAGCCAATCGTCAAATTTTCAAAATGACACAAATTTCAACAAGCGGGAATCAGTAAAGAACTTTATTGAAGTTTCGTTGTAGATCAGTGTAATACCCCCTCTTCAGAGAATAGTCAGCTGGATTTTTCGAAGCATGCACTTCATAAAATTTTATCTTTTATTCAAACTACCTTGGCACCTTGCCAATACATGCAGTATATTGCTTAAGGTCACGTAAAAACATGGTCACCTCCGGACCGTATGTTGAGTCCGCGTAGACATATTTTTGTATTTGTTATAAAATATAAATGTACCTCCCGACCGAGTTCATAAACAAAGGAAATATTCTTATATTTTATATTCGATGTCTGACGTTGACCCAAGTCAAATAGGTTGCAATATGCTGCCAGGCAGTATATAACTACTGCAGAGTACTTGTGGTACAAGTTGGGATTTTTAAATTTTAATATTGCGTTCTTATTGATTGGAATAGTAAGTGTTACAGTTTGTAGTTCAACAAGTGACAAACAAGTAACAGTGTTTTAAAACTATGCTTTAGTGGTGTGTTTCGTGATATTAACAAACAAAAAAATTTCGTTTTGGTTTGTGATAGTTATTGAAGCTGTGTATTTATTGGAAAAACAAAGAAATATAAAAGGACCTCCTTCTTTAATTTAGAAATTTTTGTTGTTTTTATATTTATTGAAAATAAATATAAACTTCCCGCCTCCTCAACATTTTCAAAATGTTATGATGTGAATCAAGGAATTTTTTTATGTGGCCTAAATTAACTTTTGTGTGTATACGTTCCGAAACAGGAGGGATATACCTATTGTTTCGCATGCTGCCCAAAGAGTTTACCTGATTATAAGTATCGATTACAATCTCCTCAAGTGTTTTATCATCCTTGACATTGTCTAAGCAGTATCCCATGGTGCTGCCATTTGCCTGTTCCATTACAGCAGGCAATGAAAAACCTGTGAGGAAGAATACAACAAATATAATAAAAAGTAAATAGAATAATATATGATCGATCTTGTACGCTTCTTTCCGGTTATTTATCTTAAATCAGTAAAAGCGCAAGATGTTAATTAACTGGTTACTGGGATAATTCGTGTAATAGTGAATGAATGAACTTTATTTAAATCTAGGTATAAAAAAACATCTTTACATGAGTATTCTGCCAGATGGCCTTCGTTAATTGAATAATTGTGGAATTGATTAATGATAAAATTAACACGCTCTTGTATAATTATTGAGCACAAGTGCGACAGGTTCCCCTAGGAACTTTCAGTTATTTTTTTTTGTCATATTTTTGAAATATTGAGGGGCCTGATAGCCGCGCACCCCGGCCCATTGCGGCACTTCTGAATCATATTGAAGCTAAAACATTTTAAGTAAAATTATCTGAATTAATGATCGGAGATTGATACAATTCCAATTAGTCGTAGTCTATCTGTTTTTGCATATTTTCCTCGAAACTAATTTAAATTTCTACTTACTGCTTCCGGTTCCCCATATTTTAGTGCCTATCCAGAGGAGGTACGAAGCTCTTCCCACAATGCATTGCGCTTGAACCATATTATCAATTTCGCACCGGAAATGCTTCACTTCATTATGAACTTTCGAGGAGCGAACGTGATTTGAAAAATAGTGCTTCGACGTTTGTGGTGCTTAGAACACTTTGGTTTGGGACTCGCATGAAGTTATTTATATTTATTTTGTAACCTAGCAGTACTTCGACGTTTATTATTTCGCCTGATTTGCCGCTATTCACGAATTTACATCTGATTTTCTGATCAAGGTGACTGCTCGTCGCTCGAGTGTAGCGTGTTTTTGGGCCATAGTGAAGAGACTTTCTTCTCTGATTCTGGAACAACTTTATTGACAAACGAGATTGGACAGCTGAACGTTACAAACGTCTTCTCTAGCTACATCGCACCTTCGGTTCTCACATCTCGGTCACTCAGTCTCACAACTCTCGCTTCTAAATCTAATCTAATACATCGAGTTGCTGTGTTTATATATCTTACATTTCAGCGACAGTCAGCTTGCTGAATCACGGTCATTACGTCAGTCCTTACGTAGGAACAAACTGCGTGGTCCAGTAAGGGCCATCCCTCATTGGTCCAGTGTTACTACAGGAGGAAACCAGAGTAAACTAAACTAACTTTATTTATACTGGATAACTCTATCAGTTATATCTCAACTGTTCTCCCTAGAGGTCCAGTAAGGGCCATCCCTCATTGGTCCAGTGTTACTAACAGGATGCGCGGATGGCGAAGCACGGATTCGAAGATCGCCTCTCACCGCTGCGATCCAAACTGTTAAGCCTGATTGGACGGGGTTAGTACTTGGATGGGTGACCGCTTAGGAAAAACCTTGTCACAGGCTTGAGCTTATTGTATAGTTGATTTCTCCTGTGCTTCGAGGGTTTTTCGCCGGGTTCTCCGGTTTTCCTCCCTCCGTAAAATCAACAATTCGATCTTAGGAGAACAACCTTGTAAGGGACCTCAAGTCCTGGTGTTGTTTCTCCGGTATCAGTTAGATACAAATCAGTGTTAATAAATAAATAAACCGGAGTACCCGGAGGAAACCTGTGGGCATGTCGATTTTACGGAGGGAGGAAAACCGGAGAACCCGGCGAAAAACCCTCGAAGCGCAGGAGAGATCAACTACAACTCTACTCACATGAGTTCCAAGCTCGACAACGGGGTCATTCCCAAGCTGTCGCCCATCCAAGTACTAACCCCGTCTAACCGGGCTTAACTTTTTGGTGAGAGGCAGCGCCCATTCCAGCACACACCACCCGTGCTTCCCGGCATTTAATTTTGACATTTCTTGTGTTTGTTTTAGTGTTTTGTATGAGGGAAAGGAACGGTTGATAGCAGGTTGTGATATTTTGGACACTACTCCGAATGGACATTCCGCAAATATTAGCGACAGTGGAGGCAGCAGAATATTTATCACTTATCGTCGGTATTCTTCCAAAGTTACTCATACTTCATTGGCATTGGCAGTGACTGCGATTAAAGTTATAATAACCAGCAAAGTAAGTTTCACCAATGGCCTTGTCTCACCCCCCACGTGACCCTCACCTCTTCCTTACTGCGATTGGTTAGTTATAGCGTTTGAGGGCAAAATATTTTGCCCTCAAACGCTAATTGACCAATCACAATAAGGCAGAGGTCAGGGTCACGTGGGGGTGAGACAAGCCCATTGTAAACATTTGTTCTCTAAAGCCCTAATCAAACGACAACGCAAGTCATCGCAAGTTGGCAGTCACGCTATATCAGCCAGCCGCTCTGAATAGTTTTCCGAAAATATCATGTACCGTGACAAAGTTAAAACTTGTTTAAAACACTCATGAAACCTTTATTTTGTTAATTTGGGTGTTCAAACGACCGCCACAGAAATTCTGACTGCCAACTTGCGACGACTTGCGTCCTCGTTTGATTACGGCTTTCAATGTAGCATATCGTCTTCAAAAACTCATTAATAATTCATGAGGAAAATTTAAAAGAAATTAATGTTTAATCAATGTCTTTATATGTGATAAAGATACCTCCTGATTTACATAAACTTTAGCTTTGATTTTCTCGGCTTAGACAAGGTTATTTTTCAAACTTACTACGCCAATGAACTTACCAAGTGGTTCGTTTTTGAAGCCGTTCAATAAACTCGCAGTTCGTGTTTTATCAGATATAAAAACACTCGGCTTCGCCTCGTGTCTTTATATCTGACTAAACACTCCTACTCGTTTATTAAGCAGTACATGCAGTGTAGCCTAACGTAGCGTAAACATTTAAAACTTATGGAATAACTAGCCTAGTTTCTAGGCCTTCCTCGGTTAACGCGTTTTGGAAATGTTACGAACGGACCCGCTGGGGAAGGCCTAGCAAAATTCGTAAACACTTTCACTTTACAGCTTGGTTGTTTATTGAGGAAGAATTGTGATATTATGATGTTCTAAGTATTTCCCGACATTTACTATTGCCATCTGCATAAAATAATACAAGCCTGCTCACCTCTAGTCTCCTTCGCAGACCTCCTTATGGCTCTATTGTGAGAGACAAACACTTTGAATTGTGAACTTGTTTAAGTCAGTTGGTGCTGTATTGATTGTTTTATAAAATTATAGTGGAAACAAACTACATATATAAACCCAGCCTGGTTCCCAGGCCTCTCTTTTTAATGTCGTGCAGCAGACCGAAATTGTGAGAGGCCTGGAATAAAATGTTTTGCTTGGCCCCAAATCTGGCCCCAAAACTGGCCCCAAATTATACAGGCACCAAACGGCCGTTTGGCGGAAAACCAAGGCAGATAACACTCACGTCGGTCTGCACAATTCTTTATAACATCATATAGCAAGGTTGGTCTACTGCCGAAACGTTAAAATAGCATATTTCGATTTGTAAAAATGTGTTTCAATACAATCACTTCCTACGCCGAACACTACTTTATAAAGCCTCGTATGTAACAACCTCTTTTAACGTAATGTAATACAAAGAAACCTACTCGTTTGCTGTCTGCTCTCAAGAAGAAGTTTATTTAAGTGCCCTCGTTCATAAAGATTAAAGAATCCGAGCTCCAGCAGGATTCATGATAGATAAAGATGAACATTTTCCGCTAGTCCTCTCGCTCGATCCCTATTCTGTGACGTCACCAAAATACGTTCGAGAGAAAAGAGGACTAGGAACTAGTCTGATATAAACCTAGCCTGCGTAGCCGGCGCTGGGGATTGGGACGGACAGTGAAAGGAGCGCCTGCGCAGTCACCCATTGTTATTTTTCGTGTATAGCGTTCGCTCGCAATCTATTGGTTGACACGCTAATGACCTATCAATCAAGAGAGTTTGAATTTCCGCTGCAGAGCGTTGCGAAAATGTGCCTTGCATAGTAGAAGGAAACGAATTCAAAATAAACTGCGACTGAGAGAGTGGCAGCTGCATGTGCATCCAAAGGAAAATGTTTATTCGCTGGTTTTCCAACAGTTAATTACTGTCAGATTTTCACGCAAGACGTGGCCCCTTCGGCTTAACGGCGAGTAACTGAATTAATTGTCTGACATGCATTGGTTTGCCAAAACATCATTTAATTTAGAATTTCTTATAATCGCTTTGATTCGAATCAGTGGGATCTACTCAGGCGTACTTCTCCGGCTGCAGTGGCCATCAGCGCCAGTTGTGAGTGGAAAATAACATTCACTATTATAGAATTTAACTATTATTCTATTATTGCTTCGCGGTATGTTATGATTATATTATTGATCGTCATAGTCGTTACATACACATGTTTTATAACTACAAAAATAATCTGTCTGAGCTTTCTGTAGCCCACTCAACATAAATTGTTTATAACATTTATAACTGTAAACCAGCCAACATATAGCAGCAGCAGAATAATATAATGTTGTCAGACGCTAACACAGCGAACATATACCACACAAATTCCTGAATCAAGAAAGCACTTTGATACACATGCTCATTCATAACTGTGCTATTTTAGTTAATTCTAGAATGACGTGTTTTTATTCGATCAACTTCCAAATTAATTAAGCTATTTAGCTCAGGTTTTTGAAATTGACAACTTCCAAAAATACTAGCCTAGTCTCTAGAGTTGTGATATTATGATGTTCTAAGTGTTTTTCGACATTTAATATGCCATCTGCATAAAACAATACAAGCCTGCTCACCTCGGATCGACGAAGTTTCACTAGCCTAGCTTTCTTATCGCTAGCTTTCCTTCTGCAACCGCCAAAAGTTGAAAGTTAAACAGTTACATTTTCATTCCGAGCTCCAATTGGAATATATTCCATAATTCCCTTCTTTCGATCGCCAAGATCTTTGGTAAAATCTTCACAGATATCCTTGTGCTTTTATACTGTCGCTCAGTGTTGTCTACGGTAGATGTATACTAGATCCCAGGAACACTCGAAGGGCCAGAACGATTCTGGGCAGGACCTTTTTACGAATGTTGCTAGGCCTTCTCGTTTCCAGCCTCTCCCCAGTCTTCCCAAGAACCCAAACTGATTACGCGGCCAAGCACATGACGGAAACAAAAGGCCTAGAAACTAGGCTACAAAAATACATTGTTTTAATTAGGGGGCGGCACGAAAAATAACAATAGGCGCCTGCAGGCGCTCCCTTCCCCTATCACCCCAGCGCAGGCTACGCAGGCTAATATAAACCGTAAAAGCTTGTCACCACATGCGTACCCCCTACTGTGCAATCCCTTTTAAGCGGACACCCCTCGTAAGCGGGGTTAATAGGGGTTCAACTGTAGTTACTGCAACTATCGAAATATAGTAAGGTTATAGATACACTGCCGAAACAGAGAACGTAGGAGTCTAACGTTTCGAGCGAAGGCCCTTCGTCAGAGAGAAACGTAAAGAGTGACGTAGGAGTCTAACGTTTCTCTCTGACGAAGGGCCTTCGCTCGAAACGTTAGACTCCTACGTTCTCTGTTTCGGCAGTATATCTAACCTTATATATTTCGATTGTTGTTTCTACACTGCCTACGCAGCACACTACTTTTATTTTACTGCAACTATAGTGGTTACTCTTCTTTTTTTTAGAATGAGAAAACTCCTCATGCATTTTGTTTAATTAACAAGAATCTAAACAGAGGGATGGTAAGTCCGTAATTATTGAAATGCCATCGATACAACTTGTCCAGTGGTTGTCCAGTCTGCAAGTGTTCAAGAATATTCAGTGGTTGTTCAGTCTGCCAGTGTTGTTAAGAGCCCAGTGGTTGAGTCTGCCAGGCCTAATAAGAGCCCAGTGGTTGTCCAGTCTGCTAGTGTTAAAGAATCTTCAGTGGTTGTTGAGTCTGCCAATATTAGACAAAGCCCAGTTATTTACAACTGTACTGTATGGATTTATTGGAAAGAGTTATCAACGGGGGAATATTGTTGTATGATACTGAATATATACGCGTATTTAAGAAAATTGATTCTATTTTTCCGTGCGTTTCTACAATGATACATGCACTGTTGATTTACATAACAGATAAAGTCACAGCATGTACGAGTCGTTTGCACTATATATTTTTAATATTTTTGCAGGAGTGGTCTGTGCAAGTTGTGGTCAGTACCTGACTGTTCTTTGATTAGGACATTACGAGGTAATACACTTGCACAAGTTTGTACAGAGATTATACTCCTGACACTTGATACATGACAGAAGTTGATGGACGTAGTAATTCTGTTGTGGCGAATAAGTATGAAGGGTTAATTTTCATGGTTTTGCCATTTTTTCAGGACATAATTCAAGGGTTGGTGGAATTGTATTTCACCCTCAGGCCACGATTTCCCTGGACACTAGTTCACCATGCATGGCGTCATGTGGAGCTGATGGCGATGTGAAGCTTTGGTCACTGGAGTCGTAAGTAGCATTTGGTTTTTGGGGGTTTTTCTTTCTTTTCTCTCTTACATTTTCAATCCTGACAGTATCTTGAAAAAGTCTTTAGTGTCATTCGAAATTTGCTTAATAATCTTTTGCCGGATTTGCCTAATCGCCGGTTTGCGCGTTTTGCCTAATTGTTTGCTCGTTTTGCCTAATCGTTTGCTCGTTTTGCCTAATTGTTTGCTCGTTTTGCCTAATCGTTTGCTCGTTTTGCCTAATCGTTTGCTCGTTTTGCCTAATTGTTTGCTCGTTTTGCCTAATCGTTTGCTCGTTTTGCCTAATCGTTTGCTCGTTTTGCCTAATCGTTTGCTCGTTTTGCCTAATCGTTTGCGCGTTTTGCCTAATTGTTTGCGCGTTTTGCCTAATAATTGCGCAATTCCATCGTATCATATCTTCTTTGTTTTCTCTCCCTTGTTCTATCTTTAGCTTCAATTTTTTTTCCAAACTACGCTTTTCCACTTCTTCTATTTTCATCTGCCACTCTACTGTGGATTCGTTCTTCTACTCTGCATTTTGCTACATGTATTTCTATTTCTATTTCAGTGACACTCCAATCGCCAACATCGAAGGCCACGACAAACGTGTGTCCCGCGTGGCTTATCATCCCTCGGGACGATTTCTCGCTTCATGTTGGTGAGTGTTGAATAAAACATCAATCTGGTACACCCCTGGAAGTCAAGATAGATGCGTATTTTTGAAACCCAGAACCAGTCAGCTCTATATATACCTGGATTGATATCTTTATCGCGGAAAACGTGCCTATACATAAAAATAGGTACGCAATGCGTGCAAGTATCTGCTTCGTAGCGGTAATGATAAATGAACAGTCTTGTAGTGAACATGTTTTATTTTCGGTGAACTGCATTTTTTGATAACCCACGTTTGGTAGACTATTCTTAAAAGGTTTTCTCTGTTCTGTCTGATATAGTTTTCTTTTCTTTTTTGTTGTAATCTTGTATGATATTTTGTTATTCATAACTTACTGTTTGTTGCAGTTTTGATAATTCTTGGCGACTATGGGACCTAAATCAACTAAAGGAAGTACTCCATCAGGTGCATAACATGTTTTATTGGCTACTGTGCGTGCTCCATCACTCAATGGAGCATGGTAATTTCAAATGTAATGAGAAACTCATTTTTTAAATAAATATTGTTTTCCGTTGTTTTGTGTCTGATTCTCTGTTATAAAAGAAATGGTTCATGGTTTGGCGTACTCCATTGAGTAATGGTCGCACTTGGGAAGTTGAGAGAGCACTCAAAAATGTAGAGTTGTTCTCGGCTACGTCTCGACCAACTCTTACGCTTTTTTCGTGCTCTCCGAACCTCCCGCGTGCATCCATAACTCGATGGAGCATGCCAAACCATGAACCATTTCTTAAATATTTTTACAATGTTAATTTTCACAATGTTCAAAATGTCTTTTGATTAAATAGCACGATGTTTTTGTCTTCTCAGGAAGGTCATTCTCGAGAAGTATACGATATTGCTTTTCACCCAGATGGCTCACTCGCTGGAACATGGTGAGTTACGCTTAGAAAATTCAAAAGAAACGAATGAATCAGGCCAAAGAACGGCCAACAAAGCTAATAAACAACATTTAAGCTAACTTTTTCATCTACTATTTTAAATTCACCATTCATCAGACAATCCTGACCAGATGTTCTTAAGTCAAAATCGCCAAAAACAGAATATTGTCCCAACACTTTTGGCCAGGATTACTGATTAGGAACATCTCTAGAACGTATAACGTAGTACATACTTTAATTAATTAATAATTCATGAAGAAAATTCAAAAGAAACGAATGTTTAATCCGCTGTTGTAAATATATATATATTTATATAGTGGTTGTTGTTTTTGAAATTGTTGTTTTTCGTTTATTTCTCACAGTGGTTTAGATGCTCGTGGTTTAGTTTGGGACTTACGGACAGGACAATGCATCATGCCTTTAGATGGTCATTTAAAAAAAGTTTTAGCAATTGATTTTGCTCCTAACGGGTATAAACATTTTCTCTTTTTTATTAATGTAGTTATTCCATTGAAATTCTGTAATAAATATAATGTTATGATTTGATTTAGTTATCATGTTGCAACTGGTAGCGAAGATCAAAAAGTTATGATTTGGGATTTGCGGAAAAGAAAAAGTGTTTACACCATTCCAGCTCACAATAATCTTATATCGTACGTCAAGTTCCACGGTGAGAACTTGAAATGAAATTGCTCTGTCTTTGTTCTTATCGTTTATTTTGCTTGGCTGGTATTTATTTCTTGTTATGGTGTTGTGGTTGTTGTTGTTGGTGGTGGTGTTGGTGCCTTGGTGGTGGTGGTGGTGGTGGTGTTTGTGTTGTTGTTGTTGTTGTTGTTGTTGTTGGTGGTGGTGGTGGTGGTGGTGTTGTTTGTGTTGTTGTTGCTGTTGGTGGTGGTTGTGTTGTTGTTGTTGGTGGTGGTGGTGGTGGTGGTGTTGCTGTTGTTGTTGTTGTTGTTGTTGTTGTTGTTGTTGTTGTTGTTGTTGTTGTTGGTGGTGGTGGTGGTGGTGTTGTTGTTTGTGTTGTTGTTGCTGTTGGTGGTGGTTGTGTGTTGTTGGTGGTGGTGGTGGTGGTGTTGGTGTTGCTGTTGTTGTTGTTGTTGTTGTTGTTGTTGGTAGTGGTAGTGGTGTTGGTGTTGGTGGTGGTGTTATTGGTGTTGTTGTTGTTGGTGGTGGTGGGAGTGGTGTTGTTTGTCGTGATGGTGTTGTTGTTGGTGGTGGTGGTGTTGTTTGTGTCGGTGGTGTTGTTTGTGTTGTTGTTGGTGGTGTTGGTGGTGTTGTTGTTTGTGTTGTTGTTATTGGTGGTGGGAGTGGTAGTATACGTAGTGGTGTTGATGGTGGAGTGGTAGTATACGTAATGGTGTTGATGGTGGTGTTGTTAGAGCTAATAATGATGGTGGTGTGATTAGATTTGATACTTATGTTAGTCAATCATTATTTTAGATCAGTATCTTTTATCTGGTTCATACGACTGCAAAGTAAAAGTAAGTTGATTTAACGTGTACTTCTTGAAGCTTTCACTTGTGGCTTGTGTCACCTGTGCCTCTCTTCTTTAGGTGTGGACTCATCCTGGTTGGATTCCTTTAAAAACATTAGCTGGTCATGAACAGAAAGTTTCTTGTGTCGATATTTCACCAGGTTGGTGTGGCTTACACCATATTTGTTGTTTTTTTTATTCATCGACTAATCAGCTCATATAATCAGGTCATATTGTTTGAATTTTATTCGACGAAACTGCGACGTGTAACTCGATTAATTCGACAGACGAATTAAATTGGTCTCAGCAATTAAATTCGTCGGAGTCAGAAGGATAATGCGACGGTAATGCGTGTTCGAGTTACGCGAATTATCGTCGCGTCCAATTAAATGCCTCTCTTCTGTCTGCGACAATTCGGCGCCATATTTGCAAGGAATCGTTTTTAGGCTCAATGCGTCCAAGTAAAACCAATAAAATTCGACTGAAATTCGACGTTTAACTCGACGTCGCATTTACGTCGCATTACCGACGAAGTTAATTCGAATTAAGTTCGTCTTAATTTAAATTCATGTATCAGTGTGCTACGTTTAGCGTAGGTCTATAAAATATTTAATGTCAAATGTTCTTTCCAGATGGTCAATACATTGCCTCTAGCTCGTTTGACAGAACATTCAAACTTTGGTCAGCGGAGTAATTCCCTTGTATTGATGTCTTGAAAGAACATGGATATTTCAGGTAGAAAATCAACCGTTAGACCAACCTCGTACCCATGGTCTTCCGTTAGACGTACGGCAGACAGTCATTTGTAATGATCGTTTTTGAAAAATGTTGCTTTGTATAGATTAGCTGGATCTTCATTAGGCGTAAAGCTGGTTTTCCACTAGGCGACTTTTTTCGCGCGAAGCGACTTTTTCTTTTGTCTCATGAGCTCTGAGCTGGAACTAATCAGAAATCTATTGAATTCGAACAAAAGAAAGTCGCTTCGCGCGAAAAAAATCGCCTAGTGGAAAACCGGCTTAAAATGTCGCGCGTTTGACTTTTTTCTTTTATCTTGTGAGTTTCCATGTTGGAGAGGGCGAAAACTATTCAATTTGTTGTACAATAGAAAACTCTTTTATGAAAAGACAACGCTAGCTATGACTAACTGTTCTGGAAATTTTTGAGTGACTGTTTTAGTCTCTATCGTCTACACTACGGGTAACTTAGCCTGACTTCGCATTTCAATCTGGATTGAAACTCAATCCCGGATTCATGTAAACGGCCCCTAAGTCTTTAAAGTGCCTATGTCATCCTCAGGGACTTTACATATTTATACTAATTGGAACGTTCTGAGAAGATTTGTAATATATCTTCTCAGGCGAAAATTTCATCTTCATGGATTTTCCCCCCGTTAAAGTTGACGGAAGTGACGTCGAAGGAGGAATTTCTCTATATGAAAACCACTTTACAGATTCCTCTTTTGACGTCACTTCCGTCAACTTTAACGGCAAAAATTCCATGAAGATGAAATTTTCGCCTGAGAAGATATATTACAAATCTTCTCAGAATGTTCCAAAGATCGAGAATCAAAACCTTAACGAGTTTTATCCAGTTGCGAAACATATTGTGTCTAAATAATTAACCATCACACAGGTGACCAGTTTTCGTATGAATAATACGCTACAATGCACGCTAGTTGACATCTGGCATGCTGATAGGAAATGTGTAGTGTTTAAATGTCATTTTGTTTAGCTAAATACATTTTTTTTCTCATACTATTGTCAGGATTTAAATTTCAGTTTCCGGCAACGTGACAGTAAGTTGTTGCCTGTTTAGTGTTATTCATTTAGGAATTATTGCGGACGATCTTGTAATCGGGATGAAAGCAACGCTGATGAATCATGATACTGACATATAAAAAGGCTTGCAACATAAAAACAAGTAGTTTATTGCATTAGTTATCTAGAAAACAACTCAATTACCGTCACAGTCGGTGAAATCTCTTCCTAATTTACCCCATCAGGATTTCAAATTATAGGCCGTCCAACTGACGCCAAAGAATAAACAAGGTTATAAATTTACATACATTCTGTTTTATGTTTGGTCTTACTATAAACATTGAGGCTCAGTGAACTTCGTAGTTTTGCGCAATAAAACGTTATTTTGGCTGTCGATATTAAGAGGAGAGCTAAGACGACGCTTTTATGTACATATATATGTCAAGAAGAACCGTTTATCGATTATATTATTTATAGAGCAAAGTGAAAAGCTGGTAAACTGCCGAGTGACAGAGCGAAGAGCGTCAAAAAGAGCAAAGCCCTTCATCAGAGTAAGGGGCTGCGGTTCATATGAAGTGGGCTAGCTCGATTAACCGGGTTGGTTTTATGTCACGAAAATCTTATTACGACTATTTGAGAAAGGCAGAATGATATAACAAAGCAAAATTGGCTTCGTTTTTCTGTAAGCATAGCCACACAGGGTATTCTAATTCTTTTTTGCGGTCGTAGAAAGGTTTTCGTAACATAAAACCAGCCCGCGGTAACTGGGCTAGCCCGCCTCATGAACAACCCCTAAAATGTGATGGGAAAGAGTTTAGCATCTTTTTACTTTGCTCTACCCGAAACACTACATACGCAGGCAGCACTCTACGTTTTGACATTTGTCGGTTCCCGTAACGGTTATATACCAACAATTTGTAGCTAAAATATAACACAATTACGTTTAGCTATCTTTTTTTCTCATACATAATAAACGGTCGTAGTATTATTTGACTTCATATGGCATGTCGGCCATTATATCGGTTACATTTTACAATACTGATCACGTGGAAACAGAATTCATCTTTTTAATTTTGTGACATTATTTTTCGAAATAATTGTTATTTTTATAAACATACTGTAGTGTTTTAAGGTTTAGGAATATTCGTATATAGTGTATAGTTTTCTATGTGTTATTAAACGATTATGAACGTATAGCTATACGCACGTAACTCATTTATTAAGAAAACCAATTGACAAATTGAAGTCTATATATCTTACAAACTATTTTTGCTGGATGGTCTTTTGACGTTGTAAAAACTTTCGAACTCTGCGATTAATGATTTCTCTACATATGTGTTGTGATCATGTTATTTTTTTATTAAAATATACTAAAAATTGTTTACACTTTGTAAGATAAATATATTCATTCAAAATCCCCATAATATAATTTATTGGACGGACCTCTTTAAATTCGAGAAAACTGGCGTATATAGTTTATAGCAAAATTTGAACGTAAATGGTGCGTGTAATGACTATGGAATCAATCATTCTTTTCTCATTAAACTTTGATTCCAACTTCAACGATTTATTCACTCGTGCTCGGCAAAAGCTGGAGAAGAAAAGCAAAGCAATTAGCTGCGAGTGACGGTGTTCTTATGCATATTCAGAACAGTGTTTGATTATTTAAGTTGAAAGGATAAAAATTAGCATATCTTGAAGGGTTGTGTGGAAATATCGCTTTCCTCTGTGCCAGCATAGTTATTCTAAACATGGTTTGGAAACCCGGCAAACTTCAAAGCGGTCAACAATCAAGCTACGATTCATGTTGAAAGGTACACGAAGGTGCACAAATCCTTTGTTTTAGGTTTATTAATATTTAAACAGTACGGTTGAGCGATTCAACCCAAACGTTGCTATTGGATGATTGCTTCATTATACAGAAAACACAATATGTTCAGTAACCGTGAAAGTGCACACATTTCCATAAACCTGAACAAAAACATAAAACAATGACTTTTGTTGAGCTTCCAAACCATGTTTCTATTAACTATGGTGCCAGGTAGCGTCTGTGGAACGAAGAAAATTACCGAGCGTGTTTGGAAATAATGGATTGATCGCGGGAAATGATTTTAATTCGGGTAAAAACTCACGTTAGGAATTCAACATGGGGAGGTCTGTAATATCATAGTTAATATAAATTCTGAAAGCAGATGGCCAGCAATGGCGAGAGCTCTCAACCTAAAGATATTCGTCCAGTGTTTCAAAGAAGTTTAATGGCTACAAGACAATCGAACTATGCATTATTTTGTTTAACCGAGAGAAGTTTGGTCCGTCGAGTGGCCAAGTTTATCGTAGATTCCAGATATCCTTTTTTAAGACGTGTATATCAACCTGTAAGTACGTCATTTATACGGCCAAATATATCCCAACTTTGCTTCTATCACTTGTTAAATATTTATACTGCCGTTAAAATAATTGCGAATTTTGAAAACCAAGCAAGTGTAGAACGCACTTGGCTTTTCAAGTTTCTCTTTAATCCAAAGCTCGAATAAAAATTACAAAAACAATGTCCCACACCAGTTAATGTTTTAGCATATCGAGAATTTATCATATTGTTCACATGTGAGCGGTAGAAAATTTTTATTTATTATATGTAGTCATGCGCTTCGTTATAGAAAACGTTGTTCTTTTTTCCCTTGACTTAACTAACAGCATTTGATATCTTTATTTTGCTCATTATTACTGCTAACTGTATTGCGTTGGCACTGGACGTTCCACTTCCAAACAATGACAAGACGCAGCTCAAAGATGACTTGGTTTGTTGCTTCCATATACAATTATATCAATTTCTCGCTGTTTCCACGCAATAAACACAAACATTCTTCCTAACTTATCTTATCTTCTCCTAGGAAATTTGCGACTTGATTTTCTTGGTGATTTTTACCATAGAAGCAGTGTTAAAAATTATTGCTTTGGGATTTGTTATATCTCCCGGCTCTTATTTACGCAATGGTTGGAACATTGTTGACTTTATCGTTGTCGTTACAGGGTAAGATTTAGCTTTTAGCTATTAAAATAATAAATTATAGTACATGAGATATTTTTACTAAAACATTTTTGAGTTTTTACCGAAGAATTGAATTAACCTTTGCCATACGAGACGCTAACGTCATGCAGGTATACTGGGACTCCGGTGGGTGAACGGATCTATTAGATTGTGTTAATTTGAAGAACATTTTTATAATAATCTGGGAAATCCAAGACAAACTAAAATATACTAAAATATTTATTTCTAATGCTTTTATAAGACACAAGTGTTTGAAGTGGATTTTTATAATTATTTCTTAATATTTGTTTCAATATATTTTATACATCGCGTGTTTTTTATTCTTTGGGATAATCTCGAAAACTTAAGGTATAAAGCTGTCGTTAAATCTACGATTAAGACTGCGCTGTTTGCGATAATTTTAAAGCACGTATTTTAACGCTGAGTGCATGACTCCGGCATTTTATATGGAAAACATTTTACAAGTTGGAAAAAAAACCCCGTTTGTTAAAAACGTTTTGTATATACTGATAAACACGAGGTTGTATTTCGCATGTTTGGTCTTGGAATTATCTTGAGATTTCTGGCATTTAAAAGCGACACAACTAATGAGCCTGCTCTCTCCATCTCGAAAACATCAAGTAATATATTCTGTATAAAGATTACGATGATATTACCGTGTCTGCATCAATATGATGTCATTAATCGATGTACTCAGCAAATTCACGTAATCGAACTACCAACAACTCTTGTCAAGCTCATGCAATCGAGAATGTAGGGATTAAAATTTGGCCAAACGCTTTCAACATCGTATTCGACATCATTCAACATTGTTGAACGATGTTGAATAATGTTGAAAGCACGAGTAGCCAAATGAATTCAACATCGTTCAACATTCATGAATGACAGTTAATTGAACGCGGGCTACCACAAAAGCTGGAATCGACAATATCCCGCATGGCGCATGTCTCTGTTCAACCATAGTTATTCTAAACATGGTTTGGAAACCCGGCAAACTTCAAAGCGGTCAACAATCAAGCTACGATTCATGTTGAAAGGTACACGAAGGTGCACAAATCCTTTGTTTTAGGTTTATTAATATTTAAACAGTACGGTTGAGCGATTCAACCCAAACGTTGCTATTGGATGATTGCTTCATTATACAGAAAACACAATATGTTCAGTAACCGTGAAAGTGCACACATTTCCATAAACCTGAACAAAAACATAAAACAATGACTTTTGTTGAGCTTCCAAACCATGTTTCTATTAACTATGGTTCAACAAAGTTGAATGAAATGTGGCCAAATGCGTTCAACACCTTTCAACATTTTGAGAACAATAGAAATGTTGAACGCGTGTTGAACGAAAATTTGAACATGTTCAAATTTCGTTCAACAACGTTCAACGTCATTCAACAGGGGTGGCCAAACGCTTTGAACATGTTGAATTCAACAGTGTTGAACGATGTTGAATGAAATGTTGAAAGCGTTTGGCCAGGCCTTAAGAACTCGCACATATCTCGTGTATACAATCTTAACGAGTTGACGGTCCGCTAACTGGTATTTTAAAAGCCCTCTCTGTTCTGAGTATGTAGACACTTCGACGTTTGCCTCGTGAGATGAAGGGCCCCGCTTGAAACGTTCATTATCTCGTTAGCAAAAAATCTCGCCAGTTTACCACCTTTTTAGTTTTTACTTTGCTAATCAAAACACCGTTGAGCTATCGGCTATACTGTTACCACAGGGAGCCCAACTCTGACGCCTGTGATGGTCCTTCCTCTTTTTTTGTTTTATTATATTGAGCTTCTGACTGAAAACCGAGGCCGCTTAACAGTTGTGTAAGCTGGTTAACAATTGGTAATATATGCATATATATGCAAATTGCAGCGCGCGGTAATTTGAAACTCGAAACAGCTGTTGGGCTTCTGTGCTACGTGAATGGCGCGTGACGCTCACTGAAAGCTGAGACGACTAAACACGCAGTGCAATAAGGCCTGTGTTCTTTGTCGTAGTAATTTGAGCTCGAACAAATTGACGTTGGCGGAACACCCGTGGTGTGATAAAACACGCGAGGGAGAAGATGAAACTCTGAATCGTTGCTGTTCAATTTTCGAAATAACTAGTTTCATGCCTTTCCTCTCTTCTCCTCTTCTCCCTCGCGTGTTATCACACCACGGGTGTTCCGCCAACGTCAATTTGTTCGAGCTCAAATTATTACGACAAAGAACGCAGCTTTCAGTGAGCGTCACGCGCCATTCACGTGGCACAGAAGCCCAACAGCTGCTTCGAGTTTCAAATTACCGCGCGCTGCAATTTGCTTATATATGCATATATTACCAACTGCGGCCTCGGTTTTTGCAATTTGCAACAAATAGCCTGAATGTTGCAAAAAAATTGCACTGTGTAACACAGAGCACCTTTTAAGATGCTGTTACACATGCGATTTTTCTTGCAACTTGCAACAAAAAAACTCGCAAGTTTTGCAGGAAGGGTGTTACACGTTCGGCAACTTGCGATTTTTGTTGCAAGTTGCAGCAAAAAGTAGAACCCATCCAACTTTTCTTGCAACTTGCAACACGGCAAAAATAACAAAATCACAAGTTGCTACGGGGTGTTACACGGTGCGATTTTTTATGCAACTTGCAACATTCAGTGATTTATTGCAAGTTGCAAGAAAAATCGCATCGCCTTAAGTATATATAAAAACAGTGTTTAAAGGAAATTTTTCGGTTGCCTTAAGAAGTGTTGTTTTTCCCCCGATATCAACCAAGTTGACAATAAAATAAAGTTGAAACACGTGACTTATGCGGAACAACCTTTTCCCATCGGTGCGCAATTCTTCCACGTGACAGTAAAATCGTCAGAGTAAAATTCACGAAACCTAGAAACGATATATCGCGGAATATTAACACGAACACAATAGGATCGTTGCTGATACGAGCCCATTTATACAGCCTTTTGAACAAGCCGCTTGCCTAAATAAGGCTCTGTTTACATGAGGCGGATTGACAGTCCAATCGAATCGAAAAACGCGGGTGAAGTCAATCCGGGCACATGTTTACATGGAGAATCCAATCTGTTTTTGCTTTTTGTAAGCGGTTTTTCAACACTATTTTCTGGTCTTTCCTCAATGTCCACCTAGCGTGTCAAGTCATTTTCAAGTCAAACCGTGTTTAGATGAATCAGATTGGAGACATTCAAGTCGATCCTCGCTTGAATCTCAAGTCAATCCAATCCACTCCACTGCGTGGATTGACTTCAGCCATTCGTTTCGATCAGATCGAAAACTTTCAATCTCGTCTTATGTAAGCCGTCTTATCAGCTTCCGTATGATACAGTCAACTCTCGCCTTGCGGACACCCCGCTATTACGGACACCCCGCTATTAAGGACACCCCGCTATTAAGGACAGTTGTTAAATCCCCGGCCGAAACTACTATGAAATGTATTGAAATAACTCTCCATATTACGGACTCTCGCTATTGCGGAATTGCGGACACTTCATGTGGTCCCCAACAAACATTTTTATTGTTCTACTCTCGTTACAACGGACACCTTGGACGTATTTTTCTCTCGACACATGAAAGTGAATGACTTTTTAATTTATCGAGTGACATATTTATGTTACTGATTCATGTTACCGTTGTATTTTTGGTTTTGGAATAAAAAAATATTTGAATACAAATTTTTGACTTGTATTTTGACTTGTACTGTGTACTTATGTATCACAGTAAACGTCAACTAGAAATTGAAATAAACTGGACATTTTAAAACAAAAAAGCAGTAATACATTGTAGTGACATTTTACAACCTGAAATCGGGATATTTTCATCGCATCCCGCTATTGCGGACTCTCGTTATTACGGACACCAAATGACGGTCCCCAGGGTGTCCGCTATAACTAGACTTACTCCAAGTCCGCCTCTTAGCGCTAGTTTTTGCGGGCGGGTGGAAAGGCGGGCGAGCGGAAAGGCGGGAGAGCGGAAAAGCGGGAGGAAAGAGGCGGACTTGTTTCGCTTGCAGGTTTTTTAATTTAATTAAATATTCTGGCGGGAAATCACTGAAATGTACATCGCCCTGTTTTGACGTGTTTCGGGTTGTCGTACATGCAATGGAAAGTGGTTCTACCCCTTACTAAAACGTTTTCAAGAGTCTGTTTAACTCCAACTTCCAAAGATAGCACTTCCATAGCAATTTAGCCTGAATATAATTACTTCCCGAATTACGTCACCGGTCGAAAAATTCACCGGTGAATTTTGGCGCGCTGCAGGTGGGAAAAGTCCTTTTCAACGAGGAACGGAAAGGTCAAAAATGTTTGAAAAG
Organism: Paragorgia papillata; assembly: GCA_035771165.1. NCBI lineage: Eukaryota > Metazoa > Cnidaria > Anthozoa > Scleralcyonacea > Coralliidae > Paragorgia > Paragorgia papillata. Next base: position 282,989 of record JAWNZC010000230.1, read on the forward strand.
GAGTTTGAGAAAGTCTACGCTATAACGAGAGTTGACTGTAAACAGCTTGAGTGGAATCACTTGGCGTTTGAAGCTGATAGTGAGATTTCTCTATAGTTGGCTTCCGGACCGATTACACGAGACTACCCGGACTGACTCGTGCGATTAGGTCCGTACTGTGGCTTTAAAACTCGCAGAAACTAAATTTAGTTTCGATGTAAACGAATCCTAATGATTCAAATATTATCCTGCAACTGAGGAAAGATTGTGACACAAACTCATGAGCCTAGGCTCATGGAAACAGCTCGTTTAATATGATTGTAAGATAATTTATGCATTGTTTTCGTGTTGCATTAAGACACGAAGGTTCTGAACAGAACCACCAAACAGGCACGGTCACGGATCTTCAGCAGAGGATGGCGTTGTACAACTCGTAGACTGGTGTATTGGTTTTGGAATAGTGTCAAAGCGCGGCACTTCTTCAAGTGAAGTGTTTAAGTTGTTTTGAGATATTCTCACGCCCTAAAAATGGATAATACTTGAAGTATTTAAACGTTTGATAGACGTTCTTAAAGTTTAACTACTTGTTGAGCCACAGTTACTGTAATATAACGAAGGTCTATACCAAGCGTCTGTTGCATGCCCCAAGCTCGCAAACCTATCACATGCACTACATTGTAATTTAGATGTAATTTAATTACAACCAACGTTGCAATTTACATAGTGAGACTCCGTGAATAAAATAAGTAGTAGGAAGCAAGCAAGCAAGCAAGCAAGCAAGCAAGGAAGGAAGCAAGGAATTAATTAATTAGGAACGAACGAACGAGCGAAAAGACGAACGAACGAACGAACGAACGAACGAACGAACGAACGAACGAACGAACGAACGAACGAACGAACGAACGAACGAACGAACGAAAAGACGAAGGAAGGAAGAAAGGAAGGAACGAACAAACAAACAAACAAACAAACAAACAAACAGGCAGAATATAAAGAGCTGTTAATTCGTCAGTTTTCCCAGTGCCTTATTTATTCTTCATCTCACTGTTGTGCCCACAGTCGCAGATTATTTCATCTTTGTATTATTATTTTACTACAGATGGATCAGTCGTGGTGATTTTGATAAAAAAACTTTTGATGTGAAGGCATTACGTGCTGTCCGTGTTTTAAGACCTCTGAAGTTAGTTTCGGGCACTCCAAGTATGTTTCTATTTATTTATTCTTAGAAAACAGTTGAATCGTTTTCTTTTTTGCTTTTTATAGCGAGGTGTTTTTCTTTCATCTGCTTGGTTTGCTATTATTTCTAACATAAAAATCTAGAACATAAAATGTGGGACTAATTTTGAATCAATGCGCATGCCCATACACCACGACCTCTCGTGGTTGCTGAGGGGCAGTGCAATACAGTACAGTACAATGTAGTAGCAGTGTAGTGCGGTACACTACAGTACAGTACAGTACAATGCAGTACAGTACAGTACACTTACAGTACAGTGCAGTACAGTACAGTACAATGCAGTACAGTACACTTACAGTACAGTGCAGTATAGCGCAGTGCAGTACAGTACAGTACAATGCAGTACAGTGCAGTACAGTACAGAATGGAATCCAGTACAATGCGATGTGAACACTCGACATTTTCTCTTCTTATTTCTAGGCCTACAGGTTGTGATGAAGTCTATCATTCGAGCAATGGTTCCTCTTTTGCAGATTCTTCTTTTAACTTTCTTTGTAATTACAATTTACGCTATCATTGGTTTGTCTTTCTTAAATGACAAGTTTCACGCCACGTGTTTTAAGAATGGTACAGGTAAAAGAAACGTTTAATATTGCGGTACTGGAACGAGTCACCAGTTGGCAACCCTCTATATCCTGCTTGTTTTCCGTTCGTTCGTTCGTTCGTTCGTTCGTTCGTTCGTTCGTTCGTTCGTTCGTTCGTTCGTTCGTTCGTTCGTTCGTTCGTTCGTTCTTTCGTGACATTTCATTTTTCTTAGCGAGACATGTGTTTTTCCCCCTGGGTTTTTCTAGAGAAAGAAGCTCCATTAGGTGAGACCAACCAGCCTTGTGATCCTAACCAATCAGAATTACTTAAAGGGCGAACGTGTAATGACGGCGAGGTGTGTCGAGAGTACTGGAGAGGACCCACAGGTGGACTTAGTACGTTTGATAATATTATATTGGCAATGCTAACTGTGTCACAGTGTATTACTATGGAGGGATGGACCGATGTTATGTACTCGGTAAATGTTGATATATTATTCTAAAATTAATAATATTACGTTATCTCTTACGTCATTGTTTCGTATGTCATTGTTTCTTACGTCATTGTTTCTTACGTTATTGTCTCTTACGTCATTGTCTCTTACGTCATTGTTTCTTACGTCATTGTTTCTTAAGTCATTGTCTCTTACGTCATTATTTCTTACGTCATTGTCTCTTACGTCATTGTCTCTTACGTCATTTTCTTTTACGTCATTGTTTCTTACGTCATTGTTTCTTACGTCATTGTCGCTTACGTCATTGTCGCTTACGTCATTGTCTCTTACGTCATTATTTTTAAGTCATTGTCGTTTACGTCATTGTCTCTTACGTCATTGTCTCTTACGTCATTTTCTTCTACGTCATTGTTTCTTACGTCATTTGTTCTTACGTCGTTTCTTGCATCATTGTCTTTTACGTCATTGCCACTTACGTCATTTTCGTTGTTGATATATATAATCTGTGACGTCACTTCCTTTTCTGTCATTTTGCTGACGTCACCCTCCGTTATTGTTTGGTACATTCTTGATCTGTGCCTAATTCTTGCCGTAGTCATCATTTCGTTGTATAGATCATTAAAAAAATACATTATCAAATGCCAGAAAACAAACCTTGGATCAAATTTTAAACTGATTTTGTTGTCTTTTTTAGACGTTTTACGCCAGTGATAACTCTGGATATTTTTATTCGATATTCTTTATATCTCTCATTGTCATTGGATCGTTTTTTATGCTAAACTTAGTGCTTGGTGTTTTAAGCGGGTGAGTTATTTTATTCTTGCTAACTTCACGACTTTCATGCAACTACATTCCTGGACAAAAATGTTGGGACATTTTGCTGTTTTTAGGGACTTAAGATCTACGACGTCAACTTCAACGGCGATGTCCTCTAAACAAAATTTAGATTTATTAACTTTATTGCCTATAGCAACTGGTGGTCAAACAGAGCGAAATGCCCCAATTGAACATGACTACCATGATGTAAGTGTTGGTTTTGCGGAGGGAGGAAAACCGGAGAACCCGGCGAAAAACCCTCGAAGCACAGGAGAGATCAACTACAACTCTACTCACATTAGTTTCCAGCTCGACAACGGGGTCATTCCTAAGCGGTTACCCATCCAAGTACTAACCCCGTCTAACCGGGCTTAACTTTTGGTGAGAGGCAGCGCGCTAACAACACACGCCAAACAAAATAATCTTTTTACAAAACAAAGAGAATGAATAATTTTTAGTCCCAAGAGTAATCTCAACACCGTCCTCGTTCTTTATACAACGCCACTTCGAGCATTTTCACGTCTTCAGGACGACGTCAACGGTTAAAAGATGAGAACTGTTGCTTGAGATTGACTTCAATACAGACACTACAATCATTTTAGCAATACGAGCGTTTTAGAAGTCATTAAACTAGCTTTAAATGTTAAATATAACAGTGAGTTAACCGTGACATGTAAGATTTATGTTGCTTTTTAACCGCCGTCGTCGTCCTAGCATCTTAAAGTCCCTATAACGATTTTTGCATGGTGTCCCAAGGTCTTTTGGCCAGGATTGTCTGAAAATGGCGAATTCAACATCATGGAATAAAAAAACAATTGTGATTATTGTTAACGGAGAATTCTTGTTGCATGATGTCTAGAGAGTTTGCAAAAGAAAGAGTGATTATTGTTAACGGAGAATTCTTGTTGCATGATGTCTAGAGAGTTTGCAAAAGAAAGAGAAAAAGTGGAAACCAGACGGAACTTCTTTAAGTTGAGAAGAGAACAAAAAGTTGACCGTCAGGTTGATAATTATCTTGAATGGATATCCAAAGCTGGTAAGGTTGAACAAAAATTATGAAATTATTTATTTCCTTGCTTTTAAAAGCCGTATGAAATAAGTTTGGAAGAATTTATTTATATTATAAATCGTACTTGAGAGAAGTTGTGGAATTATAAAATTGTTCTTTATAATTCCCGTACGTATCACATTGTTTTTGAGATATCAGAGCTGTTTGATGTGGAAATAATAACATTGCATAATAACGTATTATGAAATTATGCATATCTCTGAGATTGTTCAGTTAAAGCACTTGAAACATTACTCGTGTAATATTATGTCATATTAAAACAAGAAGAGAAGGCCCTGGGTAAAAAGGATGATGGGATACATAAAGTGTCACGTGATTTTTATTAGAGAGCTTTATCGATTATTTTACAATAAGTCGTTTTGTTATAATTTATAATAATTTTGTAATAATTTAGTATTCTTCTTCTTACTTTTTTCTTCACTAGAGGAAATCATGGTCGAAGACCTTGTTTACCAAGACCAACGTAATGATGTGGAGTATTTGCAAAACAAGAATATTCCTTCAAATTTTGTTTTTAATCCGATCAACGTTCTTGCTGCTGAAGGAGGTCGTGTTCCCAGAATAAATTTACCCGAAAGGTAAGAGAACTTGTGAACTCTAAGGATAACTGTGAACTCTAGGGATAACTGTGAACTCTAAGGATAACTGTGAACTCTAGGGATAACTGCGAACTCTGAATAACTGAACTCTAGGGATAACTGTGAACTCTAGGGATAACTGTGAACTCTAGGGATAACTGTGAACTCTAGGGAGAACTGTGAACTGTATGGATAACGGTGAACTCTAAGGATAACTGTGAACTCTAGGGATAACAGGTGAACTCTAGGGATAACGGTGAGCTGTAAGGATAACTGCGAACTCTAGGGATAACTTGGAACTCTAGGGATAACTGTGAACTCTAGGGACAACTATGAACTCTAGGGACAACTATGAACTCTAGGAACAACTGTGAACTCTAGGGACCAACTGTGAACTTTATGGATAACTATGCATGACTGTGACTTTCATGGACCACTGTGATCTTAAAGGCCTTTCTACACGGTACGATTGTCGCATACGATTGTCATCGTGATGTATGTGATTCAGCGCCAATCGTGTAAACGACGTTTTTCGACATCCACCATCGAATCATGAACAAGAATTGTGTCACGTACACAAAATTCCATACGCCAGAATGACAATCGTATACAACAATCGTATCATGTAGATAGGCCTTAAGGCCATCTTCTCTTAATCTCGTTCAAAGCAGAAAATTTGTTTGTTTGTTGTAGGTATGGTCGTTTTCCTGAGCTGCAATTAAGGGAAAGGCTTTTTAGAATTCGCGTTCGTCGTTTGGTTAAGCACGAAGGATTCTTCTGGGCTGTTGTTGTGGTGTTTTTTTTTAAACACAATCAGCTTAGCTACGGAACATTACGACCAACCCCGATGGCTCACCGACTTTCAAGGTTTGTCAGTTACGTAACCTCGTACGCTGCAGGTTCACCGTTGGGCGGGATGAAAATATTTCGTATATCGATATTATTAATACACTCGAAATATAGTAAGGTTAGATATACTGCCGAAACAGAGAACGTAGGAGTCTAACGTTTCAAGCAAAGGCCCTTCGTCAGAGAGAAAGGTGATCTCTGTTTCTCTGTTTTGGCAGTATAGGCAACCTTACTATATTTCGATTGTTGTTTCAATCACTGCCTACGCAGCACGCTACTTTTATTTCACTGTTTGGATTATTAATACACTGTTTGTTTGTTTTTCAAGCTTTTGTAAAGTCACATTTTATAAAATCTACTATATTTTACTGTCAATGTCTTTAATGGTCTGCCGTAACCCTGGCAACTGCATGGTCTCCCGATTTTAGAGACATCCAAACTAATTTTTGATTTTTTTTTTGTTTTTTTAGATAGAGCTGAGATCGTGTTTGTCTCCGTTTTTCTGATCGAAATGTTTCTTAAAATTTATGGTCTGGGGCCAAAAATGTATTTTAGATCCACATTCAACATATTCGACTTTGTGGTAAGGAGTTTAAAGTGCCTATCTCACGTTTGGGGATTTTACATATTCGTAATATTTGGGTCTTCCTGAGCAAAATCATAATATATCTTGTCAGCCGAAAATTTCATCTTCATGGACTTTCTTGCTGTCAAAGTTACCGGATGTGATGTCACAAGAGGCATTTTTGTGGCAAGTAACAAACGAAAACTGGTTTGGAATGCCTCTTGTGACATCACAAGATAGCACCTTAATGGAGATGAGGATAGAAATTGCTTTTTTATTATCTAATGTCCTTGAAATTTTGAAGTTATTTCTTACAATCTTATTTCTTGCTTATTTTTTCTTGCTAAAATTGGTTGTGTTTTTTCCCCACAGGTAATTATTTTTGGTCTAGTTGAAAGGATTTTTCAACAGTCTCTTGGAATAAGTGTTCTGCGCTGTCTTCGAGTATTAAAATTTTTTAAAATGACAAGTTATTGGTCTTCTTTGCGGAATCTTGTGAAATCGTTGGTCAGCAGTCTCAAGTCAATTCTTAGTTTGATGTTTTTACTTTTTCTATTTGTCGTCATCTTTGCCTTACTTGGGATGCAATTCTTTGGAGGAAGGTAATATTTTTAAATAGATTTTATAGTTTAGATTTTTTACTTAACTTTAGGAAACAACGTGACACTACACGTCACACTACACGTCACACTACACGTCACACTACACGTCACACTACACGTCACACTACACGTCACACTACACGTCACACTACACGTCACTCGCACCACACGTCACACTATACATGTCACACCATAACACACACATACATCTCTTAACACATGTACACAAAATTCACATCTATTTTCATCACAATCCTTTTTCTTAATTCTCTTCTAAGCTTCGTTTTTGATTCTAATTCCGAACCACCAAGAACCAACTTTGATGATTTTCCAAACGCAATGTTAGCTGTGTTTCAGGTAGAATAATTTTACCTTCTTTTTACTGGTGTGTGGGCGGTGTTTGGGTGTGTACGTCGGGTGTGTCGGTGGGTGGGGTGGGGTGCGTGTGGGTGGGGTGGGATGCGTGTGGGTGGGGTGTGTGGGTGGAGGTGGGTGAGGTTGGTGGTGTAGGGTGGGTGAGGTGGTGTCTGGGTGAGGGAGTGGGGTGTGTGGGTGAGGTGGTGTTGGGGTTAGGGTGGGGTGGGTGTGTGGTTGTATTGGTGGGTGGGGTGTGGGTGAGGTGGTATCTGGGTGAGGTGGTGTCTGGGTGAGGGAGTGGGGTGTGTGGGTGAGGTGGTGTTGGGGTTAGGATGGGGTGGGTGTGTGTGGTTGTATTGGTAGTTGTATTGTGTGGGTGAGGTGTGTGGGTGGGTGGGGTGGATTGTGTATGGCGACAACCTTTCAACTCGATGGTTTTAGCCGTGTATACCATGACTGCTCTACCGTCTGCGTAATGTGCAACGTCTTCGGTCCAAAGCTTAGAGTTCTGTTATTTTTAGATCCTTACCGGGGAGGATTGGAACTCAGTGATGTACAACGGTATTAAAGCGCGTGGCGGCACAAATAAACCAGAGGGAATGATATTTAGTTTGTATTTCGTGTTATTAGTGATATTTGGGAATTGTATCCTTTTGATTCTGTTACCAGTTTTCAAAATATTTCATTAGTATCTTGAACCAGGAGGCTATACTCCTAACTGTGAAATAAAAGTAGCGTGCTGCGTAGGCAGTGTTGAAACAACAATCGAAATATAGTAAGGTTAGATATATTGCCGAAACAGAGAACGTAGGAGTCTAACGTTTCGAGCGAAGGCCCTTCGTCAGAGAGAAACGAAGGACCTTCGCTCGAAACGTTAGACTCCTACGTTGTTGACAACTTGTAACAAGGTTGATTACTCTAACAGACTTGTGACAAATTGTTCCAACAAACTGTTACAGCTCTACGCTTAACAACTTGCGACAAGGTTGACAACAAGAAGCTTGTATTGACTTGATAAAATCACAACTTGTTAACACGTTGAGGCCTAGACCTCTCCTGTGCTGATTAAAATCGTCTGGCGTTAGCCAGAATAAAATACTAAAGACTCGTCTTCAAGCTTCAAAGTGTTAAAGAGATAGGTTTTAACACTTTGAGGCCTGGACCTCTCCCTGTGCTGATTAAAATCGTCTGGCGTTAGCCAGAATAAAATACTAAAGACTCGTCTTCAAGCTTCAAAGTGTTAAAGAGATAGGTTTTAACACTTTGAGGCCTGGACCTCTCCTTGTGCTGAATAAAATCATCTGGCGTTAGCCAGAATAAAATACTAAAGACTCGTCGTCAGGCTTCAAAGTGTTGTTAACAGGCTTGTTCCAAGCTTGTTGCGAGCACGTCCTGTTAACAATTTGTGAGACGTTTGTTCGCGTACACAGCACTTTTCACTTGTTATTTTCCTTGACTTTTTCTTTTCTATCGCCAGATACTTTACTTAATGTGTTCTTAGCCATTGCTGTCGATAACTTGGCCAATGCTCAAATACTTACCCAGGACGAGGACAACGAGAGACTGGAACGAGAGACGAAGAATGAAGGAGAGGCCGGAAGTGAACTGCGGAAATCTCGTTGGAAAGACGTGGGAAAATTGAAGAATACATTAGCTTTACTTAAATCATGGGAATCGAACACGAACCAACCAACAGACGAGTCTAATATTGATGTAGAGGGAGAAAATGGCGTTAATGGGTAAGAAGGGATCTTTAGGTGTGATATTAGACATATGGGTACACTTAGTGAACTATAGAGATAATAACACCTTAGAAGTAGCTTAAGGCATAAGATTAAGTTTAAATATTCTAAGGCAAGCTTGTTTTCAGGTCATGGCGCATGCTGATTGGTGCTGCGAGGTCTGGGGAAAAGTGTGTTATTACCCTCCCCTCCCAAGCCGTGAGAGGTCAAGATGCTTGTTTCAAGGGCAATAGCACTAAAAATTAAGTTTGTCTAATTTGAAAGAACTCATAAAATTGTAATAGAACATCCTTTACAACTTTTTCGTATTTCTCTTCGTTTTCAAGATATTTCAATTTGTTTGATATGTAAATGAGATGGTCTCCGACGTCAGGTGTGGGGTAAAATATTTTCACATGTAGCAAAACCAGTTATAGCTCTAAGTTTGTTCAGTGAAATCATTTGAAACTGTGCACATAAAAACTCCTTGCGACGCTGAACATTTCATGTTAGATATGTAAGGGATTTTGCTCTGTATGAAAATATTTTACCCCACTCCTGACGTCAGAGACCATCTCATTTACATATCAAACAAATTGAAATATCTTGAAAACGCAGAAAGATACGAAAAAGTTGTAAAGGATCTTCTATTACAATTTTACGAGTTCTTTCAAATTAGACAAACTTAATTTTTAATTCCAATCCCCTTTCAGGAACACTAAGTTTTGGCGGTAAAATTTCTGAAATTGACGCGTGTTACAATAATGTTTTTTATTGTAGGTCGAGTTCCAATGACCCTAATGAGCAAAGTAAAAAAGAGTTGAATAAGGTAAGAAAGAGAATTACGACATTTTTGATAGTTTTCATTTCCGAACAAAACCATAAAGTTATCTTTTTGTGTTTTTATATCTAGAGTTTAATAAGAAATATCAACAGATATCGAAAAGAACTTGGCGAAGATGATGACGTGGAATCACAACAACCTGAAGCTCGTTTATCTCGTCGTGAAGACAGAAAAATAAGTGAGTGGTATTTTTTGTACTAGGGTAGGATAGCTGGGTACTTAAATGGATGATTGATTGGTAAATTGGGGGTTGGTTAGTTGGATGGATGGATGATGTTTGGTTGGTTGGTTGGTTGGTTGGTTGGTTGGTTGGTTGGTTGGTTGGTTGGTTGGTTGGTTGGTTGGTTGGTTGGTTGGTTGGTTGGTTGGTTTGGTTGGTTGGTTGGTTGGTTGGTTGGTTGGTTGGTTGGTTGGTTGGTTGGTTGGTTGGTTGGTTGGTTGGTTGGATGTTTTTTTGGATAGTTGGTTGGGTTTTGTTTTTTTGTTGTTTTTTTTGTTTGTTTGTTTGTTTGTTTGTTTGTTTGTTTGTTTGTTTGTTTGTTTGCTTGCTTGCTTGTTTGTTTGTTTGTTTGTTTGTTGGTTGGTTGGTTGGTTGGTTGGTTGGTTTGTTGGTTGGTGGTTATTTGGTTGGTTGGTTGGCTGGATGGCTGGTTGGTTGGTTGGTTGGTTGGTTGGGTGGGTGGGTGGGTGGGTGGGTGGTGGATGGTTAGTTGGTTGGTACATTCGTGAGTTGGTTGGTTGGCTTGGCTGAACCTTCGTTGGTTGGTGTTTGTGTATGCATGTATGTGTGTGTGTGTTTGTTTGTTTGTTTGTTTGTTTGTTTGTTTGTTTGTTTGTTTGTTTGTTTGTTTGTTTGTTTGTGGTTGGTTGGTTTTGATTTGATTTATAATTTCTATATCTCTTTTTCTCAATATATAGTTGCTCATTAATTTGCCGTTCTTTATTTCTTCTTTCAAAAGGTGGCCGTAGAAATTTTCCACTTTCAGCAATGGCCCGAAACTTTAAAGGAAGGAAATCTAAAGTTCGAAAACTAAAGAAGAAAGTTCCAATTATCCGGACAAAGTCGATGTTTCTGTTTGGACCTGAGAATAAGTATGTAACTTTGCTTTCTAATAATTGTTTTCAAGTCAAACCTGACAAGCAATCTGCAATAAACAATTCTGTTAGATTTTAAAGTGCCACTAACCCCAAAAAAATTTTCTCGGGATTCAAATAGCCCTTGTTGAGTATATTAGGACCAACATATCTTTTCTGTTATTGAACATTTTTTATGCCCCTTCAACTTGCAAAATTTCGCATCTGTTTGTCCCATGGCGGAGCAGTGAGGGGAATGGGTATAGGATGCGTATGACGTAATACCAGGAATTTGTCTTCAAAAATCTATAAAGTGTAGTACACTGGAACTATAATAAAATAATTAAAATGTAACCTGGGTACGTTCTTTCCTATTTACTTTACGGTAAAAAAAATATAGAATTCCTGGTATTACGTCACAAACCCTTCTCGACGCAGTCTCCCAAGTGCTCCGTCGTGTCCGTCATTATCGCCACTTCAATCGATTCTTAAATCAAGAGGATTTTACCAATTTAGTTAATTTATATTGCATTCTTCATCATTTGGATTGGCGATGTTTATTCGTGCAAAAAAGATTTTGGGGTTAGTGGCACTTTAATAACTTTATTGCCTATAGCAACTGCAACCTCGTACCCAGGGTCTTACCTCTGCTCCCCCTCCCCCCTCGCTGCGGAAAGACCCTGGGTACGAGGTTGTAGCAACTGGTGGTCAAACAGAGCGAAATGCCTCAACATAATTACCATGATGTTGTAAGTGTTGGTTTGGCGGAGGGAGGAAAACCGGAGACACCCGGCGAAAAACCCTCGAAGCACAGGAGAGATCAACTTACAACTCTACTCAGATGAGTTCCAGCTCGACAACGGGGTCATTCCCAAGCAGTCACCCATCCAAGTACTAACCCCGTCTAACCGGGCTTAACTTTTTGGTGAGAGGCAGCGCGCTAACAGCACACGTCACCCGTGCTCCCGATACGAAATGGTGTTTCTTTTTTAAATTTAAAAAAATTATCTTATTTATTTTTTATATTTATATATTTTTAGGTTGCGTAGAGCTTGTCACTGTATTGTTAATCTTCGCCATTTTGACAATTTTATGCTCGTCGTGATAGTTTTTAGTAGTGTACTACTCGCTATTGAGGACCCACTGAATGACAACTCAAAACGAAATAAGGTAAACAACAACAACAACGTCGACAACGACATCACCACCACCATCAACAACAACAACAACAACGACGTCGACAACGACAACATCACCATCAACAACAACAACAACAACAACAACAACAACAACAACAACAACAACGACGTCGACGTCGACAACGACAACATCACCACCATCAACAACAACAACAACAACAACAACAACAACAACAATGACAACAATGACAACAACAACGACAACGACAACAACAACAACAACAACAACAACGACGACGTCGACGTCGACAACGACAACATCACCACCACCATCATCGACAACAACAACAACAACAACAACAACAACAACAACAACAACGACGACAACGACAACATCACCACCACCATCACCAACAACAACAACACCACCACCATCAAGGACAACAACGATAGCAACAACGACGACGACAACAATCACGTATAGCGTGAAAATTTTACCGTCACAGTTTTAGGTCAAAGTTAAAACCATTGTTTGTCATGTTTTGTAATTGTGTATCTGCTTTGTTAGGTCATTCGTTATTTTGACTATATTTGTACCTCAATTTTCGCATTCGAAGTTTTTGTCAAGGTAAAGAATTTTGTTTTTATTTTTTATTTATTTACCATCTTTCCCCTTGCTTTAACAGCCGTAGCATAATTTCTTATTGTGTTTTTTTAGGTAATTGATTTAGGAGTAGTGCTTCACCCAGGGTCATATTTTAGAAGCAAGTGGAATTTTATCGACTCTTTGGTTGTTTGTTGTAATATCACATCATTAGTTTTGAGGTACGTTGTTTATTTCTGCTCTGCGTTGTGATAAATTGTCCAAAGTCAATGTTCCAGAAGTGTTTCAGAGGGCAGAAAAACTCTCTGGTTGAAACGAGTATGAACCTCGCTATCATGCAGCGATAGCCAATGAACGACCAACCGATCACAACGCGACTTTACATGCGATTAGATTTTTAGTAGCCAATCGTGGGACTTTAATTGTTAAAGAAATGGCTCATGGTTTAGCGAGTTATGGATGCACGCGGGAAATTGGGAGAGCACGAAAAAATCTCCCAATTTCCCAAGTGCATCCATAACTCGATGGAGCACACTAAACCATGAGCCATTTCTTTTATAACATAGCATTATAAAATCCTTTCACAAGCCGGCGAATCGTTTTGGTTGTTGTGTTTTTCTACTTTCGTAGACAAGTCTTTTTTGTTCACTAAAATCCAACCAAAAGCACAGTTTAAACTCGGTTACCCAGACCCAGTTTATGTCTTCTGGGTCGTTGTTCTTTATTACTCAATAAAATTAAATGACTCTGTATTTTGATAATATAAAAGGCCGGAAAAAGTCAATTTAAAACTCAGTTTTGTTTTGAAATGTTTTCCCGCGCTTTTTTGCTGTGCTCCATCGAGTTTTAGTATCAACCAACTCGTTGTCTATTACAAATCCGGCTTTCTGATTGGCTGAGCTACCATGGTCTATTGGTGATAGACCATGGTAGCGTTATCCAATGATAAACATTTTTATAGCTGGAATACTCCTATTCTGACCAATCAGAAGCCACGGCATATTCACGCCGCAAGCAAAACCTGGAAACTAGGCTAAAAAATCAAACATGGCGTCTGCTAAAATTTTTGTACGAGTGAAGAAAACATTGGGTCGAAATTAATGGAAATATATTCAGTTTGGCATTTTCGAATAAGAAAATGAATTCGCTTATGCCTATGGAGTATATCTACACGAAATTTGAAGCAAAGTAGTTACAATCTTGTGTTTTATGAGCGATTGTTTACCATACGCCATCGAACTGCTCTGTATTATGTATGGGGAGACTTCTGCAAACAAAAAGGTAAAACTATCTGAACATTTAGAATAATGTTTGATAAGACTTCTTTACGTTAAAGAAAAGTTGTTTATGGTTGATACTAAAACAATTAGACAACTCGTCCTCGTTTTCTATGAGCAGATAGTCAACTCGGCTTCGCCTCGTTGACTATCAGCTCATAGAAAACTCGGCCTCGTTGTCTAATTGTTAAATGGAGCATGCACGACAGCCAATCAAAAACGTTGCTATATCAAAGCTATGTTATAATAGTATTTCCCCTATGGCAATACAGAGTCAGATTTTGAAATTTAAATCCATCAGTGTGGCACATCAACTGTCGCGAGAGTTGAAATGTTCAAATGTTTTGGTTTGTTTCATATCGTTCTGGTTCTTGCTATAGTGTACACAATTGGTCTTCTAACATTACTTTTTCTCTTTTTCCCAGTCAAACTGAAAGCCACGTCTCTGGTCAATCCTTTTTGAAAGTCTTACGTGTGCTCAGAGTATTTCGACCATTAAAAGTCATGAACAAACTTAAAAAGCTTGAGGTACGTGTAGTTCTACTTAGTTTCAAAAACTCATTAATAATTCATGAGGAAAACCCAAAGGAAATCAGTACCATGTCCGTTGGTTTATATCTGATGAAAAGTCCTTCTGATTTACGTAAACTTTAGCTTTGATTTTCTCGGCTTAAACAACGTTGGTTTTTCAAATTTTCTACGCCAATGAACTTACCAAGTGTTTACCAATGAACTTACCAGGTGTTTTATCACGTCTGATAAATTGCTCTTTAAATATTTTCTGTATTGTTTTTCTCACAGGCGGTGTTTCATTGCATGGTATTCGTTCAAAAACGTCGCGAATATTTTGTTAATCACTGTTCTGTTTTTATTCATGTTTGCTGTCATTGAAGTACAACTGTTTCAGGTCAGGACTGGTAACTAATTAGGCTTATTTAGACCTAGATAGAGCCAAACGAGACTTATATAATTAAATCTACTAAGACCTACTTAGACCTACTTAGACTTACTTAGACCTACTTAGACCTACTTAGACCTACTTAGACCTACTTAGAACTACTTAGACCTACTTAGACCTACTTAGAACTACTTAGACCTACTTAGACCTACCTTGACCTACTTAGACCTACTTAGACCTACTTAGACCTACTTAGACTTACTTAGACCTACTTAGACCTACTTAGAACTACTTAGAACTACTTAGACCTACCTTGACCTACTTAGACCTACTTAGACCTACTTAGACTTACTTAGACCTACTTAGACCTACTTAGACCTACTTAGACCTACTTGGAACTACTTAGAACTACTTAGACCTACTTAGAACTACTTAGACCTACTTAGATCTACTTAGACCAACTTAGACCTACTTAATTAGACCAACTTAGACCTACTTAGACCCACTTAGACCTACTTAGACCTATTTAGACCTACTCAGATCTACTTAGACCTATTTAGATCTATTTAAGCTTTTTGTGCTTTTATCTTTAGGGCAAGTTTTTCCATTGTACAGATCCTTCTAAGATGTCCAAGAACGTCTGCAAGTAAGTAATATTACCATAGTATACATTATTTTTGAATACCTTTCTTCAACGGATGAGATGTACATCGACTCTGTTTTTCGGTACTTTCAATTACTTTTCTTGTTGTTTAAGAGGAAACTTCTTCGTATTTCATAAAGATGGTCCGAGTGTTGTTGTTAAAGAGGTATGCGATGTTCCATTTTGCCGTTGACTGTTCAATTATAGATGCACATGCAGATGATGTCACAACGTGGTAATAACAAACTGCTTGCTAGTATGGCGCGCACGACAAGGAAACAAGGGGACTGAGAAAAAGATTGCTTTCATATCCTTCTTTTATCCTTTTTCTTTTTATTCTTATTTTTTTCTTTACGTAGACAAAAAGTCGTGAATGGAAGCTTCGTGATTTTCATTTCAACAATGTTTTCAACGCCATGTTGACGTTATATACGTCTGCTACCGGAGAAGGATGGCCAAAGTGAGCGTAACTTAATATTGACTTGTTAGATCTTGCTGCGTTGTGACATCGTGTTTTCTCGTGTAGTATCGTGTCGTGTCGTCATTTGCTGTTTTCGTGTCGTGAGAGCTTAAGCAACAGACGTTTTACTGCCACGGACGGCGTTGTAATTCAATAGCATTTTTCATTCAAAACAATGATAATGAGCAATTTAAAATTCCAAGAGCAAAGTGAACGCCGTCGTCGTTCTACACAAGACGTCATTGAGAGCATTTTCACGTTCTTGAGACGACGGGAACATCTAGAACGTTGAGGCCTGTCATCGTTGTTTTACTACAATGAGACATACTTTTAAAGTAGGCTGAAACTTGTATTTTAAGGGGGATAATTTCATTACATTACAATATAAAATAAAGGAATAAGGATGAAATTTAAGCTTATGAGCTAACAGTTTAGATATGTGATTATTCATAGCCTTTGTTTTGGGTGAAAAATTATTTTCAAAGAATACGCGGTTCAGCAGTTCTGTATTGTATTCCTGTTCTTCCGGTCACCGTCCGTGTCTCAAAAACGCCTAATATGCTTAAGCTCTCTATTGTCTCGTGTCGTGTTCTCGCGTATCACATCGTGTTTTCTCTTGCCGTGCCTTGTTCTCTCGTATCGGCCTTCTCGTGCTGTTGTCACCTCGTTTCGTGTCGTCATATCGTGTTCTTTCGTCGTGTTCTCTCGTGCTGTTGTCGGTTTTCATGTCACGTCGTTTTGTGTCGTCCTCTGTGTTCTTCCGTGCTGTGTCGTCGTTTTCTGGCGTGAAATTAGAGAAGCGCGCATTTTATATTTTATTTATTTTTAGTGCGATGCATCATACGATGGACGTGACCGACGTGAACAAGGGTCCAATCCGCAACTACAGCGTTCAAAATGCTCTTTTTTATATCACGTTCGTTGTCGTATTTTCTTTCTTTTTTCTCAATATTTTTGTCGCTCTTGTTATTCTAACATTTCAAGAACAAGGAGAAAAAGAATTGGTCAACAGCGAGTTGAACCGAAACCAGGTTTGAATTATGGTTCTGTGGTGTGTGTGTGTCTGTGTGTCTGTGTCTGTCTGTCTGTCTGTCTGTCTGTCTGTCTGTCTGTCTGTCTGTCTGTCTCTGTCTGTCTCTGTCTGTCTGCCTGCCTGTGTGTGTGTGTGTATCTGACACTACAACATGTCATTTGCTGATTTATCATCCTTGTTTTTTAGAGAGATTGTATCAGGTTTGTGATACGTGCCAAGCCATTGGAACGCTTTATGCCGAAAGATAAAAATACTTTATCGTACAAAGTCTGGCTAGTTGTTGTTTCTAAACCGTTTGAATTCTTTATTATGGCCTTGATTATTCTCAACACCATCATCCTCATGATGCAGGTAAGCTAATTATTGTTCAACTCTTGTCTAAAGGCATAACAATGCTACCGATGTATTGCCATAGCGACGGTCTCGGTAGCGAATAGGGACTTTACGATGCTAGGACTAAACCGTGGTTAAAAAGCAACATAAATTTTTGTATTAAAAAAGGTCACGACTAACTCACTATTATATTAGATATTTGAAGCTAGTTTAATGACTTTCAAAACGCCCCAGCACTGCTAAAATGGTTGTAGTGTCTGTATTGAAGTCAATCTTAAGGTGGCTCCCTACGGTAATTTCAATAGGGGACTGGTGACTAGAAATAGTATCGCTACGCATGCGTAAATAGCGATCTTGTCGATTCGAAATTCTATGACCGCGTCGACATATATATATTAGACTTGTAGACGTTTTCTTCGGTGAATTTTGTTAAACTTTTGTAAATGAGTAGTTTATAAAAAGTCCTAAAGTATGTATAATTTAAAAAAATGTTCATAAGACAGAACGTTTTTAAATCGATAATTTTTATAGCGAAAAATCTGTCCCTACAACCTACCTTCATTTTTTGCATGGATAATCTCTACAACAATAACTATCATCTCAGCAATTTTTAAGAAAATTCACCGAAGCAAACTGAAGACATGCCGCTTCAATTATGCATTATTTGAAAATATACCAAAATTCCAACGTCATTATTACTATGGTAACAGCAAATAATTGAACTTTTTAATAAATATTTTGTATCTGCAATAGTTCTGCTATAGTAAGGTCTACTTAGTATTTATCTAACAAATGTTTTAAACTTATGAATAACATTAGATAACGAGCGTATGAAATAGCGCGCATTTATTTAAACTATAGGGAGCCACCTTAAGCAACAGTTCTCATCTTTTGGCCGTTGACGTCGTCCTGAAGACGTGAAAATGCTCTAAGTGGCGTTGTAGAAAGAACGAGGTCGCTGTTGAGATTACTCTAGGGACCGAAAACTTATTAATTCTCTTTGTTTTGTAACTAGAATTATTTTGTTTAAACGACGTTGTCGTTGAAGTTGACATCGTACTTCGTAAAGTCGCTAATAATTAGTCCCTATTAATTGATGGAAGACGGGAGTCGAACCCGTACAGCAAGAACTAACAAATTATTTATTAACTTACTGTTAATTTACAGTATTACGGTGAACCTTTGCATTACAAAAGAATGTGTGACCTCTTCAATGCCGTTCTCACTATTTTGTTGATGATGGAAGCAGCTCTAAAGTTGTACGCCTTTAAACTGGTAGGGATTTTGTTTTAAAGGCAAAATGTATGTATGTATGTGGGTGAGTGAGTGAGTGAGTGGGTGGGTGGGTGCGAGGGTGGGTGGGTGAGTGCGAGGGTGGGTGGGTGGGTGAGTGGGTGGGTGAGTGGGTGGGTGAGTGGGTGGGTGGTATGGGTGGGTGGGTGTTTGAGTGAGTGAGTAAGTGAGTGAGTGAGTGAGTGAATGAGTGAGTGAGTGGGTGGGTGTGGGTGGATGGGTGGGTGGGTGAGTGGGTGGGTGGTTGGTTGAGTGGTTGGTTGAGTGGTTGAGTGAGGGAATGGATGAGTAACAATTCTTTTTATCTTTTTCTTCTTCTGTGTTAAAATAGAGTTATTTTCGTGATAGTTGGAATGTGTTTGATTTTATCATCGTTGTTGGCAGTATTCCTGATTCTGTTATAACTTTTGTGGTTTGTGTGATTTTATATTTCAATATTTTTGCTTGTCCGTTTGACTGTGTGTTTGTCGTTCGTTCGTTCGTTCGTTTGTTTGTTTGTTTGTTTGTTTGTTTGTTTGTTTGTTTGTTTGTTTGTCTGTTCGTTTGTTTGTTCGTCCATTTGTCTGTCTGTTCTTCCGTCTTCGTTCGTTTGTCCGACTGTTTGTTTGTTTGTTTGTTCGTTTGTCCGTCGTCTGTCCATTCGTTTGTCCGTCTGTCCGTTCGTTCGTTCGTTCGTTCGTTCGTTTGTTTGTTTGTTTGTTCGTCCATCTGTTCGTTCGTTTGTCCGACTGTTTGTTTGTTTGTTTGTTTGTTCGTTTGTTTGTCCGTCTGTCCATTCGTTTGTCCGTCTATCTGTTTGTTTGTTTGTTTGTTTGTTTGTTTGTTTGTTTGTTTGTTTGTTTGTTTGTTCGTTCGTTCGTTCGTTCGTTTGTCTGTCCGTCTTTATTGTTAGCTCTTCATTATTTTTTTCTTTCTATTTTTGCTTTCTAGGGTATTTCCAGCAGTCCAGTTGACCCCAGTATGTTTCGAATATTTCGAGCTGCTCGAGTTATTAAGATCTTACGACAAGGTTCAGGAATTCGCGTTTTGCTTTGGACATTTTTTCAGTCGTTTAAGGTAGAGTGAATGACAAGGGACATGCACTGAATGGTTTTCATAGGCCTGACGAGAAAGGGTGGTCAGTCTGGTCGTTAACCAGGGGCATACGCATGGTCAAAATGGGGCAATTTTTAACAAAAGGAAACAAAAGAATACATTATTTGAATTGTTGAACGATAAATTCAGTTCTATAATAATCAACAACCAAAGTTCTAGTATTGATCAGTACATTGCATTGGGTTTGTAATGGTTTATCACTGTTATGGTGGCTTGTACGGTTTCATTAAGGTTACGTAACACCTTGGAGTAGTGCTTTGCGAAAAATGCAACTGCGCCTTGAGTTTTAATAGCAATCAAATTCAATTTTTTTCAGTTTATAGCAAAATGATTGTAGAGTTGGACAGTTGATTTACAATTTTGAAAAGTATTTAAACTTGTTTTGTTTTGACAAAATTCTGAAAACGCATTCGCTTTGCGCCGCGACTTTTGTTGAACTACAGTTTCAATCAAATCATGTAAAAATAGTTTTAATTGAAACTCAACTAGCTGTTCTACAAAAGTGTGTGCGGTAGCTATGTTTTTTTTTTGTTATTTTTGAGATATAAGGCACTCTTTTGCAACCTCAGTTAAGTTGCGTGCATACCATGAATCGTAGTCGATTACTCAGAAATGAAAAAAAATCGTATAGCTACCGCACACACTTTTGAAGCTCTTATTGTCTCCGATACATTGTGAAAATTTGAAAAAATAGCTGAAATTTAAAGCTGAAGAAACAAGTCTTGGAACATTTAAATTTCGCGGGAAAACAGAGCTGCTTGCAATTTACATCGCTAAATATCTTAATGAATTTTGCTTTAAACGAAATAAACTTTTCAAAACCTTTCAGCATTTGGCTTAAGGCAGCTAATTACGCAAAGGTATTTTCTATGGTGTAACGTAACCTTAAAGCCATTGGGCCCTTCGTGAGGTCCTCCAGTATAGCCTTTCAAATTTCAATTCACTACCATGGCTCCCTTTTACGGTTTGATAAAATAAGACAAACATGACTGGGTATATAGGGGCCCATGCACACAATTTCTATCGACGGGCCTGGGTTTTCATATACCCTAAGAACTCCTTGTGCACTTGAGTTTATATTTGTTGCAGGTTTGTTACACAATTTAAGACGTTTTTCTATTTCTAGGCTCTTCCGTATGTCACAATGTTAATATTTTTAGTTTTCTTTATCTACGCTGTAATTGGAATGCAGGTAAGACAGAATTTATTATTCTTTTTCTTTATACAATAGATTATATAATTAAGATATTTGAGGCAAGTCACTAATAAAGGCTTATTAACCGAGTTCGAGGTCTGTACGGGAAAGTATTTGCCTGAGGTTTTCGTAAGACTTTCAAAAAGGATTGACCAGAGACGTGGCTTTCAGTTCGACTGGGAAAAAGAGAAAAAGTAATGTTAGAAGACCAATTGTGTACACTATAGCAAGAACCAGAACGATATGAAACAAACCAAAACATTTCAAATCTCGCGATAGTTAGATTATTAACCGAGTTCGAGGTCTGTACGGGAAAGTATTTGCCTGAGGTTTGTGCGAGAGAAACCGAGGGCAAATACTTTCCCGTACAGACCGAAAAAACGAGGTTAATAAGCTTTTTATTATATGGCTTTTGGTTTGTTTTCTTATCTGTTTTTAGTTCTACGTTTGTCTTGATCAGATGTGATCTCCCAATTTCCCAAGTGCATCCATAACTCGATGGAGCACACTAAACCATGAGCCATTTCTTTTATAACATAGCATTAAATCCTTTCACAAGCCGGCGAATCGTTTTGGTTGTTGTGTTTTTCTACTTTCGTAGCCAAGTCTTTTTTGTTCACTAAAATCCAACCAAAAGGACAGTTTAAACTCGGTTACCCAGACCCAGTTTATGTCTTCTGGGTCGTTGTTCTTTATTACTCAATAAAATTAAATGACTCGGTATTTTGATAATATAAAAGGCCATAAAAAGTCCATTTAAAAACTCAGTTTTGTTTTGAAATTTTCCCCCGCGCTTTTTTGCCGTGCTCCATCGAGTTTTAGTATCAACCCACTCGTTGTCTATTACAAATCCGGCTTTCTGATTGGCTGAGCTACCATTGTCTATTGGTGATGGACAATGGTAGCGTTATCCAATGATAAACCTTCTTATAGCTGGAATACTCCTATTCTGACCAATCAGAAGCCACGGCATATTCACGCCGCAAGCGAAACCTGGAAACTAGGCTAAAAAATCAAACATGGCGTCTGCTAAAAATTTTGTACGAGTGAAGAAAACATTGGGTCGAAAGTAATGGAAATATATTCAGTCTGACATTTTCGAATAAGAAAATGAATTCGCTTATGCCTATGGACTATATCTACACCAAATTTGAAGCAAAGTAGTTACAATCTTGTGTTTTGTGAGCGATTGTTTACCACACGCCATCGAACTGCTCTGCATTATGTATGGGGAGACTTGTGCAAACAAAAAGGTAAAACTATCTGAACATTTAGAATAATGTTTGATAAGACTTCTTTACGTTAAAGAAGAGTTGTTTATGGTTGATACTAAAACAATTAGACAACTCGTCCTCGTTTTCTATGAGCAGATAGTCAACGAGGCTTCGCCTCGTTGACTATCAGCTCATAGAAAACTCGGCCTCGTTGTCTAATTGTTAAATGGAGCACGCACGACAGCCAATCAAAAACGTTGCTATATCAAAGCTATGTTATAAACATCCTTTGAGTTTAAATGGTTAAATGAGACGAAACCCTCTGTGAAGTTCGAGTATTTTAACTAGTATGAAAACTCTTTTCTTTACGAGTGTGAAAAAATGTTTTAATATTTTTCTCTTTCATGATGGTCTAATCTTTTGTTTTTCATTCCGTATTTTATGATTTATTTAGCTTTTTGGCAAGATTAAATTGGACGAAAGTACGCAGATTAACAAGTTCAACAATTTCCGGAATATTTTTCAATCGTTCGTATTACTCTTCAGGTAATGTATTTAATGTGGGGGGAAAAACAAGATGAACAGAATGATACTAATCTCAAACTCATTAATAATTCATGAGGAAAACACAAAGGAAATCAGTACCGTGTCGGTGGTTTGGATATCGGAGGAAGAAATTACATAAATTAAGCAAACTTTTAAATCGATTTTTTCTTAAAATACTGATTTGTTTGAGATGCTGTATCAAACATTCGGAGGAGTGTTTCATCAGGATATCCAAACACCTCGAAGTTTATTAAAAAACCTCGTTTTTTTCTTCGTGTCTTCTTGTTTCGATATCCTGATGAAACACTCCTCGTGTATGATATATTAAATTACTGTGCTTTCTATTTTCTTGTGTTTTAAAAAGGCTTATTGTTTTATCTTTCAGATCTTCGACAGGGGAGAATTGGCAAATGATTATGTTGGCGTGTGATGATAATGCAGAATGTGATCCTGCAGCTTATCCTAAAGGAGAAAAATGTGGTTTAACAAACTGGGCAATTGCTTATTTTTGTAGTTTCATCTTCTTTTGCATGTTCTTTGTAAGTTGTCTTACTTCGTGCTTGTCTATTTCTTTTGCATATTTCGTAAATTGCCTCTTGTACGGTGTACCAGCTGTGCATCTCTCCAAGTTACAGCGTCTTCAGAACACTGCAGCGCGACTTATCACCTATACACCAAGAAACTGTCATATAACGCCTGTGCTACATGGCCTTGCATTGGTTGCCTGTGAGGTTCCGAATTTGTTATAAAATTGCTGTGATCACCTTTAAGGCCATTTATAATCTAGCTCCAGTGTATTTAAGGTGCCAATGCAGCGAAATTTCACCCCAGTTTTTTATGATTGCATTTGAAAGAACACTTAAAATTACAACGTAACATCTTTCGTAGAATTTCGTTTCCTTGCTTCATTCTTGAGATATTCAGGTTTCTTTGATATGCAAATGTCATACTTATGACATCACACTGCATAATGACTTTTTGAAAATAGCATCAATTTTAGGATAGTCCAAATATTTTTCCACCCAGCTACACACGTTTAGTGACCAGTCATGGCTACATACATGCAAGTGCAAATTTTTATTAAGTACTTTCGATAAGCACTCTCAAAAGGGAAAACTCGCATACTTCTTCTAACAAGTCATTCATTGCAGTGTTGATGTCATA